>PVLA01000414.1:0-570325 GCA_004027455.1 Hydrochoerus hydrochaeris
TTAGTGGAAAAATTCAAGAGGAAGAACTAACAATTATAAATATATATGCACCAAATACAGGAGCACCCAACTATATAAGACAGATACTAATGGACATGAAAAACCAAATACACAAGAACACAATTATAACAGGAGATCTTAACAGCCCATTGTCACAAAGAGATAGATCAACTAGACAAAAAGTCAGCAAAGAAATAACGGAATTGAATCATACCTGTGAGCAATTGGACTTAGTAGACGTTTACAAAGTGTTCCACCCAACCACATCAGAATACACATTCTTCTCAGCTGCACATGGGACATTCTCCAAAATAGACCATATATTATCCCATAAAACATTCTTAAGTAAATGCAAAGGTATTGCAATCATGCCATGCATAATATCTGACCATAGTGCACTGAAATTGGAAATTAATGGCAAAAGAAATTGTAAAAACTGCATAAATGCATGGAAATTAAATAACAGCCTTTTGAACAACCAGTGGGCTACAGATGAAATTAAAGAAGAAATAAAGCAATGCCTACAATTCAATGAAAATATAGAAACAACATACTGTAATCTGTGGGATGCAGTGAAAGTGGTCTTAAGAGGGAAATATATAGCAATAAATTGTCATATCAAGAAAACAGAATGAGCTACAATAAACAACCTAATGCTCCATCTCAAGCTTCTAGAAAAAGAAAAGCAATCCAAACCCAAAACTCATAGAAGAGAGGGAATTGTAAAGATTAGGGCAGAAATCAATGCAATTGAAACTAAAAAAAGATACAAAGAATTAATGAATCAAAAAGCTGGTTTTTTGAGAGAATAAACAAAATTGACAAACCCCTAGTTAACCTTATCAAGAGAAAGAAAGAAAAAACACAAATTCAGGCAATAAGAACTGAAAAGGGAAAAATTACTACAGATCCCATGGAAATTCAAAAGATCATGAATATCTCCTTTGAAAATCTCTACTCACATAGAGTGGAAATCACAGAGGAAATGGACAGATTTCTAGAAACATATGCACTACCAAAGCTCAACCAAGAAGATATAGCAATTTTGAACAACCCAGAATCACCTATTGAAATTAAAAATGTAATTCAAAATTAACAACAAAGAAAAGCCCAGGTCCTGATGGATTCACAGCTGAATTCTACAAAAAATTTAGAGAAGATTTGATGCCACTACTGCTTAAACTCTTCAATGAAATTGAGAAAAAAGCAATCCTCCCTAAATTATTCCTGGAGGCAAGTATTACTCTGATACCAAAACCAGAGAGAGATCCAACCAAAAAAGAGAACTATAGGCCAATCTCACTAGTGAACATTGATGCAAAGATTCTCAACAAAATACTGGCAAATAAAATGCAGCAAATCATCAAGAAGATTATACATCATGACCAAGTGGGGTTCATTCCAGGAATGCGGGGATGGTTTAATATACACAAATCAGTAAACGTAATACATCACATCAACAGGGCCAAAAACAAAAACCACATGGTCATCTCAATAGATGCAGAAAAAGCTTTCGACAAAGTCCAACACATGTTCATGATAAAAACCCTTCAGAAACTCAGAATACACGGCGTCTACCTCAAGCTTATAAAGGCCATCTATGACAAACCAACAGCCATCATTATACTAAATGGACAAAAACTGAAAGCTTTCACTTTAAAATCAGGAACAAGACAAGGATGTCCACTATCACCACTCCTTTTCAATATAGTTCTGGAAACACTAGCCAGGGCAATCAGACAAGAGAGAGAAATAAAAGGAGTAAGATAGGAAAGGAAGAAGTTAAATTATCACTATTTCCAGATGACATGATACTCTATAGAAGACCCAGAAAACTCCATTAAAAAACTACTAGAGGTACTAAACAAGTTTAGCAGTGTAGCTGGATACAAAGTCAATGCTCAAAAATCAATAGCATTCCTATACACAAAGAACTCACTGAGAGAGAAATTATGGAAATATCGCCCTTTACAATAACATGTAAAAAAATGAAATACTTAGGAATCAACCTAACTAAAAATGTAAAAGACCTATATGCTGAAAATTATACTACACTGAAAAAGGAGATTGAAGAGGATATTAGAAAATGGAAGGATATTCCTTGCTCTTGGTTAGGAAGAACAAACATTTTGAAAATGGCCATTCTTCCAAAACTGTTATACAGATTTAATGCAATCCCAATCAAAATACCATTGACATACCTCACAGATCTAGAGAATACACTCCTAGAATTCATTTGGAAACAGAAGAAACCTAAAATAGCAAAGGCAATTCTAGGCAACAAAAGCAAGGCAGGAGGCATCTTAATTCCTGACTTGAAACAGTACTATAAAGCCACAGTGATCAAATCAGCTTGGTACTGGCAAAGAAATAGACCTGAGGATCAATGGAACAGATTAGAAGATGCAAGCACAACTACAAAGACACTCAGCCACCTGATATTGGACAAAGGGGCTATATATGTCCACTGGAAGAAGGATAGTCTGTTTAATAAATGGTGTTGGAAAAATTGGCTCTCTACATGCCGAAGACTGAAACTAGATCCAAGCCTATCACCATGCATAAAACTAAAGTCTAAATGGATCAAAGACCTCAATATGAAAACAGAAACACTAAATATACTGGAAGACAAGGTAGGTAGAAGTCTTGGAGACATAGGGGTAGGCAGAGAATTCATGAACAAAATGCAAACTGCACGGGAAACACTTCAAAGAATCAACAAATGGGATCTCACATTATTGAAAAGTTTCTGCACTTCAAAGGAAATCACCAACAGAGTGAAAAGAAAACCCACAGAGTGGGAAAGAATTTTAGCCAGCAACCCCTCAGACAAAGGACTTGTGTCCAGAACATATAAAGAATTGAAAAACATTGAGCCCCCCAAATTCAAAGACCCTCTCCAAAAATGGGCATCTGAGATGAACACACAGTTCTCAGAGAAAGATATACAAATGGCAAATAAATACATGAAGAAATTTTCACCTTCACTGGTCATTCAAGAAATGCAAATTAAAACAGCATTGAGATTTCACCTTACTCCGGAAAGAATAGCTGCCATCAAGAAATCAACTGATAACAAATGTTGGCGAGGCTGCGGGGAAAAAGGAACACTGCTCCACTGTTGGTGGGAATGTAGACTGGTGCAACCAATGTGGAAATCCATATGGAGAATTCTCAGAAGACTAGGATTGGAAGCCCCATTCAATCCAGCTATTCCCCACCTGGGTATTTTCCCAGAAGAACTGAAAAGTTCATATCACAGTGATATATGTGCACCTATGTTCATAGCTACACAATTTATGATAGCTAAATCCTGGAAACAAACAAGATGCTCATCAACTGCAGAGTGGATGTAAAAGATGTGGCATTTTTATACAATGGAATATTACCCAGCTATAAAAAAGGATGATCTTGAGGCCTTCATAGGTAAATGGAGACAACTTAAGACTATCCTCATTAGTGAAATAAATAAGAATCATATTTATAAACATCATATTGTGTCTCTAGTGTAAAAAGTAAATAAGAACTACAAGTGTAATAAAACCAAAATGTATAATTGCTATTGTAAAAAAGAGAGGAAAAGAAAGTGCTCTAAGGGATATAACTGCATGTATGTTTGAGTGTGTAAAATAGATGATCATATTGCTGAATCTTTGTTGGATCTTTGAGCAGAACTGTTTGTAGTCTGACTGTTTGAATGTTTACTATGTACCCTTTAACTTTGTAACTTGAACAACTACATCTAGGATGACAATATGTAATTTATAAATTACTGATTTCTTAGTGGGGCTTTTTCTTATTCTCCTTTTTCTTTATTTCTTTTAGAATTCTGTATTGTTGCTACCTTTTTTCTGTTTTGCTTTTTTCTTCTCTTTAAATAAATAAAATTTTAAAAATGTATAATTGCTATTGTAAAAAAAAGGAAATAGGAAGTGCTATAAAAGATATAGTTGCATGTATGTTTAGGTGTGTGAGATTGATGACAATATTTCTAGGTTCTTGTTGGATTGTTGAATAGGTCTGTTTGCACTCTCACTGCTAGACTGTCCACTTTGTGTGCTTTAATTTTGTAACTTGAATAACTATTTCTAAAAGAACAATATGTAATTTATCAACTAGTGATTTCTTACTGTTTATCTTCTTTTCTTGAAATTCTGTAATATTTCTACCATTTTCTTGTTTTTTTCTCTTTAAATAAAAAACCCCTACAAAATAAAAAGATTAAATCTAGATTTCCCTAGCAAGTGCATTGCAAAACAACTGTAAGCAATAGGAAAGGCCCAGAGACCTCCACTGTCCACCTGTCTGAAGGGGGCCGAAAACATGATAAGACAGAGAAAGAGCAAAAGGTCCCCAACTGCGGAGCTAGGGAAAGTGAGTGCAACAGAGGTAAACGCAGAGGAGGTTGAAAGCAGCAAACCTGTAATGTCAGAGACAGCCTCATCGGAAATAAAGAAATACATCTGTGACCTCATTGTCAAATTTAAAGCTGAAATTCTAACTCAGCTGAAGCAAGATATAAGAAGATTAATAAAAGAAGTCCTGGGTAATCCTCAAATAGATGCAAATGAAAGAATAGAGGAACCCAGAGAAAGGAGAGAAGCCTTTGATGAAGAATATAAACAAAATCTAGACTATATGAAAGAGATCCAAAGAGAATATCAGGAAATTAAAAACTCCATTGAAACCTGGCAAAACCTTTTAACAGAAACTAAAGACAAACTTTCAAAACTTGAAGATAGATTTGCAAAGTATGATCATGAAAGGAAGGATCTCTTAAAAATAACCAGGAAGCAACAATACAAAGGCTAGAAGATGACAAGAGGATTTATAACCTAAGAATAAAATATGTGAATGAAGATGCAGCAACAAATACAAATGAAATAAAATGTCTATTCACAGAAATAATTAAGGAAAACTTCCCAAACATAGGTAACAGAAGTGAAGTTCAGATAAATGAGCCATATAGAACTCCAGCCAGCTACAACCAAAACAAATCTACACCCAGACATATAATCAGTATCCCAGAAATCTATCACAAGAACAGAATATTAAAAGTGGTCAGAGAAAAGAAACAGATTACCTATAAAGGAAAACTCATCAAAATCACAGCAGACTTCTCAATGCAAACCATCAAATCAAGAAGACCTTGGAATGAATTCTTCCAAGTCCTGAAAGAAAATAACCTCCAACCCAGAATGATGTACCCTGCAAAACTGTCTCTCAAAATTAATGGAGAGACAAGATATTTCCAAGACAAAGAGAAACGGGGGGAGTTTGTGACCACCAATCCAACCCTGCAAGGAATACTGAAGGACATTCTAGAGAGAGAGAAGAAAATCACCAGGGTTCCAGGAATAATGGCAGAAAGGCCTCAATTAAAGGGGCAGACAGTGGAATGAAGGAGAAAAGTAAACAAATAACAACAGAAAAATAGCATGGCAGAGATAAAACAGAGAAGATGGTTATATCACTGTTTTATCTTGACTGATTTTATTTCAATCTGGCATGCTTGAGAGTGTCGAGTCTGAGAGTAGGGGCAACTAGTCTGAAGATGACAGAATTCAATAGGATACCCACTCTGGTTTGATTATTAACTGCCTTTGAAGTCCTATAATGTCTCCAATGTTTAGATTTTATTAATAGTGTAAAGCAATGCTAAGTTTATATTTGACGATATAGACAATTTTATTGAAAATAACAAGAGACATCATAGTAACTACAGTAGATCACCTAGTGTTGTGTTTTTGTATGTTCTTTTCATTTGGTTTCTCTAGGAATTTGTATTGCTGACTTGTTTTGATTTGTTTCTCCCTCTAATACAGAAAGGCTAGGTATATGTGTAGAGACTTACACATATGTAGAACTTCTAAGTAGTTTATGAGAATGGATTATAGTTATTGTAAAGAAAAAAAGGAAAAGAGAGTATTCTAAAGGATATAACTGCATGTATGTTTGAGTGTGTGGAATTAATAACCATGTTGCTAAAGTTTTAGTTGGATGGATGAGCAAAACTGACTACAGTCTTACTGCTTGGATGTCCACTTTGTGGACTTTACTTTTGTAACTTGAACAACTGCACCTAAGAGGAAAGTATGTAATTATCAACTAGTGATTTTTTCCTGGTTACTATTTTTGTTTTGTTTTGTTTTTGAGATTTTGTATTTTTTCTACTCTCTTTGTGCTTCAAAATTTTTTTATTAAATAAAAAAATTTTTAAAAAAAAGCAAGAGGAGGAAAAGAAAGTGCTCTAAATGAGGTAACTGTATGTATACTTAAGTGTGTAGGATTGATAACCATTACTAAGTTTTTGTTGGATTGGTGAACAGAATTGTTTGCAGCCTCACTGTTTGAATGTCCACTTTGTATGCTTTAATTTTGTAATTTGAACAACTATATCCAAGAAGACCATATGTAATGTATCAAATAGTGATTTCTTACTGTTTTTTTTTGAAATTCTGTATTGTTTCTACCCTTTTTTCTGTTTTGCTTCCCCCCCTTTAAATAAAATTTTTTAAAAAAGATTAAATCTAGACCCCTATCTCTTACCATAGTAGATTTAAGCTAAAATAAAAATAGATTAAAGGTTCAACTATTAAAACAGAAACAATCTGCTGGAAAAGAACATAGGTAAATTTCTTGAAGACATAGGCATAGGAAAGAAATTTCTGAACTGAACCCCAATTGCACAAGTAATACCAAGAATCAACAAATTGGATCATATTAAGTTAAAATGCTTCCGCATAGCAAAAGAAAAACAAACAGTGTAAAGGGACAATGTACCAATTAGGAAAAAAAAATTTGTGGAGCCTGGGATTTAGCTCATGAGTTTAATCCCCAGTACCAAAATACAACAACAACAACAACAACAAAACAAAAACAAAACACAAAAAACAAACAAGAAAAAAGAAAAAAAAAAGAAAGAAAACTTGCCAGCTATTTCCAAGGGAGGACTAACATCCAGAATATATAAGGAACTCAAAAAAAAAAAAAATTAGAGCTCCCCCCCAAATCATAGGCCCAATCAAAAATAGGCAACTAAAATGAATAGACACTTCTCTGTACTTCTCAGAAGTACAAATGGCCAATAAGCACATGAAAATATGTGCAGCATCTCTGCCAATTAGAGAAAAGCAAATTAAAATAAAACTGAGGCTGGGTGTGGTGGTGCATGGCTGTTTTCACAGCATTCAGGAGACTGAGGCAAAAAGATCACTAGAAGTTCAATGCCAGCCTGGCCTCACTGTGAGTTCAAGGCCAGTCTGAACTACATAAATTGTCTCAAAACACTAAGAAAAAACTAACGACATATTACAGTGACAAATGTTCATAGTGTCAAACAATCCATAATAGCTAAATCATGAAAGCAATGTATGTGTACACCAACAGGTGAATGATAAAGAAAATGTATTTATACACAACGAAATACTATTTTGCCATACAGGATAAATTTAAATCATTTGTAGGAAAATGGATACACCTGGAGAACATAATGTTAAGTGAAGTAAATCAGAGAAACCAGCTAAAATATTGTATGGTTTTTCTTACATGAAACACCCAAAATACAAATATAGAGCCATGCAAAAGATATGTTATATAGGAGGGGAAAGATGAAAAAAGAGATGTTATACACATGCACCAACTTCCTATAAGAAATGTAATATTATGTAATGCAAACATGTACAAATAAAAAATACTGAAAAGAAGAAAGTATATATGCTCTGAGACCTAACTCCTTTTTGGGGTTTCATTTTCCTTATGAAAACTTGCATGTACATGTAAAAATCTTAAAAATAATTTTTATGCTTTTGTTTTATGTCAGCTTACTTCTCAAGCCTAGCCACAGGACTTAAAAGAAGCGAAGTTTCTCTGTCCTAAATGATGAACAGCTGCTTTACATATAAGAGTCTGGAACTGTGGCACATGATAGACAAAGAGATACTCCTTGACAAATTCTTACCTAATCAAACACTTGAATATTGAGAATCTAATGGAACCCTTTAGGTAGAAACAATGAACAAACTTTGGACTTTATTGCTCAGGAAAGACAGTGATCCCTCTTGGGAAGTAAAGAATAAAAAGACAGATGTGTACAGTTTTTTATAGTTTTTGTGTTTTTCCTTATAATTCAGCCATATAACCTTCCTACATCAATGTGATAAATCTTCACCATGAGTACAGCTATACGAGTCCTGTTAGTCTTTGTAATTAATCTTTAAAAATAGAGGTAGTCTTGGGGTCCCTCTAACCAGGTATGTCAGGACTTTCTGGGATAATGGTAATGTTTGTGTTTTGTTATGTATTTGTTAATACAGATCAAGTACACTTAATATCTGAATACAGATCAAGTATACTTAATATCTGAATATTTGAGTATATAAATGATGATTCCAAATGAGCAAGAAGGCTGAAATTTTTAAATGCCAAGTTATAACATATGTAAGTACTACAAGCAAGAGAAGACAAAATAGAATTTCAGGCCCAAAAGCAAAGGAGAAGACTTTGTATTGCATACATCCACAATTTACAATAAATATATAACAATTATATCTATGTTCCCAGTAATACCAAAAACTTATCTACAAGAAATTCCAAGAAAAAGTAGTTAAAATAACTATATCAGTAAACTAAAATACTAAAATAGGGCAGTCCAACTGGACTAAGCTCCAGAGGTTCCACGGGCTCGAGTGGACCATGCCCAGCAACCTTCATTCAACCAGGGGAGCCAGGCCCACCAAAAGGGGAGCCAGGCCCTTGCAGCCACTGCCATGAGTTGCAGCTCACCAGGGTAGGAACAGAAAAGTTTGGGACCATCAATATCTGTAGCTGGGTGCCCACCCAGCCCCCCTAGAACACTGGATTAGGCTCCAGAGGTTCCACGGGCTTGATTAGACCAGGCCCAGTGACCTTCTTTCAACCAGGGAAACCAGGCCCACTGAGTGAGGGGAGCCAAAGCCACGTGAGTCCCAGTAGCGGAGGGCACAGGAGCTGATTTCCAGCACATTGAGGAAAAGCTTTGGAACATTGCTAGAAACATGAAAATATAGGAAAATGACAAAACGAAAGACCAAAATGCAATCTCAACCCTCCAGCCCATCCAAGAAAACCTAGGAGCCATGTACATAGAAGAAAATACTAGCCATACACCTGAAATGCCTGAAATGATACCAACTGAAATAAAGAAGCAAGTACAGGAAGCTATGAGGGAACTCAAATCAGAAATAATCTCCTAGGTAAAAGAAGAAATGATAAAAGTAGTGAAAGAAATATGGAATTCATCCAATGAAGACACAGCTAAAAAAATTAGAGGAACAAAGAAAAATGATAGATTCCCTGAATGAACAGTATAAGAAACAAACAGAATACATGAAGCAGATTCAAAGAGATATACAGGAAATCAAAAACTCTATTAAAAGTTGCAAAAACCACCTCAACGAAAGTGAAGATAGAATCTCAGACCTCGAAGATAAGATTGCAGCTAGTGAACAGGAAAGGAAAGATCTTCTAAAAATACCAAGAAATCAGGAAATAACAATTCAACAGCTGCAAGATGATGCAAAGAAAAACAACATAAGATTAATAGGGATAAATCAAAAAGAAGGGGACAACACAAATGATATCAAGAGGCTAATTACAGAAGCAATAGCTAAAAACTTCCCAAACATGAGAATGGAAACTGACATACAGATTAGTGAAGCATATAGAACTCCAAATAGCTATAACCAAAACAAAACTACACCCAGACATATAATAATCACCATCCCAGAAATCCAACATAAGAACAGACTATTAAAAGCTGTTCAAGAGAAAAAATAATTACCTAAAAAGGAAAACCTATCAGAATCACAGCAGACCTCTCAACACAAACAATGAAGTCAACAAGAACATGGAGAGAAGTGTATCAGATACTAAAGGAAAACGACTTTCAACCCAGACTGATGTACCCTGCAAAACTGTCCTTCAAAATGGATGGAGAAATAAGATACTTCCATGACAAACAACAGTTGAAGAACTTCATGATCATCAAACCAACCCTACAAAGAATACTGAAAGACCTTCTAGATACACATAGGAAAAAACCACTAAGCAAGACAGACAATTAAATACAATGGAAAGGTAAAAATACAATGGCAGAAATATGTCAACAATAAGACAATATATAACAGTTATAACCATTAATGTAAAGGGCCTCAATTCACCAATTAAAAGAAACAGACTGGCAGAATGGATCAAAAAACAACATCCAACCATATGCTGTCTACAAGAAACCCATCTAACCCAAAAGAAAACTCATAGACTGAAAGTCAAAGGATGGAAAACAATACTCCATGCAACAGGAACTCAAAAAAAAAAGTGGGGGTAGCTATTCTGTTTGCAGACCACGTGAACTTCAAACCAAGAATTGTCCAAAGAGATAAAGAAGGTCACTACATACTAGGTAGGGGAAAACTGCAAGAGGAAGAGATAAAAATCTTAAATATATATGCAGAGCCCCCAGCTACACAAAGCAAGTATTAACAGAAATGAAAAATCAAATAGGCAATAACACAATTACAACAGGAGACCTTAACACTCCATTGACACAAAGGGATAGATCAACTAGACAGAAAATCAGCAAAGAAATAACAGAACTGAATCACACCTGTAAACAAATGGATTTGATAGATGTATACAGAGTGTTCCATCCAACAACATCAGAATATATATTCTTTTCAGCAGTACATGGAACATTCTCTAACATACACCATATACTAACCCACAGAACATATTTAAGTAAATGCAAAAGAATTGAAATTATCCCATGCATGTTATCGGATCATAGTGCCATGAAACTAGAAATTAATGATAAAAGAAACTGCAAAAACCCACAAACACATGGAAATTGAATAATACACTCTTGAGCAATCAGTGGGTCACAGAGGAAATTAAAGAAGAAATTAAACGATATCTACAAGGAAACAAAAATACAAATACAACTTAACAGAACCTGTAGGATGCAATGAAAGCTGTCCTCAGAGGAAAATTTATTGCACTGAGTTCCCACATTAGGAAAACAGAACGAACACAAATAAGCAACCTGATATTACACCTCAAACATCTAGAAAAAGAGGAGCAAGCCAAGCCCAAAGCCAAAAGAAGGGAGGAAATTACACAGATCAGAGCAGAAATTAATGCAATAGAGACTAAGAAAGCATACAAAGAATCAATGAATCAAAGAGTCGGTTCTTTGAAAGAATAAATAAAATTGACAAGCCCCTAGAAAACCTAATTTAAAAAAGAAAAGAAAAGACTCAAATTCACCCAATACAGAATGAAAAAGGTGAAATCACTACCGACCCTGTCGAAATAGAGAAGATCATCAACAACTGTTTCGAAAGTCTCTACTCTCATAGATTTGATAACACAGAAGAAATGGACAGATTTCTAGAAACATATGAACCACCAAAGCTGGATCAAGAAGATATAAAACTGTTGAATAACCCAATTTCTATTAATGAAATTGAAAATATAATCAAGTCCTTACCAACAAAGAAGAGCCCAGGCCCAGACAGATTCACTGCAGAATTCTACAAGAAATACAAAGAAGACTTAATGCCAACACTCCTCAAACTCTTCAATGAAATTGAAAGGGAAGCAATTCTCCCTAAGTCATTCCTGAGAGCAAATATTACTCTAGTACCAAAACCTGAGAAAGACCCAACTAAAAAAGAGAACTACAGACCAATCTCCCTAATGAACATAGATGCAAAAATTCTCAATAAAATATTGGCAAATAGGATGCAGCAAATCATCAAGAAGATTATACACCATGACCAAGTGGGATTCATCCCAGGCATGCAGCGATGGTTCAACATACGTAAATCAATAAATGTAATCCACCATATCAATAGAGCCCAAAGTAAGAATCACATGATCATTTCTATAGATGCAGAAAAAGCTTTTGATAAGATCCAACACCCATTCATGATAAGAGCCTTACAGAGAATTGGAATAGATGGTCTTTATGTCAATATGATAAAGGCCACCTATGACAAACCAACAGCCAGTGTCATATTAAATGGCCAAAAACTGAAAGCCTTTACCTTGAAATCAGGCACAAGGCAAGGATGTCCCTTATCACCACTCCTATTCAACATAGTACTGGAAATACTAGCCAGAGCAATTAGATAAGAGAGAGAAATAAAAGGAATAAAGATAGGAAAAGAAGTTAAATTATCACTATTTGCAGATGATATGATACTCTACATAGAAGACCCCCAAAACTCCATTGATAGACTCCTAGATATAATAAATAAGTTCAGCAATGTAGCTGGATACAAAGTCAATACTCAAAAATCAATAGCATTCTTATACACTAACAACAAAATCACTGATAGAGAAATAAGAAAAGCCACACCCTTCACACTAGCATCCAAAAAAAATGAAATACTTAGGAATTACTCTAACAACAGATATGAAAGAGTTGTACAGGGAAAATTATAATACCCAGAAAAAGAAATCGAAGCAGACCTCACTAAATGAAAAGACATCCCTTGTTTATGGATAGGAAGAATAAATATTGTGAAAATGGCCATTCTCCAAAAATTGTTGTATAGATTCAATACAATCTCAATGAAAATACCACTAACATACCTCATAGATCTAGAGAAATCACTCCTAAAATTCATCTGGAGCCAGAAGAGACCTAGAATAGCAAAGGCAATTCTAAGCAGCAAAGGCAAGGCAGGAGGCATCACAATCCCTGACTTGAAGTTACGCTACAAAGCTACCATAATGAAATCAACATGGTACTGGGATAAAAACAGACCTGAAGATCAATGAAATAGATTAGAAGATACAACTATGAACACACTCAACCACCTTATCTTTGATAAAAGGGCCAAGCATGTTCACTGGAAGAACGATAGTCTCTTTAATAAATGGTGCTGGGAAAACTGGCTATCCATATGCCAAAAACTAAAATTAGACACATGCCTATCACCATGTACTAAACTAAATGGATCTAAATGGATCAAAGATCTAAATATTAAAATGGAAACACTAAATCTGTTGAAAGACAAAGTAGGTAAAAATCTTGAAGACATAGGGGTAGGTAGAGAATTCATGAACAAAACCAAATTGCACGGGAAATACTTCCCAGAATCAATAACTGGGATCATGTCTTATTAAAGAGTTTCTGCATGTCCAAAGAAATCTCCAGCAGAGTGAAAAGAAAACCCACAAACTGGGAAAAAAATCTTAGTGAACTGTCCCTCACATAAAGGACTTCTGTCTAACACTTATAAAGAATTAAAAAAAAAATCAGACTCCCAAAATTCAAAGACCCAATCCAAAAATGGGCATCCAAGATGAACACACAGTTCTCAGATGAAGAAATATGAATGGCAAATAAATACATGAAAAAATGTTATCATCATTGGTCATTAGAGAAATGCAAATTAAAACCACAGTGAGATTCCATCTCACTCCAGAAAGAATGGCCAGGATTAAGAAAACTACCAACAACAAATGCTGGAGAGAATGTGGGGAAAAAGAAACTCTTCTGCACTGTTGGTGGGAGTGTAGACTGGTGCAACCATTTTGGAGATCAGTCTGGAGATTCCTTAAAAAGCTGGGGTTGGAGGTCCCATTTGACCCAGCTACTCCACTCTTAGGCATATTCCCAAAACTGAAAACATCTTACCAGACTAATATATGTACACCCATGTTTATAGTGGCACAATTTGTAATAGCCAGCTTTTGGAAACAACCTAAGTGCCCGTCAACCAAGGAATTGATAAAAAAAATTGTGGTACTTTTATACAGTGGAGTACTACTCAGCTATAAAGAATGATCACATTGAGATATTTATAAATAAATGTATGCAACTTGAATCCATACTCATAATTGAAATAAATCAAACTCACATGTATAAATACCGTATAGTCTCCCTAGTGTAAGAAATGATAAGAGTACAGAAGATTTTATGGTAATTATGATTCACCATTATATGGTTTTAAAGTTTTATGTTTTCATTCATTGGTTGGAATGGTTTTATTCTGTTTTGTTTGATCTTAATATATGTGATGGTATGAATACTTTGAAGAAAAGTCAACATGGCAACCATTGTTGATTTGATATCATCTTGCTCTGAAGTTCTATCATGCTCTTATTTTTCTATTACCATTGATTCTATCACATTGTGTCTTATTGGATTTTAATATGTATGATAGTATAATTTTTTTATGGAAAATGAGATAATATAGCAGCCATTGTTCATCTTTGGTTATTTGGTTCAGAATGCCTTGTAATACTTTCATTCTCTTGAGTGGTTTTATTCTATTTTGCTATGTTTGACATTATTCTATATAAAGCTAAGCTCAACTATTTCGAAGAAAATGAACATTATGGTAGCTACTGTTAATATCCAATTGTCTTGTTGTGAAGTGCTGTGTTGCTTACATTGTTCTGTTCTGATCTGTTTAGATCTGTCTTTTTTTGTTTTATTCTCTTTAAAATAAAAAAAAATAGGGCAGTCCAAGAAAGGACACATAGACAAAATAGTATGTAGGGATATACGTTAGAACTAATGAATAAAACATACATTATGGGGTACATTAAACAGTAACTGAAGGAAACCTAAATGGTCATAGTAACAAAAATTAAAATGTATAAAATATAAAAACACACTATTGTATTATCCAGAGGTTGGATTCTATTTTCTCAAAACCTCAGCAACAACGTTGTAAGGCGTTTGAAATTCTGCTCATCTGAAAGCAATGATATCTTGGTTTTAATTGGTATTTCTCCTGTTTGTATTTCTTTTACATTTTAAGGGCTATTTTTCTTTGAACCTTACTTCCCTCTATTTTTCTAATAGTTATTTCTCCTCCCTTCCAATTTATAGAATTTTTTGTACAATAGGGAAATTAGTCCTTTGTCTGTGATACCTTATTTTCTCCCAATTAGTCATTAGTCTTTTAATTTTGCTATCTTATGTTCATCGTGAGCAGATTTTGATTTATGGAGATTTCCCCCACTCTCATAATCTGTATTTTTCCAGCTGGCTATTTGATCCAACAACGTTTAAATAAAAAATATACTTTCTGTTCAGTAGGATGGATTGTTACCTATATTGTAGATGAAATTTCTATATATACTTCAGTTTATTTCTCAATTTTCGCAAGTGGTTTATTTCACTTGTCTGTCTGCAAATTTAGGTACTAGTGCCATATATTTTTAACTACAGAGACTTTAAGGTATGCTTTAATATCTGGTAGAATTTGCCTTCATCTCATGAAACATCTTCAGGGTTTTTTTCTCAACAATTTTTTATGCTTATCTTTCTATACTTCAGTATAAAAAGTTATTGCTTACACTATTGGGGCAGTATAAGCATATGCTAAAAAGAGAAAATTGGCATTTCTATGATGTTAGGTCATCCTGCTTAAGAGCAAGGAACGTTTATCCATTGTTCAGATCTACTTCTTAATCTTATGAGGGTCTTAAAAGTTTTCTTTATGTAAACTGCATATTTCTTGGTGCATTATTTATAAGTATAAGCCTGTTAGCTTCTATTATAGTCTCTTCTTTTATATTTTCGACAGGATTAAGGTGTATACCTGTGTGGAAAAGTTGCGGTAGCCTCACTTTATTGAATCTTGTGTAGTATGGATTCTCTTGGGTTAAGTATTTATGTCCATAGATATAGACAGGTCTACTCTTGTCTTCCCTAGACTGATTTCATTACACTATCAAAACCCCAATATAGTAATGAAGTGTTTTGGGTATCGTTCTCATTAACACTAGCTCTACAGTGAAGTATAAAGACTTAACTACCTACACCCCACTTAACCTTCACATCTCTTTAGCCATTTACTGAACATTTACTATATTCTAGCATTTTAAATATTATAACCACCGAGTTGGGTATCCGTGATATCCTTTTTCCTGGAAGCTGAGGAAATTGAAGTCTACAAAAATCAAGCAATTTGCCTCAAGTCAAAGAAATATATACATTTCGAGCTGGTCAGTACTACCATTAAGACATTTGCCTCTAAAACCATAGCGACTGAATACTACGCAGGCAAAACAGGATCCCTGAGTGATGAATTCCTGCTCTGTGGGTGGTGGCGGGTTCTTCGCGCTTCTGTGTCGGCTGGGAGTATGGCAATATTATAATTTCCCTAAAGTGGGGCACAGCCCTGCCTCTCCGGGCCCGGTACAGACGCGGACCCCCACTCAACACTGAACCCCACGGGGACGGTACGACCGTGACCCACACAGACCAGACGCGCAGAGGTGAGCGGCAGTCAGTCGGCGGCCAGAGCAGAGCCCGCCTGGACCGCGCTTTGCCTCTCTCGGCAACGGCCGAAACCGAAGTGCAATTTGAACCATCCCCACAGTCCTTTTCGTTTTAGCGCGGAGGAGGGTGTGGGGAGCTCGGACGGCAACCGCAGCAGCACAGCGAATCACTCACAGATCATTCCGGCGCTCAGCCGGGAGCGCGCGCGCCTCAGGCCTGGCGCCTTGGCCCAAAGGCCGGCACGCAACAGCTCTCCGCACCGCCGCAGGCCGGGCGTGCTCGGGGCGGGGCCGAGGTCGGCGCGCCGTGAGGGGCGGGGCCAGAGGACCAGGAAGCGAGAAGTAGGGGACGCGGCCGGCGAACGCTGTTCGCGACCTTGTCTCAGTGCTTTCCCTGGTAGTGAGCCCACTACCCCAAACTCCGTCTTGCTCCAGCACCTTCTCTTCAACCCAGTGCTCTCCCTGCTCTCCATTCTCGCAGACACCACCCCTTCCCTCTTTGCCCGGAGTGCACTGTGGGGACGGCTCGAATTACACTTCGGTTTCGAGCACTGTGGTCGGCTTGCTGCTTCCGATCTCCACGGCATGCTGGGTCAGGTTCTTTCGGAGCGGATTCGGGGGCGGGCGGCAGGGAACTTGAGGGGATTCAGTGGTTTTCCCCTTCCAGGGTCTGTTTGGGGTTAGAGTGTTGGAGAATCCAAAAGATCAGAGAGACCAATGGGGGAAAAAGGAGGATACATTGCGTTTTAGGTGTACACTGGCTTAGCTTGGCTTTATCACGTCCAAACTGGCGGAGCACCAGAACAAAGAAAGGGTTCTAGTTTTCTATATTTTGCTGATAGGTAGGTTGGGCTGGGCTTTAGAAACTGAGGGGTTAGGTTGTTGGAGCGAGGATACTGAAGCAAGACAAGGCAATTAATACCTTAGCCTTGAAAGAAGTCAGAACTTTATGAATCCTGCAGAACATAAGATGACATTAAGTGTTTACAGTTTATAGTTGCCAATCTTATCTGTATCAATACAAGAAGTTATAGCTAGGGAGAGGGAGTTCGAGAGGGATTGTTTTTTAAGTCTCAGTTTAAGGAAACTATCAGAGACACGTGCACGGGGTTCTGTAAACCCCTCATACAGGCCACCCAAAGACTGCCATCGTGGGGCAAACCCAGCACAATGCACTCTCCGCCCTTCCTCTGTTCGTCCCTTCCCCCACCTGCACCTTGCTCCCTGCTTCAGCCATTAGTCCCTCAGCGCGCCCTCAGTCCCCACCAGGTTCAACCTAGCTCATGGCCTGCCTCCATCTCCACACATTTCTCAAGCTTCCCAAATTCAATAATGCTTATTCCTCTTAGCCAATCCCATTCCAGTAACCATCTCCAGTGTAGCTTAATGGTTAGAATCACAGGTTTCTGGTCCTATTAGAGGGCAAAGTCACACACACACACACACACACACACACTTGCGCGCGCTTTCTGCAGGTAGCACTCATTACTCCTCAGTGCCCAAGGGTTTTGGAGTAACCTAAGGTGAAGTTTTGTCAGGAGAGGGCGCTGGAGGTCTGAAGGCTTGTGTTTCTAAGGAGGCGGTTTCTTTTTGAGTTTTTCTAGCTCGCTCTTTGCTGCTGCCAGCACCAGGTGCGGACATTCCGGGGCACTCATCCCGCATTAAATTCAAGTTGCCAGTAAGTTACACAGATGCCTCAGTTGTCTGCTTTAAAAAGGGAGCTGGCAGTATCCCCCACAGAAGTGTCTCCTGCTTACCAGACCCAATAGGTGTTCCCATTTGGCAATAGGGAGGAGACTTTCTTGCAAGTTTGCTTCTTCTTTGAGTATTTTTTCTAAACGGTAGAGCAGGCTATTCTCGAGAGTAATGTCAATAAGAACACCTCTTTATTAAGATAATTCCATTATGGTTAATAATTTTTGAAATTTCCCTGTTCAAATTGCTGTGTGGTTTCTTGATTCTTGATAGGGACAATGCCTTACATACCTGATTACCTAGTCAAATCCCTTAAACCTTCTGAATCTCCCATGGACGTGAAGCACTATTGCAGCATTCATGTTCCTATAAAGGTTGTAGTAAGGGTAAATGATCAATGCATTGAATGTGGTTAGGAGTAGACCTAAATCATACTGAGAGATGAAAAGGTAAATGGAAGCTAGAAGGGACAGTAAAAGAGATTATGAGAAGGATTTTAAAGAAGGTCATCAGTGTAGACAACTGGGAAACCTTTATGAACCCACTCCTGGGAAAGTTGGAGGCACATATACTATGATATAGAAGCCCAGAACTATGTACAAGTTAGAGCTAAATAAAATACCCACCCTTAGTTGCATGGTCCGGAAGAGAACCAAGAAGAGTGGCTGCCTCCACCCTAGCAACTGGCTGATTTGGAGGAACACAGGCCCAGAGAATAACAATCCAAGTAAAGAAACAACTTAACACTTGTATAGTTTGACTAACTTTGCAGGCCTAAAGCCAGTAGTCTCAGCATCTATTTAGAGAATAAAAATATACAGTATAGTAACTATTGGGTATTTCCTGTCTTGTTTTTGTAATCCATTATTGTTCTCATTATTTTGGTTTGTTCTGTTTTATTGGTTTGTTGTATTCCCTTTAAAATAAAAGAAAATACTCAACCTTAAAGATGGCAAATCTGAAAAAAAAAAAAAAAAAAAGATAGCCAGCCTGGAACTAAATTTTGTAAATAATGAAGTCAGTTTCTAGAGATCTATGACAGGTATGAGAATAGAAGTCAAACAAAACAACAGAAGAAAGAATAACTATAACACTTTATTACTCAACTATCAAATTGAAAATACAGAAACCTTGAAAAAGCAACTCCAATATAAAGCAGCATCATTAATTTTGCTATTCAGTTATGGCCATAATAATTATCTGCTCATTTGACCATAAGTCATGTACAGGAGTTAAATTTCTCATGTTGCTCATAGGGGACTCCATTTGCCCAATAAGAATCAGAATAAAAGGTTCCTGTTTACTGCCTTTCTTACTTTATTTTTCTTTCCTTCTTATGGTGAGGGGGAAAAATGCTATTTTAAAAGTATATTCTTTAATTTTGTTTTTGGACTCTAAATCTTCTGGGTAAAAGAAGACAACTCATGTTATGGGCCTTGATGGACAGCTGTGGCTTCTTGGAAAATGGCAGAAAGAAATGAGAGAACTGTGGCTTGCAGATGAGTGACTGTGAGAATGGACCATCCATATGCATTGCTGTGATGAACCCTACTAGATCATGTATTTTCTTGGGTAAGCTGCCTGGAACCTCCTCCGTGGGCCGCCCTGCCACCGGGAACATCAAGGAAGCCCTCCTTAGGCATAGGCTGCCTGGAACCTCCCCCAAGGGCCCCCCCTGCCACCAGGAACTTAGCGGAAGCCTACATCAGGCCTGGGCTGCCTGGAGCGTCTCCTGAGGACGCACCCTGCCACCGGGAACATCGAGGAGACCCGCCTCAGGCATAGGCTACCTGGAACCTCCCCTGTGGGTACACCCTGACACCTGGAACATCTCAGAAGCCTGACCAAGACTGAAAGCTGCCCTGGACTGCTTCTGCTGGGCCCACGCTCCCACCTGGAACATGAGAAGGCCTCAGCAGTCTCCAGTTAGTGTGAAAAACTTTGGAACTTTGCTCCCAGGTGGTGAATCTTGGAGTACAGCGGATTAACTCTCTCAGTGTGGTGAGTATGCCCCTAAAATAGAGATGTACAGTAGATAAATAGGGCCAGTAGTAAAACCCCCTCCAACTAACTGTAAGACTTTGGTGAGTCTGGAAACAGTGTGTGTGATCCCCTCCTACACATAGAAAATATCAGGCAGTGAAAATGACAAAACGAAAAAGCAAAATGCAGTCTCAAACATACAGTTCACCAGAAGCAAGCATAGGAGACATTGAAATAAAGGACCCCAAAAGTAACACACCGGGAATCTCTAAAAAGATAGTGAGTGAAATAATAAAACAACTCCATCAGGCTATAGAGGAAATCAAATTAGAAGTACTCTCCCATGTAAAGACAGAAATAACAACTTTAGTAAAGAAGTTGTTGAATGCAGCTAAAGAAGAACTAGAAAAAAAAGTACATGAGCATGGGAAACTGATTGAAACTTTGAATGAACAATATAGAAAACAAGCAGAATTCATGAAACAAACTCAAAGAGACATCCAAGAAACAAAAAATTCTATTGAAAGCTTGCAAAACCACCTAAAGGAAGCTGAGGATAGGATTTCGGACCTTGAGGACAGGATCACAGTTAGTGATCAGGAAAGGATAAAACTTTTTAAAATAACAAAGCAGCATGAAATGACAATCCAGAAGCTTCATGATGATGCCAAGAGCAACAATATAAGAATAATGGGCATTAGCAAAGATACAGGAGTGCAGGCAAATGACATACATAAAGTATTTACAGAAATAATAGCAGAAAATTTCCCAAACATGAGGAAAGAATCTGATATGCAGATAAGTGAGGCATGTACAACACCAAACAGTCACAATCAACATAAATCCACACCCAGACACATAATAATTAAGATCTCAGACATACAGCATAAAAACAAAATTCTAAAAGCTGTCAGAGAAAAGACACAACTCACCTATCAAGGAAAGCCCATTAGAATCATGGCAGACTTTTCAGCACAAACCCTCAAGTCAAGAAGAGCTTGGAGTGAGGTATTTCAAGCCCTGAAAGAAAACAACCTTCAACCCAGACTGATGTACCCAGCAAAACTTTCATTCAAATTTATGGAGAAACACGATACTTCCATGACAAAGAACAACTGAAGAAATTCATGTCCACCAAACCAACCCTAGAAACAGTAATAAAAGACATACTAGACAGAGATAAAAATGACCATAATCCCCAAAATAACAGAAAGAAACTACCAGGTAGAATAAGCAATTAGATAAGGGGAAAAGCAGAAAGAAACAACTGGAACATAACATGGCAAAGTTGAGCCAGTACATATCAGTGATATCCATAAATATAAATGGCCTCAATTCACCTATAAAAAGAAATAGATTGACAGAATGGATCAAGAAACAGGACCCCACAATATGCTGCATACAAGAAACACATCTGACCCAAAAGGAAACTCATAGATTAAAAGTCAAAAGATGGAAAACAGAATTCCATGCAACAGGAACCCAGAAAAAAGCAGGGTAGCTATTCTATTTGCAGACAACATGAACTTCAAAGCTAAAATGATTAAAAGAGATAGAGAAGGTCACTACCTACTTGTTAGTGGAAAAATTCAAGAGGAAGAACTAACAATTATATATGCACCAAATACAGGAGCACCCAACTGTATAAGACAGATACTAATGGACATGAAAAACCAAATACACAAGAACACAATTATAACAGGAGATCTTAACAGCCCATTGTCACAAAGAGATAGATCAACTAGACAAAAAGTCAGCAAAGAAATAACGGAATTGAATCATACCTGTGAGCAATTGGACTTAGTAGACATTTACAGAGTGTTCCACCCAACCACATCAGAATACACATTCTTCTCAGCTGCACATGGGACATTCTCCAAAATAGACCATATATTATCCCATAAAACATTCTTAAGTAAATGCAAAGGTATTGCAATCATGCCATGCATAATATCTGACCATAGTGTACTGAAATTGGAAATTAATGGCAAAAGAAATTGTAAAACCTGCATAAATGCATGGAAATTAAATAACAGCCTTTTGAACAACCAGTGGGCTACAGATGAAATTAAAGAAGAAATAAAGCAGTGCCTACAATTCAATGAAAATATAGAAACCACATACTGTAATCTGTGGGATGCAGTGAAAGTGGTCTTAAGAGGGAAATATATAGCAATAAATTATCATATCAAGAAAACAGAATGAGCACAAATAACCTAATTCTCCATCTCAAGCTTCTAGAAAAAGAAGAGCAAGCTAAACCCAAAGCTCATAGAAGAGAAGAAATTGTAAAGATTAGGGCAGAAATCAATGCAATTGAAACTAATAAAACAATGCAAAGAATTAATGAGTCAAAAAGCTGATTTTTTGAGAGAATAAACAAAATTGACAAACCCCTAGCTAACCTTATCAAGAGAAAGAAAGAAAAAACCCAAATTCAGGCAATAAGAACTGAAAAGGGAGAAATTACTTCAGATCCCATGGAAATTCCAAAGATCATGAATACCTACTTTGAAAATCTCTGCTCTCATAGAGTGGAAAACAGAGAGAAAATGGACAGATTTCTAGAAACATATGAACTACCAAAGCTCAACCAAGAAGATATAGCAATTTTGAACAACCCAGTATCACCTATTGAAATTGAAAATGTAATTAAAAAGTTACCAACAAAGAAAAGCCCAGGTCCTGATCGATTCACAGCTGAATTCTATAAGAAATTTAGAGAAGATTTGATGCCAGTACTCCTTAAACTCTTCAATGAAATTGAGAAAATAGCAATCCTCCCTTAATCATTCCTGGAGGCCAAAACCAGAGAGCGATCCAACCAAAAAAGAGAACTATAGGCCAATCTCACTAATGAACATTGATGCAAAGATTCTCGACAATATACTGG
The DNA here is from genome assembly GCA_004027455.1 of Hydrochoerus hydrochaeris. Taxonomy (NCBI): domain Eukaryota; kingdom Metazoa; phylum Chordata; class Mammalia; order Rodentia; family Hydrochaeridae; genus Hydrochoerus; species Hydrochoerus hydrochaeris. The sequence continues at coordinate 22,856 of PVLA01000414.1, forward strand.
CAAATAGAATGCAGCAAATCATTAAGAAGATTATACATCATGACCAAGTGGGGTTCATTCCAGGAATGAGGGATGGTTTAACATACACAAATCAATAAATGTAATACACCACATCAACAGAGCCAAAAACAAAAACCACATGGTCATCTCAATAGATGCAGAAAAAACTTTCGACAAAGTCCAACACATGTTCATGATAAAAACCCTTCAGAAACTTGGAATATACGGTGTCTACCTCAACCTTATAAAGGCCATCTATGACAAACCAACAGCCAGAATTATACTAAATGGACAAAAACTGAAAGCTTTCACTTTAAAATCAGGAACAAGACAAGGATGTCCACTATCACCACTCCTTTTCAATATAGTTCTGGAAACACTATCCAGGGCAATCAGACAAGAGAGAGAAATAAAAGGAGTAAAGATAGGAAAGGAAGAAGTTAAATTATCACTATTTGAAGATGACATGATACTCTATATAGAAGACCGAAAAAACTCCATTAAAAGACTACTAGAGGTAATAAACAAGTTTAGCAGTGTAGCTGGATACAAAGTCAATGCTCAAAAATCAATAACATTCCTGTACACAAAGAACTCACTGAGAGAGAAATTATGGAAATATCGCCTTTTACAATAACATGTAAAAAAATGAAATAGGAATCAACCTAACTAAAAATGTAAAAGACCTATATGCTGAAAATTATACTACACTGAAAAAGGAGATTGAAGAGGATATTAGAAAATGGAAGGATATTCCTTGCTCTTGGTTAGGAAGAACAAACATTTTGAAAATGGCCATACTCCCCAAACTGTTATACAGATTTAATACAATCCCAATCAAAATACCATTGACTTACCTTACAGATCTGGAGAAAACACTCCTAGAATTCATTTGGAAACAGAAGAAACCTAGAATAGCAAAGGCAATTCTAGGCAACAAAAGCAAGGCAGGAGGCATCTCAATTCCTGACTTGAAACAGTACTATAAAGCCACAGTGATCAAATCAGCTTGGTACTGGCAAAGAAATAGACCTGAGGATCAATGGAACAGATTAGAAGATGTAAGCACAAGTACAAAGACATTCAGCCACCTGATATTTGATAAAGGGGCTATATATGTCCACTGGGGAAGAAGGATAGTCTCTTTAATAAATGATGTTGGAAAAATTGGCTCTCTACATGCCGAAGACTGAAACTAGATCCAAGCCTATCACCATGCACAAAACTAAAGTCTAAATGGATCAAAGACCTCAATATTAAAACAGAAACACTAAATCTACTGGAAGACAAGGTAGGTAGAAGTCTTGGAGACATAGGGGTAGGCAGAAAATTCATGAACCAAACGCAAACTGCATGGGAAACACTTCAGAGAATCAACAAATGGGATCTCATATTATTGAAAAGTTTCTGCATTTCAATGGAAATCACCAACAAAGTGAAAAGAAAACCCACAGAGTGGGAAAGAATTTTAGCCAGCAACCCCTCAGACAAAGGACTTGTGTCCAGAACATATAAAGAATTGAAAAACATCGAGCCCCCCAAATTCAAAGACCCTCTCCAAAAATGGGCATCTGAGATAAACACACAGTTCTCAGAGGAAGATATACAAATGGCAAATAAATACATGAAGAAATGTTCACCATCACTGGTCATTCGAGAAATGCAAATTAAAACAACATTGAGATTCCACCTCACTCTGGAAAGAATAGCTGCCATCAAGAAATCAACTGATAACAAATGTTGGTGAGGCTGCGGAGGAAAAGGAACACTGCTCCATTGTTGGTGGGAATGTAGACTGGTGCAACCATTGTGGAAATCCATATGGAGAACTCTCAGAAGACTAGGATTGGAAGCCCCATTCAATCCAGCTATTCCCCACCTGGGTATTTTCCCAGAAGAACTGAAAAGTTCATATCACAGTGATATATGTGCACCTATGTTCATAGCTACACAATTTGTGATAGCTAAATCCTGGAAACAACCAAGATACTCATCAACTGCAGAGTGGATGTAAAAGATGTGGCATTTTTATACAATAGAATATTACTCAGCTATAAAAAAGGATAATCTTGTGGCCTTCATAGGTAAATGGAGACAACTTGAGACTATCTTCATTAGTGAAATAAATAATCATTTATAAATATTATATTGTGTCTCTAGTGTAAAAAGTAAATAATAACTACAAGTGTAATAAAACCAAAATGTGTAATTGGTACTGTAAAAAAGAGAGGAAAAGAAAGTGCTCTAAGGGATATAACTGCATGTATGTTTGAGTATGTAAAATAGATGATCATATTGCTGAATATTTTTTGGATCTTTGAGCAGAACTGTTTGTAGTCTGACTGTTTGAATGTTTACTATGTACCCTTTAACTTTGTAACTTGAACAACTACATCCAGGATGACAATATGTAATTTATAAATTACTGATTTCTTAGTGGGGCTTTTTCTCATTCTCCTTTTCTTTATTTCTGTTTCTGAATTCTGTGTTGTTGCTACCTTTTTTCTGTTTTGCTTTTTTTTCTTCTCTTTAAATAAATAAAATTTAAAAATGTATAATTGCTATTGTAAAAAAAGAGGAAATAGGAAGCGCTATAAAAGATATAGCTGCATGTATGTTTAGGTGTGTGGGATTGATAACCATATTTCTAGGTTCTTGTTGGATTGTTGAACAGATCTGTTTGCACTCTCACTGCTTGAGTGTCCACTTTGTGTGCTTTATTTCTGTAACTTGAACAACTATTTCTAAAAGAGCAATATGTAATTTATCAACTAGTGATTTCTTACTGTTTATCTTCTTTTCTTGAAATTCTGTAATATTTCTACCTTTTTCCTTTTTTTCTCTTTAAATAAAAAGAATAAAATTGAAAAAATGTATAATTGCTATTGTAAAAAAAGAGGAAATTGGAAGCACTGTAAAAGATATAGCTGCATGTATGTTTAGGTGTGTGGGATTGATATCCATATTTCTAGGATCTTGTTGGATTGCTGAACAGATCTGTTTGCACTCTCATTGCTAGAGTGTCCACTTTGTGTGCTTTAATTCTGTAACTTGAAAAACTATTTCTAAAAGAACAATATGTAATTTATCAACTAGTGATTTCTTACTGTTTATCTTCTTTTCTGGAAATTCTGTAATATTTCTATCCTTTTTCTGTTTTTTTCTCTTTAAATAAAAAAAGTAAAAAAAAAAAAAAAAAGATTATCTTTCAAATACAGAATCTTGATGTCAGTTTTTGAAATAATAACCCAACTTGCTGTCTTAGTTTTTTAAACTGACTTTAGGCTTTCTGGCATGGAACTAGTATGTGTCTGTCTGTGTTTGCAGGTACATGTGTGTATCAATGGGAAACAGATTTGTTCCAGGATTTATGCTATTTTTATCCATAACCAGCCTCTAAAACATTATACTTTTTATTTGATGGAAAAAGTAAAACAAAATTTCATAAAAAAATAATAGGGGAATAACTACTTAATATATTACATGTTGTTATCTTTACAGTAGTTGCTCAGGGTACAAGACATGGGCATAAAAATTTCTACATTCAATATTAGTACAGACCTTCCTTTTTAATGATTAAGAGACACTAATAGTGTAACTAACTTGCATTTTTTTCACTTTTCCTTACTGTCTTTTCTCCTTTCACCCATTCTACTTCATTTTTCCTTTTGAAAAATTTCTTCCCACTTCACAATATCTATTGTACCTTTTGGGTTACTTTTTCCTCATAGCCCCACCAGCATTTGTTATGGGTTGATTTCTTGATAATAGACATCCTTTCTGGAGTAAGATAGAACCCCAGTGTTGTTTTAATTTGCATCACTTGAATGACCAGCCATGTTGAACATTTTTTCATATATTTATTTGCCATTTGTATTTTTTCATCTGAAAAATGTATATTCATCTCAGATGCCCATTTTTGAATTGGGTCTTTGAATTTTAGTGGCCTGACTTTTTTCAATTTTTATATGTTCTACGTAGAATTGCTTTGTCTGAGGGAAAATGGGCTAAAATTTCTTCCTGCTCTACGGGTTGTCTTTTTACTGTGTTGGTGATTTATTTTGCTGTGCAAAAGCTTTGTAAAAGATGAGATTCCTGTTGTTGATTCTTTGAGGTATTTCCCACAGAGTCTGGGTTTTTTCATGAACTCTGTATCTATACTTATGTCTTCAAGATTTCTACTTACTTTCTCTTCCAGTAGGTTTAGTGTTTCTATTTTAGTATTAACAGATTTGGTCTATTTGACTTTAGTTTAGTGCATGGTGATAGACCCGGGTCTAGGTTTAGTATCTACCATGTAGAGAGCCATTTTTTTCCACCCCCATCTATTAGAGAGACTATTTTTCTTACAGTGAACATGCTTGGCCCCTTTGTCAAAGATAAGGTAGCTTAGTGTGTTTTGACTTGTGTCTGCTTTTCTTAACTGTTCTACCGATCCTTAGGTCTGTTGTTGTTTTGCCAGTATCATTCAGATTTTATCACAGTAGTTTTGTAGTATAATTTCAAGTTAGGGATTGTGATACCTCCTGCCTTGCTTTTGTTGTCCTGGATTGCCTTTGCTCTAGGTCCCTTCTGGTTCCTAATGAATTTTAGGAATTTTTCCTCTTGTTCTGTGAGGTATGATAGTAGTATTTTGATCAGGATTGCGTTAAATTTGTATAACAAGTTTGGAAGTATGACCATTTTCACTAAAACATTACACTTTTGCTCTTCAAGATCAACCATAACACAGCACAATAATTTCTGGATGCCTCTGTTCAAATACTCAGCATACTCAGGAATAGGTCCCTTTTCCCATACTGATAAAGGCTAGTCTTCTCATATTTCCAGAAGGGAAAACAGGACACTTCACCCAAATATTTTTGGGTTTGTATATGCTGGATTTGCAGGGCACTCACCTAAGTCTGCAGAGAAGGGAAAGCAGTAGTGCTCTACCAGCTCTACCGTCTCACCAGCATAGCTCATCTGGAAGCTTCCAGAAGAGGTGGAAAGACCTACTTGGCTTCAATTCCTAGCCTGCCAACCTGAGGTCTAGCATCACTCCTTAACTTGGGGTACCCGCAGAGAGGGAGAAAATCTTACACAGCAAAATTTTAAAGCTAATAGGCCACACCTGGGAGTTTAAATGTCTTCCTAGAGCCGTGGTGGTGAACCTATGGCATGGGTACTCTAGCTGGCTATTTGTTATCATTGAAAGCCTTAAAGGTTTATGGTTACTATCCTGGAGGTCACAAAGAGCACCTGTAGTCTTTTCCTGAGTGGGATAAGACAAAAGATAGAAACAACAACGGCAAATATGTGCCAGTGCTCAAATACCTGGGAGTTTAGTGCTTCCTGTGCCCAAATACACCACCTTCAGATCCTACGAGAGGAACCAGACTTCTATAGTTTCAGAAAATATACCCTATGGCACTAGTAGACTATTACAGTGTCCACTTAGCACATCAGCCTAATAGCATATTATAATCAGTGGTCTTTTCAGACAGCAGAGCAAATCCAAGTGGCATACCTTAAATGAGAGCAAGGGCAGCAGCCAGGATAACTATAGAACCCTCTTCCAGTTAAATGACTGTTAGGGAAAGGGTTAAAAATGAGAGCCAGTCAAATGCAAGCATATGCTGAAATGACCTTGTCTGCTGCCTTTATGCAGGGAGGCTGATTATCTTGAGAAAAGAGTATATAGAGAAAACTATTAATACCCAACGACTGGCCACTCCCAGGCTCTAGCCAAGGCTGGGGATGATACAGACTTGCAGTGGCCTTTTCAGACAGCCAAGCCACCTTTGTGTGAACTCTGTATGTATGGCTGAAAACTCTAAAATGTGGTGTGGCATTTTCTCTCTCTTGCCTGCCTTTGGTGCTGCCTCATATCTCAGTGTATGCTTCTATCTGCTGTACTTTTATAAAAACTTACTTTCATCTTTTTAAAATCATTATGTGTCTCTTCTCTATTCATGCAGATCCAAACCTCAAGCTTCTGTGACTACAACCTATATGTGGCCTTCTTGAGCCCACAACTCGCATTCTTCAGGCACTTAAAACAATCACCATGTGAATGACGCTATGGTCTGCCAAGCTGGATCAGTAGCTGAGCCATTTTGCATCTTGCTAGTAGTTGCAGAGGCCAGAGATCCTGGATGTTGAACACAGTGAACTAAATCCTGGATAATCAATTCCCATTCTCTAACCTGCTGTCATTCTGCAGCATGCTTCCCTGGGGCTCTCATCTCAAAGCAAAGCCTTTCATTTTTTGCAGTTTTGAGCCTGCAAAGGGTGGAGTCCTGCTGGTTCTTATAATGCCTCAGGCCATATTTTCTATTGCCCTGTTCCAAAATACTTGGCATTTTAATTTTTAAAATTTAATTTTAATTATAACCTTTCAGTAACTAAATTCTCCTCTGATCTATCTTTGCAAGTTCCAGCTTTAACAGACCTTTCTTTCTGGCCAAACTCAAATCATTCACCTGGGACATTAGCTCTTGATTCTCAAGGTAGAGCTGGGCTAAAAGCCCCAACAGTAGTCATGCCACTGCCTCAACATTAGGCTGCCTTGAGATTTCTTCCACCAGATTAGTCTTCCAACCTTAATTTCAGTATTCTGCAAAGTCTCTGGATATGAGCAAAATGAAGACAAATTTTTGTCAGAGCATAATATACATGGCTGTGAATCCAGAGCAGTCTTTTCCCAACTCAAACCTGGTCTTTATCAGCTGCATTATTGTTAACATTCTCGTCTTTTGAGTTCTGACCATAAACTCCCATTAGGTTTAGCTCACAGCACCCTAGAGCTGCTTCTTCAGCTAGCATCTCCACACCTTTTGAAACTTCCCATGCAAACCAGTTTCAAAAGTTTCTAAATCACATGGCCAGGTAGCATCATAGAAGTGACCCCGCTTCTGGTAACAAAATCTGTTTAGTTATTTTATTGTTGCTGGGACAAAATACCTGACACCCACAACTTCAGGAATGAGAGGTATATTTTGACTCAGTTTCAGCACATAGAAGGCCCAAAGGCAGGGAAGCCTTGGCAGAGCAGCATGGCAGAAGTACTCATGGCATGGTAGCTAGAAATAGAGAGAACTCATGGAGCTGGAAGGGAAATAGATCCTGCCAGGCCACTCCCCCAGTGACCCACCTCCTCCAATTATGCTTCACCTCCCAACATCACATTTGGCTAAAATCTCATCATCACATTAATCCACTGATGAGTATCTCACACCTGTGACCCAGTCACCTCTCAAAAGCCCCATCTTTGAGCACACGAGGTATTGGTGGGACATCTAGATGTAAACCAGAACAATGACATAAACAAAAGTATTAATTCTTTCATAAATTCTTAAGAATAGCCATGATAGTGCTGAGAGTGTAGCTCAGTGGTAGAGTATTTGTTTAGCATGCAGAAGGCATGATGGTTCTTACCATTTGTTCTCTGAAAATTGGTTCTCCCCCAAGAAGCTAGTGGTTAAAGAACTACTTCCTTAATGAATTCCAGACATTTGGAATATAATAGACCTGAATCTTTTATTAAGATGAGAATGGCCTGTGGAAGTGTGCTCTGCTTTTAAAAAACAAGCAAATTCAATGACTGCTTGCTGCTGCTAACAGAGAAGTGCCATTTGCCATACTGACCCACCAGCAGTTGATCACCAGGATTTGATTGATGTTGACAGCTGGATCTCAGAGAAGTCTGAAGGGGAATTTTCAGGTGTTTTTGTGCTGCTCTGAGGAAGGAACCAAGGCTCCCCTCTCTTTGGAGGAAACCAAGGTCAAAAATTTGTACCATGGAGCCTCTGGTTACTGTTTGAAGCTGGCCATCTGATTTGAGCTCTTTTCTTCCATTCAGTAGCAAACACATCAGTATCTCTTAACACAACAGTCTAATTCCTGCTTTATGTAGGAATTCATCTCATATTTCTGGTGGCATTGCTCCATTTATCATAAGTATTTTTTTTTTTTGTTCCCAGTGAAAAGGCACTTACTAGTAGACTGAGCTGCCACATAATAGATCTCGGCCAGATACATTCATCCCAGACCTGAAAATATTTGTCCTTGAATTGATGGCTATCTTTAATCATGAGAGTTTTAGGAGTCTGGGATAGATCAGAATCTCTTTTGTTTATATCTGAGTATTAATTATGGTTAGAGAAAAGATTTTCTCACGGTCTTTTGATGGGTAACAAGCTTTAAAATTGTTGCTGCATTTGTAGCTGTTCTATAAAATTTTGAAGTTTTATCCAATCATCTTCCCTGTAGAGGATACCCAGCACAGTAGCACTGGTACACTAGAAGTAGGCAATTGTCCACAAACTCATCCATCTTTGTTAATATTTTTGCCAAATCCAGTCAAGGAAAACATTAGTTCTCCCACTGGAAAATTACACAAGGTAAGAAAAAAAAAAGAATTGTCTGATTTTGGATTTAGCAGACATAATGCATTTATGAGAGGATATAATCATGCAGAATAAACTTATCTAATTTTTCTTGTATCAGCCTTTTAATTCTTCTTGAAGAGTATCCACAAGCCCTCCAAATATTTATAGGAGTATTGAACACAGGCTTTTCTCCTTGACTTCTTGGTCTTGTAAATGTCTCAAAAGCAACAAGTTTAACTCTTGATAAGTGAACCCAAGATGCATATTCCTGAATATTTGGAGGGCTTGTGGATACTGAGAGAGCAGGGAGAAATAGAGACAGACAGAGAGAGAGAGAGAGAGAGAGAGAGAGAGAGACAGACAGACAGACAGACAGATAGACAGATAGAGACAGAGAGACCAAGATCAGAAGAGCAATTAAAGAAACTCCTTCAGACTGAAGTGTTTAGGATCTGTGTGTATGCTTTTGCATTGCTTTTTCTGGTGTGACCTGGAGACTGGTCTTTCTAGTACACCTCAAGATTTGGGTTTCCCATGACAGTTGCATGAGAAATTTTGTTCAAGACACTGGAAAGGGCTTCATCCTTATTTTGTATTTTCTTGGGTGAGCAAAGTTTTCAGTCTCATCCAAACAGGGTGTGGTCCTGACTAAAGGACTACCTAGTGAGACTGCTGTAGGTCGTGGGAGAGTCTCTTGACATCTCTTCCCATTTCTGATTACAGAAAAAAAGTGCCTCTTGTCTTAAGTGCTTTTATGTACAAGCACTCATTTTCTAAGGGCTTAGGAGTCTCTAACTTTTGGAAAAGAAAAAAAAATCCCTAAGACCACAAAATTTGTAGACAGGAAGAAAAAGGGAGAAAGAAAAAGAAAGAGACAGAGAAAAAAGATAAACTATGCTTCAGAGAGCATGGGGTTGAGAGAAATGGGGAAGAAGACATAGAAAAAAATGAAAAGTCTTTTGGTTGAGATTACCAAAGTAACCTTCTCAATGTTTCTTTTTATTTCCTACCAAGGAGTGGTTTGCAGGAGTAAATGTCACTGTCTATGTCTGAGAAATTCTAGAAACTGAAATAAGGAATTTAATCCATGTTTTTGAATCAGGTTTGCTGACTTCTGTCATAGGAAAAAATTTCAGAAGTCAGTAAGAAGCATGGGAAAAGTTTATTACAGATTTGGAATACACTAATGAATCTTTTTTATTTAAAGATGGAAAAATAAAAACGACAATAAAACAGTTTCAAAACAGGGAAATAGGAGAGATACAATAATTAATACATTGCATAATGTTGTCATCATAGTAGTTATTTAGAGTATGAAGTATAGGCATGACATTTTGTTCAAACAATATTAACACAAACCTTTCTTTTCAATGAATTAAGAAAACTAGTTGTATAACTATCTTAACTATCTTGCATATAAATTTATTTTTTTCTTTTTCCCTTCTTTCCTTTCCCATTTTCCCCATCACAGTTTGCCTTTTCTTTTGAATAATTTCTTCCCAATTTACAATATCTGTTGTACATTTTGGACCTTGTTTACTCCTTCAGTTCTCACAGTAGTGAGACAATATGATGTTTACACATGGGTCTGAAGTATTTATCTTAAGAGTATGTTCTCAAGTTGCATCCACTTATCTATAAAAGTCTCAAGTTTATCCTTCTTTATGGCTGAGTAGTATTCTATTATATTTTAAAAAACACATCTTTTTTATCCATTCCTCCATTGATGGACATCTGGATTGTTTCCAAGTTTTAGCTTTTGCAAATTTTGTTGCTGCAAAAATGGATGCACATATATCACTGTGGTATGATGTTTTTAATTGTTCTGGGAAGATACCCAGAAGGGAAATAGTTGGGTGGAATGGGACCTCAAATCCTAGTTTCTTAAGGACTCTCCACACTGATTTCCACAGTGCTAGCATCTGTCTATATTCCCCCAAGAGCGAAGAAGTGTTCCTTTTCCCCCACAGCCCCACCAGCATTTGTTATGGGTTGATTTTTTGATAATAACCATTCTTCCTGTGGTGAGATGGAATCTCAGTGTTGTTTTACTTTGCATCTCTTGAACAGTGATGTTGAACATTTTTTCATGTACTTATTTGTCATTTGTATTGCTTCATGTGAGAAGTGTGTAGTCATCTCAGATGTCCATTTTTGGATTGGGTCTTTGAATTTTGGGTGCCTGATGTTTTTCAGTTCTTTATATGTTCCAGGTAGAAGTCTTTTATCTGAGGGACAACTAGCTAAACTTTTTGCCCATCTTGTGGGTTGTCTTTTCACTCTGATGATTTCTTTTGTTGTGCAAAGGGTTTTTAACAAGGTGAGAGATCCCGTTTGTTGATTCCTTCTAATATCTCCTGTGCAGTCTGGGTTTTCTTCATGAAGTCTCTGTCTACATCTATGTCTTAGAGATTTCTACTTATTTTCTCCTCCAGTAAATTTAGTGTTTCCATTTTAATGTTGAGACCTTTGAATCATTTTGAGTTTAATACATGGTGATATACACGGGTCTAGTTTTAGCCTTTGGCATGTGTAGAGCCAGTTTTTGCAGCCCTATTTATTAAAGAGACTAGGATTCTTCAGATGTATGCATTTGCTTCCTTTGTCAAAGATAAGGTGGCTGAGTGTGCTTGGGGTTGCACTTGCTCTTCTATTCTGTTCCACAGATCCTTAGTCCTGGATTTTTGTCAATACCAATCTGATTTTGTCATAATAACTCTGTAGTACAATTTCAGGTTAGGGATTGTGATGCCCCCTGACTCACCTTTGTTGCTCAGAATTGCTTTTGCTGTTCTAGGTCTCCTGTGGTTCCAAATGAATTTCAGGAATGTTTTATCTAGATCTGTGAGGTGTGCAATGATATTTTGATTGGAATTGCATTAAATCTGCATAGTAGCTTTAGGGCCATTTTCACTATGTTGGTTCTTTCTCTCCAAGAACAAGGGATATCTTTCTACTTTCTGTTACCCTCTTTGGTCTCCTTTTTAAGGGTACTGTAATTTTCATGATACAGTTGTTTTACTCCCTTTGTTAACTGATTCCCAAGCATTTCATTTTTTTTTGATGCTATTGTGAAAGGTGTGTTTCCCCTAATTTTTTCTCTATGAGTTTGTTGCTTGTCTACAGGAATGCTATTTATTTTTGAGTTTTGACTTTGTATCCCACTACACTGATTAATTTGGATATTAAATCTACAAGATTTTTGGTGGAGTTTTTGGGATCTTCTATGTAGAGTATCATGTCATCAGCAAATAATGACAATTTAACTCCTTTCTTCTGATCTTTATTCATTTTATTTTTTTTTCTCTTGTTTAATTACTCTGGGTAATGTTTCCAGAATTATATTGAATAGGAGTGGTGATAATGAACATCCTCATCTTGTTCCTAATTTTAGAGTGAAACTTTCAGTTTTTGACCATTTATTATGATTTTGGCTTTTGGTTTGTCATAGATGGCTTTTATAAGATTGAAAATACCATTTATTCCAATTTTCTATAGGGTTTGTATCATGAATAGGTGTTGGACTTTGTCAAATACTTTTTCTGCATCTATTGAGATGATCATTTGATTTTTGTCTTTGTGTTCCTCCTTTCTTCCATCTGTATCATCCTGAGAGATGCTTCCTGAGAGCTTTTCTTTTATTACTCTACTCATATCCTGCTTTACCTGATTTAATATTTCAGTTTTGAGCTTGTCTACAAGGTCCCAAAGATATCTCTTAATGTCCATTGAAGCCACGTCTGATGTTGTGTGTTTGCCACCCTCAGTCTCTCTTGTTTTTCCATCTCCTGGATCAGGGCTCTCAGGGTTCTGGGCTGGGGGCATCCTCCTGCCTCTCTATCCTTTCATGGTCCTGGCTTCCTCCACACAGGTTACAGTGCAGGTCCCAGCCCCCTTCCCTATTGGCCACATTTCCTCCGAAGCATGCTGGCAAGGGACCTCTGCCCTCTCCTGCCTGCTCTTGTCACTGAGGTGTAAGCAGCAGCTGTGTATGCCTACCCCTCCCCACCGGGTCAGCCATACTTCAGGTGCCTTCACAGGGAATCAATTTGGGATGGTTCATTGGGTCCCAGCCAGGGGTGCGGCCCAGTCCAAGCAAATCCCACGAATCTGCTCTGGGGAGGGAGCAACCAACTGAAGTCATTGTTGCTCCCAGTTCAGGCTCCTCCTGCCCGATTCCAACATGTTGCCCATTTGGTCACACCCTTCTTGTGGGGGGGGGTCTCATTCCCAGCACTGACCATGGATTAATGAAGATCCTTCTCCATCTCCACTTTCCACTGGGCTCACCAACCCCTGATTTCAGTGCTGCTGTGCTTCCTGTGAGTGGTAGGGGGAATGAGTTTGGACAGCTCTGCCTGCTGGCGTGGATTCAAGCTGGTGCAAACTTGGTGGGTCACTGCAAAAATGCTGTGTCCTGTAATTTTTAGCTGTTTCAGTTGTAGTCCTGAAGTATTTGATGAGCTTTTTTACGTTTTAATTTCTTCCTGTGTCAAGAGGATATGTCTCCCTCTGTCTGGGTCTCTCCAGGGTGTTTTATTCTGGCATATGAGTTGTTTCTCCCGGGAGGCTTTGTATTTTGTTGCTCACTGATCAGCCATCTTGTCTTCTGAAATTCTGTATTATCTCTACCCTTTACATGCTTTTGTTTCTCTTTAAATTAAAAAAAAGGTTAGAGATCTAAGTTGTGAATAAGAGAAAAAAGAAGAAAAAGTGAAAGGAGAAAGAAAAAAATGAAAAACCAATAAATAAAAATAACCTCACACACAGATAAAACAACATACAGAAAGAAAAACAAAACAGAATAGAGAGAAGACAAGAAAAGAAATGGAAAACAAACAAAAAAGAAACAAACAATAAAAACAAAACACTAATCCAGCTGAATACCAAGAGGGAAACTAGTCAGATAAAAATGAAAGTAGTGAAATTCCTCTAGTGTCTATGGTTTTGTGGTAGGTGCAAGTTGGATCTTAGAAATGTGTATTTGGGCCAAGATTGCAGGAGGAGTTTTGCTGGGTTTGAGTCTGAACTTTGTCTCTGGATTTGGGAAATATGATTAGTTTTCTGTGGCTGGAATTCTCCCCAGTCATTTAGAAAAGAAAAAGAAGGGGCAACCCTCCCTACCTGCTTCCATTCCTTGTGTTGCTGTTCCCAGGCACAACACTGGTTCTCTTAACCATGTTATTACTGTTGCATGTGACATTTCCACACCTCTCGTTCATCTGTCCATTGTGTTTGCCTTAGCCAAGGTCCTACTATATCACAGGCATTTCAGCAGGTTTCTAGGCCCTGAGTCCTGCCAGTGGAAGGAGTGGGGAGATCTCAGACTTCTCTCCCAGTAGTACCTTCCAGGGTCGATAGAGGAAGTGAAGAACCAATCTTAGACTCTCACAGCCAGCTGCCACCATCCCAGGTAGATTGAAGAATGTAGGACGCAATCTCAGCCTTAAAGAACCTGTTTTAATTAATAACAACTAATAAACTGATCAAAGTAGCATATATACATTAAAATTATAATGTATTTATAATTTATAAAAGTTAAAGTCAGACTACACTTCTTTGGGAGAGGGCTAGGACTGTGTGATTTTCAAATACTTTGTGTGTTACTGGATGAAAATTCCTTATCTGAGGAGTTCTGAATCAATTTCACCAGATTTTTGTTTTTGTTGGTGTAGACAATAAGAACAATTGCTTAAATAAATTCATATATGGCAGTGCCACAGCTGTCTTCTGCTTTTGAAAGCAGAAAGTGGAGCCAAAAGCCACACCACATCCCTTACCAAAGATGAAGCAACTGACCTGGGGTATAGGTCTTCTCCCTGGGTTATGCCTACTCATCCTATCTCTAACCTCATAGGATTGAAGGACAGTCTAAGGAGGTACCACCTTGTTTGTGGGTGGAGGATTCCCAGAGGTCAAGAGGTCCCAAGACCCAGCTCCTCACAGGCTACTCTAGGAATGTGCCTGATGGCCCTGACTTAGACATCCTAAGACCCCCACCTGATGCTCAGGGGGAATACAGAGGGAGATGGAAGTGGCAGAGTGGGAGTAGGGTGCTCAGGGCTGGAGGAGGAGTGGGGAGCCCAAGGCAGCCATGGGAATCTTCTGTGGTAGAGTTCAGGGTCATGACCCTCCTCATCCTCAGAAGGGACTAGGTGCTGGAGGTAACCCAGACAGAGAGGAAGAAGGAACTTGAGGGTACCAAAGGGTCACAGAGAGGGGAAGTTTGTATCAACCAGTTGTGTAAGGAGCACCCTGCTATAAGAATGATGTGTGTGTTAAGTATGCATATATGGTGTGTGGTGTAGTGTTAGGTGTACACAGTGTGCACAATGTGCACGTGGTTGCATTTTATGTTCATGTATGTTCCTGTTGTGTGTGTGGGAGGATAGGATGGGTGTACACAGCATGCACCCTGAACCTGGTCCTACATGTGCCATGTTCCACCTGTGCTCCATCTACCTGCACCCCAGCTCTTAGCTTAGATGTAGTGCGTAACTATAGCAACAGATGCCCCTGCCACCAAGTGCCCTGTGGGCAGTGAAAGTGCTGCACCTTGTTGACAGTGGATGTGGTGAAGGGGAGGCCACACATCCCAAAAATGGCCACAGGTGAGCTGTGTTGCCCAGCTGCAAATCATTCCCTCTTCAGGGCATACCAAGAGGGGTGACCTGATGCCCCACATTTTTCCTGACCCTGCTGCTTGCCTGCGGGGCCTGGGAACTTCACCTAGGGCCTCTGGGGCCTAGGAAGGTGGGATTGCAGAATCATTTCTGCTGTTCAGCCTCCCAGGAGTACCCTGTGAAAAGCACTTATTGCTATCAGGTGGGAAATGGCAGGCACTGTGATCAAGTCCTATGTAGGATTTCAGTTACTGCAGATGCATCTGCCCATTCTAAAGATAGAAAAATCATGGAACCCCAGACAGCACTGCAGGAAGAGTTGTCCTGTTGTATGAATCTACAGGTACCCTTTCTGGGTCCTCAGCTCCCTCTCTGCAAAATAAAAGGCTGATAAAGGGTTGAGGGACTCACATTTGACAAAAGCTCATCTTTAATTGAGAGAAACCGGGTCAGTTCTAGAATGGATTTGTTTGCATCAGCAAGTACAATAATGGGGAAATGCCTGGGCAGGTGCCATTGGGATTGAACTTGGAGATACCCATTGTTATAGTTGATGCATTAGGTCAACTTGGGAAGTCTAGAAGCTTAGCTAAGTGACTCAGCACCACTGTGGGATGTTTTGTGTGTCAATTTGAGAAGGTCAGAAATTTAACTGATTCAACATCGGGCCAAGGTCCTTACTTTGTAACATCTTCAGCTTGTGCAAGAAGAGGGCATGCAGATGGTGTGAGTGCTACATCCACCCAAGGGGCATAGCCTGCTTACAATATAAGGGAGGAAAAGAGGCTTGCTCTGCCCCTCTTTTTGCTCTTGTTTGGTTTGCTGTTTCCTGCCACCTTGAAGTATTACCCTTGTGTCATGCCACTCTGCCTTGGATGGACATGGACTGAAACCTCCAAAAACTATAAGCTAAATAAACCTTTCATTCCTTCATTTTGGAGGTTAAGTATTTTGTCACAGCAATGAAAAAAAAGTAACCAAGACACTTATGTTCCCCTCCCCAGGCAACACAGAGCCACTGTAGACAATGCCATGTTTTCATCCTATTTAACATGAGGCAGTAGTGGGAAACTTGTATTCATTCACTCATTCATTCATTCATTCATAAGCTTTATCAAGTGCAAGATTATAGAGTGTGGTGCCCAATAGCATCAGAAGTATCAAGCCAGCAGCTATGGTGCTGCAGGCTAGTCAGGAATGCAGAGTCTCAGGCCTGCTCACACCTTGAGCAGATTGAGGGGTGTGTGTGTGCATGCCCTAATGGTGAGGCATGCTCAAATTTGAGAAACACTGAGCCTGGTCAGCCTTTGTGCAAAGCATAGGGCCACAGAATCTCTTCTCTCATAGGACCTCAAGAGATCTGTGTCCTGAAAATCCTAGTTCTCTGAAGTACTGGTGTTCACTTGGGCTTCATTTGAAACTTGAGAAACTCTAAATAGTTTCCTATCCCTCCCCAGACCTTGGTCTAAGCAGCACCACGGCTATTGAAGAGGAGGAGTAGTGAAAGGAACAGGAGTTTCACGAATCGTCTCACTATTTCAGAAGCTGCTTGACAAGAACGTCAAGGAGTGATGAGGAGCCCATGAGTAACACTTTCTGGTGACAGCCTGCAGAGCCAGCTCTAAATGGGAGGGGCCTCCTGGTAAAGGGGGCTTTCTGGTTCCTCATACGATACCCTGGCATACAGATACTACACTTGATCTTAGCCAAAAGGCTGAGAAGCGATTACCCTGGCATACAGGAACACCCTGGTCAGTTCCCAGATGTCTCATGTGTTACTGCCAGCACCTGGACAAAACACATTTAGAGAAGGCCATGAGTGGTTGACTGAGGTTTGCGTATGGATAACATACAAATGTGACTTGTCCCCAGTCATCTCCTTGTATCTACAGAATGCAGGGTTTAACCTTGTTTCAGCCATAATTTTCACTGGGATTTGTTTCAGGCGAGCTGATAGCAAAGTGGACTTTGTACAGCAAGGGAGTGTACAGTGTTTGCAAGTGTCCTGAACTCAGCCACTTGGTAGCCAAAGAGAGCTCAGGGTGTTCAGGACATACAGTGCATCTTTCAGGAGACCTTAGTGAGTCTTTGGATGCTGGCCATGAGGAAGACACATGTGGAAGGCATTCAAGATGCTTCAGGGCTGGCCTCATGGGTCAAGTAAGAGGAGGCAGGCCAGAGCTGAGTGACCTTCATAAGCTTGCTCCTGGCCAACCTCCTTCATCTGCTTTATCTAAATTATTTCATTACTATTATTTTGTATTTCATCAGTATCTTTCTTTAAATCAGCTTATTCTTTGTTTTTTTTTTGTTATTATCATTTGGTTGGTTGGGTTGTTTTGTTTTGTTTTTTGGTACCAGGGATCAAACTCACAACCTTGTGCTTGCCAGGCAGGTGCTTATGCTACTAGGCTAAATCCCCAGCCCTATCCTATAGTATTTATTTTAAGTTATAAAATAAATACTTTTTAAGTTATAAAAACTATAAAACCATGCTGACTTGGCAAACAATACATGTAATAATGTATAAAGATATTATAAAGGTATAACAACACAAGTAGAGAACACAGGTATTTAGTAGCAGAATTTTTTGTATACAATAGAAATTAAGTTGGTACTAATTAAAGCAAGATAAGTATAAATTAAGATATTAGTTGTAATTCACTGGAAAAAATTATGTAAAAGAATACTGTATAAGAAACAAAATTGAGTGTGACTCCAATGCAAGCAAGAAGTAAGCCTGTGCTGGATGCACAGTGCCCCCTTGACACAAGTAAGCAGGCCTGTGCGTGGTGCCCCCAACACAAGGGCACAATGATCCATAGACTCCAAGCTGGTTCTACATTTTGCTTCCCCTTGTTACAAGACAGCAGAGGTAAGGACTAATCAACTGACCTGAACCTGTATGAAGCCAATGCCCAGGGAAAGAAGGGAACACCTCTGATGACTGTCCACATTAAATTGGACAGTCCACTGGAATCCCTACCCTGTGACCTACATCTAGTAGGGACCAGAAGGGTACTAGCATTTCCCATCTACCAATGGGAGCATCTTGGCTTGGACAATAACCACAGTCTGGGGTGAGCGAGCAGGGGCGCCCCTGATGCAAGGATAGCTTCTCAAAAACGCATAGACTCTAAAGTTGGGAAGAAGATAGTACTGACTGGATCTTTTGAAAGAAACTACTTGTTTAAAAACAGGAATTTTTTTCTTTGACTTGAACCTTTTTTGATTTATATATTTAAAATTTATTTTTGTCTTTCATTCATCAGGTTTCTGTGGGGCTTGGAGTTTTTCTGCCTCCCCTCCCTTTTACTTTCTTTTCTCTCCTTTTAACTTTTCCCCTTTCTCTTCCTTTTTATCTTTCTTTTGTTTTCTGTATTTTGTTCTCTGCCTATCTTTCTTTGTCTTGTTTGTTCTGTCCTGTAACTGTTCCAGCACTATTCATTTTCCTTTTACTCTTCAATAGAACCCCTTATCTCATTTTTCTCTCCTCCTGCTCATTGCATATTAATTATTAAAATTTGGCTTTTTTCACTTTTTTCCAATTCTATCTTTACTAGTATAATTACTAAACTTTATGAATCTATAGATAGCTAGTTAACTTTACACCATTGTGGTTGAATACTATTCTAGTGTTAGCAGAGACAAAATTGTTCCATTTAGTAGCTATTAATGTAGGTCAATACCATAGTAGATCAATATTTGATTTTTTCTAGTGTTCACACTATAATTATAGATCTCTTCTATAATTAAGGATGGTGATACATTACTGGTCCCTTGGGTGTACAAATATTAAATTTGTATTTATGCTATAATTTATGCTGATTTTATTACCATAGCCAAAGTATCACACCTGTTGCTATTAATTAGTTTTCTAGGGATGACAATATCTGGATTGCCTTGAGGTCACTAACAATACTGTGGTCCATTCCTGGAGAACTAGGTGCTGGACCAAATACACTGCAAACTATCCCAAGTAAATGAATACAGTTGGAACTTGGAACACAGGTAAAGGCGACTATTTAGCCATGACCACAGGGCACCCCTAGATAGTAGCCATTAATGAAAGAGTTCTCTATACTAGAAACAAAGCTTTCCATTACAAATCAACTCACAAGTCTCAACACAATCAAAAAAAGAAGCAGGAGAGAATAAGCCAACAAAATGCCTCCAAAAGCTCCCAGATCTTCCAAAGCTGATTCAAGGGGAGGAAACTAAAAATCACACCCCAATTTGAGATGATATCAGAGAAGATAAAACAGATCAATAAGGCATTTGGCAAAGTCACAGAAGATGTAAGTAAACAGATATTGAGCCAAATGAATAAAATAATCACCAAATCTTCAGAAGATACTAACAAAAAGCTAGCAGAGCTAAACAAATGATGCAAAACAGGAATGATGAGAAAAAAGAGAATCTGGATGTGTCATATACAGGTACAAATACCCTATGGTGAGTGTGATCATTGTATATACTTAAAATGTACCAATAAACTTAATTAACTAAAAAATATGTAATTCAATACATCAAAAAACCCAGAATTAGAGTCCATGAGAAGGATCCAAATAAAAAATCCAGGAGATTAAAAATTCTATTGAACATATGACTAACAGTGACAGAAGTAGAAGATGGGAGTTTTATTAGTGAGCAATTAATGAGGGTTACCATAAAAACAAGAGAATATGAAAAATGGATCTAACAGCTTCTAGATGATGCAAAGAAAATTAATCAAAGATTAATTGGAATTAGTTAAAAAATATCAGAAGATAACACAAATGGAATAAAAAACCTGTCTACTGAAATAATAGCAGAAAACTTCCCAAGTAAAGGAAAAGAGTTTAACATATAAGCAAGGAATATAGAAGCCTCAAATACCCATGATCAGAAAATAATCTATCTATAGCCCATCACAGTCAAAATACTGGAAGTCCAGCACAGGAACAAAATCTTAAAAATGGTTAGAAGCTGGAAGTGGTGGTGCATGCCTGTAATCCCAGCACTTGTGAGGCTGAAGGAGGAGAATTGTTGTGAGTGTGAGAACAGCTTGGGCTACAAAGTGAGCTCAAGGCCAGCCTGAACTGCATAGTGAGATCCTGTCTCAAAAAGAACCCCCCCCAAAAAAAGTGGTTCGATAAACATAACAAATCATTTATAAAGGAAAACCAATTTCCCAAGATTCTAACACTCCAATCAAGTGTCCTACAAGTAAATCCAATTCTAGTCCTAATTATTTGGAATTAACACAGACACCATAGGTTAAAGACTCAGTCCCAGAAAGAATGCTTCCACCTCTGATCTAATTGACCAGAGATCATCAAGGTGCTCACACATCTACAAATGTTAGTGTTCCTCCTCTGGTTTGTAATTCACAAGAACAGTTTCCAAGACTGAGTGAAGCACTATACTGTACTTTCTACTCCAGCTTATTACAAAGGAACAGCCACACAATGAGGCATGTACAGCAAGGGGGCAAAAAGCTCCCATACCTTTTTGAGGTGTACTACTTTCCCAAAGATCTGGGACACAGAGCTCCTACGTTCTTTGTTGTGTCTTATGCCCACCCAGGATATTGATGTGTTCACTAACTTAAGCATGGTGGAAAGCAACTAGTCACAAATAACAGGTATTCTTATTACCCAGGAATTTACACAGGGTTTGGGGACCTCTGTGCCAGGAATCAGGGACAAAGACCAAATATTTATCTTCTTATTATATCATAACTTCTCAGACTCGACCATAGAGAAGAGGATCTTTCTAACTCAATATATGGAGCCAATATTACTATTACACAAAACCCAAAGGAAGACATCACAAGAAAACTAGAAACCAATATACCTTGTGTATATAAATGCAAAAAACCTCAACAAAACACTTGCTGAAAGCAGCAGAATATTGAAAGGATTAGATCACACAATGATGTAGGATTTATCCCATAAATGCAAGGCTGATTCAATATATGAAAATCAATTCACCCTTCCTGTGAGTCGGCACCATTTGCAGACTGTGGGGGAGGAGAACAAGAAGCCAACAAGAATCAAAGCTCTCTCTGTGAGTCAGTGCCATGTGTGGGCCACTGAGGGGAGAACCAGATGCCAGCCCCTTCTGGCACACAGGCTGGGAGATAAGAAGAGCCAAGGTTGCCCTGATTCCATAAGCAACTGGCTGATTCAGAGAAACACAAGCTACAATGTTAGCTATTAATGTAAAATACAACTTAATGCTTGTAGTGTTCAGTGTTTTACTGTCTTTTCAGGCCTAAAACCAGTAGTCTGATCATCTAGTCAGAGTATAACAATTATGCAATGAAGCATCTAGGTAGGATCTCCTTCTGAAGGTGGTAGCCATTATTAATTCCTTATTATCTTGTTTTGAAGTCCTGTGTCATTTTCATTGTTTTGTTGAGTTGGGTTTTATTCTGTTTTGTCTTGTTTGATTTTATTATATCTGATGGCATGGCAGCTATTTCAAAGATAACAAGATATATTATGGTAGCCATTTTGGATTTACTATTGTCTTTTTTTTGAAGTCCTTTATTGTGTTCATTGTTTTGTTTTTATTGATTCTATTCTGTTTTGTTTGATTTTTACTCTGACTGAAGGTATAGGCAGCTATTTTGAAGACAACAACAGGGTCTGGAATCCACAAAAAAACACTGTTGCCTAGAGGCAGCAGGAAAGAGGCAACAGACAGTGACTGTTTAAAGGCTTATTTGGGGGCCCGGGATTTAGCTCACTGGCATAAGTGCTTGCCTTGCAAGCATGAGGTTGTGAGTTCAATCCCTGGTACTAAATAAATAGAAATAAAGGCTTATTTGGGGGAGTAGGAAAAGTGTTCCGGAATTAGTAGTAATAGTTGTATAACACCATCAATGTGGGGAAAACTAATGAACCGTACACTTCAAAAGGGTTAAAAATGGTTAAATTTATGTTGCATTTTATTGCAATTCTAAAAAGCTCCATGAGACGTCACTTCTACATTATAGATGAGACAGAAGTCAAGTTATTTGTTTAGTCTGATTAGAATTAAAGTTAGCTACCCATTCCAAACCTTTCTATCTAACCACTAGGCTACAAGCTCTGAAAGCTGTCCATAGCAAAATGGAGTCACCTGTGTCAAACCCAAACAAATCAGAGTTGGGAGATTAAGGATGGAAGGTTCTTATACACACAGGCCTATAACAAGAACTATTTCCAAGATTCCCTGGCAGGCTCCTGCATACATGTGCCGGTAACAAAATCATCTGCAAGGGTTTTCCAAACCGCAGCTATTACGTAATTCACAGGGACAGTTTGACTCATACACCGCCTCCACTAATGAACGGAAGCTAATTCCTGCCGTAAGTCCCTGTAAGCAACTAGCTCTCTTTCACAACATTGGTATACTCCTCTCCATTGCTCTCCACAACATTTATCATCTCCACAACATTTATCATCTCTCCTCCTCCCAAATAAACTCAGTAGTCCTCAAAATGTCTCCGCTCTTTCTACTCCTTCTCCCTTTCCCCCTCATTCAGGCTAACAAACCAAAACCATTACGAAAAGGACAGCAACAACGACAACACCTAACAAATAAAACCAGCTGGAATTGTCTTTGTCTGGAAGGAGCAAGGCTGGCCACCCAGGCGTCCTGGAGCAGCTGAAGCGCTGCGGGAATGGAGCAGGAGCAGCAAAGCTCGCAGAACATCACCGCCCAGATCTCGCCACCGCCGCTGAGGGGCGCGCGCCGACCTTGCACGCGCCATTCGGAAGCCCTAGCGCAGCGCCCCAAGAAGCGGACCCCGGGAAATCCGCCGCGGGCAGCTGGAGGACGGAGGGGCGGGGCGCGCGCGGGGAGGAGTCGGGGGTGCGCTTCAGCAGCTTCCCCTCTCCTCCAGCGAGCCCGCCAGGCCCTTCGCGCTGCTCTCCAGAGTTCCGAGTGTTCAGTGCGCGCTGCTCCTGCATAGGACAGGCTGTGCTGCTTCCACAGCTGGAGAGCCTGGGAGTAAGGGAAGCGAGACCTCGCCTTGGCCGCAGCATTTAAGGGACGCCAATTACTGCTTACGATAAACACCAATAAAACTATTTTTAAAAATTCAACTTAATAAGTTAAATAAGGAGCTATGTTGGAGTCTGAAGAAAAAGGGAGATTCTAATCTTTAACTTTTAAAATTTGATTTTTGAGGTGAGGTCTTGCTGTGAACTCACTATGCAGCCCAGGCTGGCCTCTGACCCATGGTGATCCTCCTGCTTCAGCCTCTCCCGTGCCGGGATTAGGGTTGTGCACCACTATGACCACTTTAAAATTTTGATATTTTGTTCATAGTGTATTTCTTTTGCTTTTTAAAATGCTGCATTATAATATTTAATAGCTGTATTGAGCATCTTGAATACTAAGTACTGTATGTCCCATTAATTTTGTGCTGTAGGTGAATTCGAGTTGCTCTGTTTGCCTCATTTTGGCGACTGCTCCGCCTTGCAGTCAGTCACTTCCGATGTAGTGGTAGCAGAAGTCTAGTGACTTTGTCTCTCCCAGAGGGTAACTGAGGTTTAGCAGGGAATTTCCGGAGGCTCAGGTACAGGGTTTTAGAAACCCTTTAGGCTTGTTCTAGGACAGTGCCTCAGAGGAGGGCAAGAAAATAAGGGTTATGTTAACTTCCAGGATACTAGCCCCAACCTTACAAATGAATTAACATTTTTTTCTATTAAATCATTACCACATTAGATAGTTGTTTTATTATTTTAAACATATTAAAAGTTAAAACTTCAGTAATACCTAAGAAGCCCAGTGTGGTTGTGCACACCTGTATTCCTGCACTCTGGGAGGCTGAGGCAGGAAGATTGCAAGTTTGAGTCCAGCCTGAGCAACTTAGCAAAATCCTGTTTCAAAATTAAAAGTTAAAAGGCAGGGGTGGGGAGAGCTGGGTAATGCTATCCAAAGTTTTATAAGAAAAATAATTTGAAGTAATTTACAAAGTAGTCCTGTCCCTATAGTGGTTACTAGAAACAAATACTATCCTGGAATAAAATGCTTAACTCACAATAGAAGTAAAGAAATATCTGGCTTTACTATTTGATATCTCTATTTTAGTATCTGAGTATTTGGTTTTACATTTTTTCCCAAGACCAAGTTGTTTATTTTCTTTGTATTTCTGTGTTTTTAAAAAAAACCCCAGTACATATTATGTAACAATAATTATAATACAAATAAGGATCCATTAACATTTCTGTAATCCTACTCACCTCGGGCATGAATTTCTAGAGGAGTAAACTGAAGAAACAACATTGTGTATATATCTAAATTCAGATTTTCCTAGTTATCAGGGTTTTCTGTTATAATAGAGGTTTCTTTATTATGTGGCTACTCTGTGTCAACCATTTGCTAAATGCATTATATATGAACTCTTATTAGTACATATGTTTGCCCTGTGTACTAATATGCCCTGTTTTTTGTTATGATGTGGCCAATTCCTATGAAATCCTCTATATAACTCCCAACCAAAATGACAGGAAATTGTGCCCACATCTCGCACTCCACTCCTGTTCATCTGTGCCATTCTATCTGTGCCATTGGTATGGGACCCATCTTTGTAAATGTTTAATCTCTCTGAGCCAGTGATTTCTTTCCGAAGAATCACCTTCCTCAGCCACTTGACTCCAAGAAGCTTTCCCAGTTGTATCTCTTGATGTTCCCAGGTATCAGCTCCCCTGTACCCCTGTTCCAGACTGACTTGTCTGGTAACTTACTGTTTCCAAGCACTTGTTACAGGCAATGGAGTTAGATAGAAATATTACAGGCAGTCAGACAGGGCGGGGCCCTCAGAGGAGTCAATGCAGAAGGCCAGATACCTTGCAACTGTGGGAGAGACAGACACCTCCACTGTGGGCCAGACCACAATGCAAAAGATAAATCGAATGCAACCACATACTTAATAAGGATAAGCATCAGGAACTGATAGTCCCACTAAGTCTCTATCACCTTGAGGAATCCAGGAGCCACCATCAACCCCCTACAGGAAAAGTCACTGCTCTTCAAGCATGACAGCTTGCTGCATGACTCCCTTCCCCAACTGTCTCCAACTTAATCAATTTTACCTGAGCAATTAATCTTATTGGTTGGCCATAGTTCTGTCCCACCTCATGCTCACCTTGTGAGTTCCCATGTTTTCCCCACTTTAGACCTGCCTCACCATGGTTTTACTCTATAAGATTCCCTAAAAAAGACAGTCTTCGGCAACCCACTCAGGACTCCTTCTGACTCAGACAGAAGATTTCTTTCTCTCAATAAATATATTCTGCTCTTTACCTCCATAGTTCCTAAAATTCATTCTTTGATTTTAAAGAACACGAACTGGTACCAGACATCTGATAGGTTGGGAGTTTTGGTCCCTTATATCAGACTGGACAATATTCCTTTCCTCCTGGGGGCTTCACCTGGCCTGGAATGCCCTCTTCTTTCCGCTCCACGGGAGTAGTATAATAGAAGTTGTGGAGTCTGACTCCTCAGGCAAAGTGCAACTCCTCTGCTGACTTGCTGGATGACTTGCACAAACCCCTGCCCTTCTAAGAGGCTAAAAAGTACAATGAATTGAACAACAGCACCTACATGCATCCCAAGTGGTTGTGTAATTAAATGAAATAATGCACATTGTGTATTGTGCCATATTGATACTAGGGAAGATCAATAACTGATTGCCGTCATCGTTGTTAACATTGTTAGTTTTGAAGCTTTAGTTTCTCCTGCACCTTTGGGGAACTCTTATCTAACCAGTTCAGGTCAAAATACTTTCTTTCTTTGAATTATCAAAAAGCACCTTCCCATCCCTGGTTTAGGGCTGTGGGCTTCTGTCTTTAGTCACTCTACAAGGTATGTCTTCTTCCCCCATTCAGGCGCAATAGGAACTTGAAAAATACTCCGCATTTTATCTCTTTGTGTGACTGAGGTCATTGCACCTTGCCCTGAGAACTTCTTCCGTTTTAAAGATGAGTTTTGGTTTGGCTAATTAGCCTGAGAAACAACTGTGCACTTAATCAGCACCCAAATTCTAGGGGTGGGGGACAGAGGAAGATTGGGATTACAGACTCCAGATGGGGACGGAAGTGAAAGGAAACTATTTAATAACACTCTGTCTTTTTATCTAAGATCGTCTAGCAGCAGGTAATAATTTAAAGATCCCCACTATGATATTCCCCTTCTCTTGTGTTCTTTCCCAAGACAGCAGTCACTAATGGAATTGTGGGGGAAGGGACAGGTGGGGCACCAAAGTCCTCTACTAACACGCCTTGCTAAAGGACGTGGCCACAGCTCGTTACACGAGCTGAAAAGTAGACCCAAGAATTCTGCCTCCTGGCCTGCCAACCCGATTCTGATGGGGTGGGGTGGACTCCATCTCTGGGGAGGATGCGTCCCGCCCACCCTTAGGGGCGGAGTGGGCGGAGGTAGGTTTGAAGTTGCTCCGCCCCGGGAGGCTGGGCAGCTGTCTGCAGGCGGCTCAAATAGAGCACAGCGGGAGGAAGGTGGAGAGCGGAGCCAGCCAGGCTGAGGTTGGAAGGCAGTCTGCAAGATGAGCGGGGCGCCTGCGTTCCTGAGCGCCGCCGAGGTGCAGGACCACCTGCGCAGCTCCAGCCTCCTCATCCCGCCTCTGGAGGCGGCTCTGGCCAACTTCTCCAGCGGCCTGGACGGAGGTGTCATGCAGCCGGTGCGCACCGTGGTGCCGGTGTCCAAGCACAGGGGGTGAGTGTGAAAGGCGGGAGTCTTGGGCAGGAGAAACTGGAAAGATGGACCTGGAGGAAAGCGAAGGGAAGCGTGGGAGAAGGGAGGAGGACTTGCTTAATCATCGCTCACAGTTGCAGTACCGTGCTACCTACCCGGTGTGCTAAGCTGTGCTTTACAGGTGTTACTTGATTTAATTCACCACACTCTCCTTGGCAAGGTAGGTGTTGGTGCCACCATTGTACTGATGGAAAACTGACTCTCAGAGAGGTTAAGTGATTTCGCCAAGCTCACACAGCTAACAAATGGCAGAGCTGGGTGGTTTTCTGCCAGGGCGCCAGGCTTTTGAGCACACTGTACATTCTGCCTAAGGGAAGGGTGGAGGAACTGAGGGGACAAGAGAGAGTCAGTGTGGCTGTGATGAAGAACACAGAAAAGGAATATGAGAACTTCATAGGTCACCCCAGCCTTGATGGGAAGGGGTTGAATCTGCTCCCTCTCTCTTGTAGCTTCCTGGGCGTTATGCCTGTCTACAGTGCAGCGGAGGATGCCCTGACCACCAAGCTGGTCACCTTCTACGAGGGCCACAACACCAGCTCCACTGTCCCCTCCCATCAGGCCATTGTGTTACTCTTTGAGCCCAGCAATGGCTCCCTGCTGGCGGTGAGAAACTCCCTATCCTGGGGTGGAGAGCTAGGCTCAGATGCTAGTTCTCCATGAGTGTGTGCATGTGTGAGGAGGGGGTTTGAATGTGACAGTAGTGCCCCTCTACAAGTGACTGGATAGAAGGGACAGTGAAGGTTTATCTGTGGCAGTGCGTCTGTTTCTAGGGTTACCTAAGGACACATCTGAGCCTCCTGCTCCTTCAAATGTGTGACTTGTGGAAATAATCTTGTCATTTTTGTATATGTTCTCATCATCTTCTCAGATACCCTAAACTCATGACTTGAACTAAACAAGAAGCTGAGGAAACATTTATTTCCTGAATCCTTATCAACATGGAAAAGGTGTTACCTAATCTGTGAGATCTTTTCTGAAGGATGTATAGTGACCCATTTCAACATCTAATCATAGTAACAAAAAGTAGCAGTGACTTATAGTATTGTTTTCTTATGTGTCCCACACTATTCCAAACACTTAACATGTATTATCTTGTTTAATAAGTAAAACTACCGACAAGATAGGTAATACTCTTACCCCTACTTTACAGATGAGGAAACCGAATCATAGACCAACTATATCCAACTTATCCAGATCATTGTAGTTAATAAGTATCATGACTGGACTTCAAACCTCCCCAGGCTAAGTCTGTGTCCTATCCTAAAATTATGCACAACTGCTTTTTAAATTCTCACTTATTGCAGGTTTAGCATCTGCTAGGCAGGATATTGATCACATTCAATTTTGACTAATTCCTCCATGGGATTTTTTTGTTCCTTCTTCTCTCTCCCAATTTGTTTTGTGGTTCCTGGGCTCTGATTAGTAGAAACACATTGCAGGTGGTCCCACAGCTAAAGACTCAAGAACCCCTCCTAAGCCTAGGTGACTGGCTTTTAAGCTTTTAAGTGTCCTCCAATTCAGCTTTCAGAATTTCCTTCTTCCCTGAGTTTCTGTTTTCCCACGAAATCTGACTGTTCATCATTCTTCTGGGAAGAGTATCTTACTCTTGCAAACCTATACTCATCCGGTGGCAATGCTATCTCTGCTATTTATCACAGCAGTTCCCCAGGAAAGTGGGAGTGGGTCTTTGAAGAAATATCACAGGAACTGAGATCCTTACTTTACCTTTTCAGTAACTCCTCATTGTAAAATGGGAATAACAGTGCCTACTTTTTTGAGGGTTGACTGAGAACAATACTTTTTAAAGTGGAGTTCAGTGCAAAGGGTGGTTGTTATTATTAACTAGGCATAATTCTTAGCTCTTGCCACGCATCAGAATCACCTGAGGAGCTTTTAAAAACAAGGATGTCTGGGCCTTGCCCCTGAGACTCAGTAATTTGTATTTTGGTTTTGTGTTTGTGTGGCACTAGGGATTGAAGCTAGGGCTCATGAATGCCGGGCATGCGCTCTGCCACTGAGCTACACATCTAGCCCAAGATTCATATTCAGTAAATCTGAAGACAGTATATGGGAATAGTATCTTTACAAAGCTCCTAACCTGTGCAACATGAGTTGAGAATCACTGGGGTAGAGTTTCAGGTCCTTGCTCACATGTGAAATGACAATCATATTCCTCGAGTTCTTCCTTAATTTGGTCTTTTGAGAATCTCTGGACAAGCAAACAAAATAGGCAATTCTTGAGGACTGACTCTGTCCTAGATGTTTTCCCATATGCTACTGCATTTAATCTTCTCAATAACCCTATGAATGATTGGCCTTATTTGAGAGTTGGGCCTCATTTTACAGATGAAGAAGGCTGTGTTTAGAGATTAAACAGTTTGTTTAAAGTTGCATGGCTTGTAAGTGAAGGGACTGGATCCAAGTCTCCACCAAGGCATGCTTTCTGTAGAATACAATACATTCTAGGGCTACTGTTTTAGAATTGCTTTAGAATCTGTTTTAGAATCTAAGTAATAGATAGAGGTGACTTGTGCTCACTGTCTGTCCTTCCTCCAAGGTCATGGATGGAAATGTCATAACTGCCAAGAGAACAGCTGCAGTATCTGCCATTGCCACCAAGGTAAGATGGCAGGCTGTGGAATTGAAGCAAGCCAGTGTGTGGGGTTGGGAGTCTCAATCTTGAGGTATTAAGAGAACAAGGAACATATTCTAGTCTTCCTTTGGACATAGCGAGAACTCCACATGCCAAATATGAGACAAGTGAGCACGGTGATTAGCGAAATAATAAGCTACCAATTAATGTGCATGGACAAATTCCAGAAACCTCACATGCATAAATCCCAAACCTTCCTTCAGCTTTACAGAGTAGATATGGTTGACTTCATTTGGCTCAGAGTGGTTATTAAGTTGCTCAGAATAAGACAGCTAAGAAATGATAGAGCATGAATTCGTAACTTGGTCTCTTCAACTCTAAATACTGTATCTCCACTCTATTACATTAGTTCTTCAGAGTCATTATACTTGCCTGGTGAGCCAGAGCCAGCACTGCACATGAGGGAGAGCAGAAGAGATCCATGCCATACTTGCATTTATTCAACCAGTGTTGACTGAGTACCTACCAAGTGTCAGGTGCTCTAGCTTGAGAATCCAACAGTGAACTAAATAGAGTAGTGCACATAGGTGATACTCACAATAAAATTAAAACATGAAACACAGAATATGATTTGCTTAAAAGATAAACAACAAAAAATGTCTTTTTTGCTTAATAATGTGTTACATAGTAATAAACAGTGTTAATAATTATTGCATAGCTAATATTTGTTCATTAATAATAAAACAACTGCCAAACTTCAATGGTTAGCTAGAAAGATGAAAATGATGCAGAACCAAGAGTATTAGGGAGAGGGTAACATTTTAAATTATCCAGTAAAAGACCTTGCTGAGAGGCTGACTTTTGAGTAGGTACTGAAATTGTCACGTGAACCATGTGAAAATGTGGAGGAATCTCTAGTCAGAACACCATGTGATGTGGTGATGTTTCTAAGCAAGTTGAGGCATTACGCAAAAATCCCCAAATTTATTGAGGTTAGAGTTTAGTAGAGAAAATGAGTGTTCATGGGAATAGCTGGAGTCTGGAATCTTTCCCACTGAATGGATGGAAATGTCATAACTGCCAAGGTCTTGGAATGTTGGTTTTCCTAAGCATATAGGAAGTGTGGTATTACAGTGCAGGGTTGGAGCAGCCAAGATCAGGTGTGCAGATTGTATGTTAAGGTTTTGTAAATTTATGATATAGAGGAAAGGATATAAGGTTTACTCTGATAATTACAAATAAAAGGAGTAAATTATGGAATGTAGCTTGATGAACTTGTTTTTAACTCTATCTGGAGTTAACTCAGATTGAAATAATCAAAAGCCTCCTTGAGCTATGTTTGCCAGTGATTTAGAAGCAGAATGGTTCTTATATTATCTTACATTTGTAAAGGACTTTTGTTTTCAAACAATTTCCAACTCATTCCCTGGTCTTTGAGTTTCTGTGAAGGCAGAGCAGGTGTTATTGGACTCATTTTACACAGAATGAAATGGAAAGGAGGGTTTCCTAAAGGATCAAAAATATCTGTTTAAATTTAAAAATTTTTAAAATTATTATAATAAAAGACACATTGCCATTAATTTCCCTCAAAATATTACCTCTTGCTTTAAACACACTCCATTATTCATGCCACCTTCTGAATCAGTCCTGGAAGTTCTCTTTTATGTCATTAGCTGCATTGTCATGGTTGCCTCAATGTTCTGAATTGATTCAAAGCACTCACCTTTCCTGGTCATTTTGACTTTGGGAAAGAAACAGAAATTGCATGGTATTAGACTACTATTGAATAAGGTATATAAGGACACCCATAATGTTTTTATGAGCTTCCCTGTCCATTGGGTGACACTCAACAACAGCATTCATTATATTTTTTATCACACCCAGCAAAGACATGAAAAGAGATTTTCTAGAACTGCTTCAGTAAGTGACACAAATAATGAGATAAGTGTGTTCAAAGTGAGAGGGAGTATTTTGAGGGCAATTAATAGCAATTCACCTTATTGTAATAAAATGTATTTATTTAAATATTCAGTGTATTTTATGATCGCCCCTCATATATCCAAGTACTTCAGGGTTCATTTGAGGGTACATGGTCTTCTAAGAAATCTCAGATCCATAGTGTCCAACTGAAGCTATTCAACAACATCATTTGAAAATTGTTTTAAATAAGATTCCTAGGATCATTGAATCAAAATTGCTAGGTGGTAGGATGCAGGAAAATTACTTTTTTTTTCTTTTTCTTCTGGCAATCAGTCATGTTTGGGAATCATGCTGTTGTAGACTCAGCTCTCAATAACCCCACATTTGGTTACATCAGTAAGAATCTATGCTTCCAGAGGAGTTCAGAAATTTTGATTTGACATTCTGAATTTTAGGCTAAAACAGCTTTTTCCCAGTGGCTGAGACTGGCTGGTTCAATAAAGAACAAAGGGTCTGTTGAGATAGGATGTTTCCATATCCACCACTGCTCCTTCATTTAGGTCTTTGAGGAGCAGTGTAAGAAGTACAGGAGATTCTATGGGCCACAGGACAAAATAAATTCTTTGTGTTTGGCTTTCATATAACTTTAGTCAACTCTGATGTGCTTTCTCAAGGTGATAACATATATCTATATTATCCCTGCCATGCACTTATTCAACAAATATTCACATGAAATTCTTAAGTGGTACCAGTGCCAGGCCCTGTGGTTAGGATGAAGCAAAGAATGGTGAGCATAGCCAGACACTGTCCTCATGGAGGAAGGGGTGCAGTGCAGGAGACAAGATATTCATCCAAAGATCATGCCAGTACATGTGAATTACACCATTGATAAGTGCTGTGAGAGTGTAGAACATGGGGTCCAAATCTAGTCTGCTGGATTTAGTATGGCTTTTTCTATGTGATAGATATTTGAACTGAAATTTAATGAGTCAGGAATTACTCATGAGAAGGACAAGGAAATCATTCCAGGTAGCAGAAAGAACATATGCAAAGACCCAGTGGTTGAAGAAGGCACATATGCTTGGGGCTAGAAGACAAGAAGTCCAGGGGAGTGTGACATGAGAGTGACCTGGATACTTGAGAGGGCCAGGTCAATAAGGTCTTGGTGAATTCAAATAAAA
Organism: Hydrochoerus hydrochaeris; assembly: GCA_004027455.1. Lineage (NCBI taxonomy): Eukaryota > Metazoa > Chordata > Mammalia > Rodentia > Hydrochaeridae > Hydrochoerus > Hydrochoerus hydrochaeris. The sequence goes on from PVLA01000414.1 coordinate 55,296, forward strand.
CAGATTTTCAATCTCTTTCTTTAAATGAGAAACCTAGCAGATTTCTATTCTTGTTCTTAATTACCTGCATGCTTATGAGAAAATAATGAAGAACCATTATGTCTGTCGTTTAATAAATCTTGCAAATGTTTATACCATTTAAGATGAGAAATGTCAGTCATAACATTATTATCAAGGAAGCAAATTATAAAATAAGGCAACCAATCAAAAATACAGATTTAGTTTCAGAGGTCAAAAGTTACTTTTACAGACACTAATCATTTCTTAAGCTCAAATGCACTTCCAAGAATAGACTCATATTACATGAGAACATTAAAAATAAAAACCGGAATGATTAAAGAAAAATCACTCAGTTCTCTTTATTGGAAAAGAGTATAAAATTGCTTGTGGATGTCATTTGTAAAATTTTTAAAGTGAGAGTCTTTGAACAGTATTTTTCGGTAATGAATGATATCTCTTCTGCAGCTAAGGAAAGGTAAATATCCCCTTAGACTCTTTTTTGTTATTGTTGTTTATTTGGCTAGTAATTAATAGTTAATTCCAAGCAGCACTCTTGGAGGCTGAAGAAGGAAGATTGCAAGTACAAGTACAGACTGGGTTACTTAGGAACATGGTAAGAGTCTGTCTAAAAATAAAAAAATGGCAGGGAATGTAGCTCAGTGTAAAAGTCCCGAGTTCAATTCCTAGAACTAAAAAAGAAAAGAAAAGCAAGGCAATATAGGGAGCTAAAATTTTGCTAAATGAAGTAGAGAAAAGGCAAGTTATTTATACACATGCTCTGAGAGGCAAGTGATGTCTTTCTCTGTATCCATTGTTCCCAACTAAGAATGATTTTGCCACCTACCCAGAAACATTTAAAAATGTTTGGAGACATTTTCGTTCATCACAACTGCTACAGTTATCAAATAGACAGAGATTGTGGATGCTATGAAGTGTTCTGTAGTGAACAGAACAGCCTCCCTTCCCAACAAAGAATGAGCCAGCTCAAATTTCAGATTCTCCAACATTGAGGAATCTTTTTTTTTTAATTGAGAAATCTTATCCTACGTCGTGTAGCTCATAATAGGCATGTGCTGTTTCTTTGCAAATAAGACTGCCTTGGTTCTCAGTGGCTTAAAGAGCCATATGAGAAAATAAAGCTATAAGCAAGTGCCATGGAGTGGTGAATTCTACTGGGGAGGCCCAAAAGACTTCATTGGAGAGGTGACACTTGGTAGAAGTTAATCACAACATCCTACTCTCAAGCAGATGCATACATACCCTTAGGAGGTGTCACAAAAGCTAGGTCTATATTTATCTTTAAAGGAAGTGAAAGAACCAGAAAAGAGTAGACCCAGAAAATGTTACAATGGTTCAAGGATTCCAAGGAGCTCTTAAAAGCAGCCCAGGGCTCTGAAAAGTAGGAGTTGCTCAGTAGACACCTTATATGATGTAGTATGGCAAAAAGAACACAGGTGCAGATTATAGAAGGTGATTTTGGCGATCTACTGGGACATTTCGTACTGTAATGAAGTTGTTGAACCCCGAGAAATTACTTAACCTATCTGCACTTTAATCTCCTTATCTGTAAAAAGAGAACAATAGGAGTCTCCAACTCATAGGGTCCTTGTCCAGAGGAAATGAGATCAAGAGGGTAAAGCACTGGCATATATGAGGTGCTCAGTGAAGGCACTTTCTTTCACTCCCCACTCTGTGGAGCGGAAACTGAGACACAAAGCATCATCTCCTTGGTGGCCCACAAGCTCTTGAAAGAGTTGAAGAAATGACAGAAGCCACCTGGTAATTTAAACTGTACAGTGTTTGTTTTCACCTGGTAACCAGTGCCCCCCTTGACCCTTTCTTCCTCATTTCTCTAAATAGTTTTTGAAACCTCCTGGTAGTGATGTGTTGTGCATCCTCGGGGCTGGTGTCCAGGCCTACAGCCACTATGAGATCTTCACAGAGCAGTTCTCCTTTAAGGAGGTAAGTTGGGGTCTGGGGTTTCGGAGTAGAGATGGGGGAAGAGATGGCATGTGTCCTCTGTGCTCTCCTTCACTGCAACATGGGTTGTTCTGAAATAATTTGGTAAGAGTCCACCTAGACAGTTCTGTACCTTAATGAGTTTCCTACAAGCCCCATTGGAGGTGATGGAGGTGAAGAGTTGGAAGTCTGATCACCTCTTTTCAGTTTCTTAGATCACAGATCTTGCGCCTAAGAACACAGCAATCCTGCTCCTTAGTAAAAGGATGCTATTTTAGCTATCATTTATGAGTTGTCTTTCAGCCCCCCTCTGCTGAATCTGGGAGGTTTTAAGTATTCAGGGCCATGCATCCAGGAACTAGGGATGAGGCCTCACCTGCAAGAGGCTATCGCATCCTCCTTTTGCAGTCTGCAGATTGGCCCACCTTCCTCCTGTAATGGCTCATGCTTCTTCCTCAGAATATTTGATGCTATTATTATTTTATTTTCTGTATGTGTATAAGTGGTGGAACAGGTTTAAGATATAACTTGTTCTGATAAAATAATATTTCTGCTTTGGGAAATATTATTTATAGACTTCAAGGAAGAAAATAAAACACCCTTTTATCTATTTTCAAAGACAAGCGGCTAATGTTTTCCAGTCTTCTCTCATCAGCTTTTTATAACATAGATTTGATCACAGTAGATATGCGCAATTGTATATCTCAATTTTTCTTTACATGTTCTAACATCACTTTTCCAGATTATCTAATTTTTATATAAAATTTGCATAGTTTTCTATCAAGAAGTGCAGCATGGTTAGCTAGTCTCTTACATTGAGGCATAATATATCAGTTTTACCTTAGTTGTTGAGCTTTCTATATTTATTATATTCTCTCATAAGATGTTCTTTAAACCTTATTTTCAGTTTAAAAATGACCTGAACACTGAAACCTGTTAACAAGCTAGTGAGTCCCCAGGTCCTGGTAATACAGATGACAACCCTCACAGTATCTTTCATGATTCTGACTACACTCTTGGGCTTTTCATCCACCATACCATTCACCTTCAGATGTTTTTGATCTTGAATCTTTACATACCCTTCAGAGATCAACTGTCTTCTCAGCTGTAGATCCCAACTCCATTCCATGCACACTGCTGCCATAAATAATCCTCCCTATGATCCTTGTACCCATTATCACAATGACTCTTTTTCCTGTGGTGCTGGGGATTGAACACAGGGTCTTGTGCATGCTAGGCAAATACTAGGCAAATACTCTGCCACTGAGCTGTGTCCCCAGTCCCATGACGCCTTCACAGAATCTAAAAAAGTGTGAATTCAATGCTGACATTACTGGGTTGTCTTTCCATTTTGCAGACTTGAAAATTAAGGCTGAATGAGGTGAAGTCATAAACGACAAAGCAAGGGGTTGATTCCAAGTCTGCCTGGCTGCAGACCTTGCTCTGCTAATCATTCAATTGTACAGTGGCTATTAAGCCACTGAGGTTGTGTGTCCTGGCTTAAAACTAAAAAGAAAAAAGTCCCTCCTCCTTTAAAGGAGAAATTTGGAGAAAATCTCATTTTTAATTATCTGGCCAGTTTCTGCTCAAGTTAATACTGGGTTCTTGATCAAATATTAGTTCTATGTAGAGAGTGATGTAGCTACACTAGAGTGGTTCAACTTTCCTTTGGTACCCCTGGGCTCAGTGTAACATTTACATTACATGGCATGAGTGTCCTGCTTGCTGTCCCCAATGAAGGTGAGGATATGGAACCGCACCACAGAAAATGCAGAGAAGTTTGCGAATACAGTACAAGGAGAGGTACGGGTCTGTTCATCAGTGAAAGAGGCTGTGACAGGTGCCGATGTGATTATCACAGTCACCATGGCAACAGAGCCCATTTTATTTGGTGAATGGGTGAAGCCAGGGGCCCACATCAATGGTAAGTAGAGAGTGTTCATGGGCCATAGGTGAGTGGTGGCCAGACTCCTCCCTAGACTCAACACATATAAGGCCTATGTCTGCAGAGCTGGTTTCCTCATTATGCAGAATGTTCAAGCTTTATAAGGGCCTCAGAAATGTGTGATCTTTGAAAAACTGTATCCCAAAATATAACCAGGGAATTACAAATCTGAAACTGATAAATATTTCAGTAACTAATGTTCTATAACGTGTACTGTCATGGCAAATGGCCAATCACAGTTCCATTCTTAGTTGTGATGAAGTTTAAATCCCAAAGGTCTAGTGAGTCATTTGTTTTAACACTTAGAACTATAAAACTTTTCCCAAAAACTTACAGTGCAAAAGACACTGAATGTAATATGTGCATGCTTTTGTATATATATGTGCTAGGATGAGGCAATTTAAATTTGAGTAAATTTGAGGTATGGGCTTAGATTTCCTAATGGCCTCAGGGGCATGCAAAAAGAACTGGTACTCCTATTATAGGTAATGTTCTAAATTCCCCATGTACATTGTGTTGTATAATCTTCATAAGGACATTGTGATATAGGAACCTTACTTATAATGACCCCATTTTATGGATGGGTAAACCAAGGCATGGAGAGATTAAATAGCCTCCCCAAGGCCAAAGGAAGGAAAAGCTCTTGGTGTCAGAACTAGGATTAGAGTGGAGGCAATTTGTCCTCAGAACTCAAGCTCTTGAACATTACTTGATATTATCTTCCAATAATGAGACTGGAAAAAAGAAATCACTTTTGGTGAGCAGAGCAGGCAAAGACTAGAGTATTTGATGATTTAGTTAGAAGCCCATGGTGTGGACTTGGGAGCTAAGAGTTCTGTGCACATGGGCAGGTAGGTGAGGAAGCAGGTTCCAAGCCAAGTAATTATACATTCATTCTTAAGTCCTCATTGAGTCTCAACCATGGGCCAGGATTTGTCCATGCCAGGTTTGCCCACAATAAACTGAGCACTCCAGGCCATTGTTTTCTTGGTGGTTACATTCTAATGAGGGGAGATAAGACAACAAATGCATAAACACAGTAAGAGTTTCTGCTGAAGATAAGCCTGTGAAGGAAGAGCCAGCCAAGCCAAGAGATACAGCACAGGCATTCCAGGCAGACAGAACAACAGGATGAAATGAACATGGCATGTTTGAGGAATGAGCCAAAGTAAATTGAAGGTCTTAGCCTGTGTGAGACTGCGTTATGATATAGGTAAGAGGGTGGGTCAGGGCTTGTTTTTTTGGACAGTAAATCTATTTCTGGAATAACTTGGGAAATCAGGAGGAATCAGTTCTTAGTGAAGTGGGTTCCTGGGGACAGAGCTGAATCTTCAGCAAGAGAAGTGATTTCTTTTTCCAGCTCAAAAGAAAACCTCATCATCTCACAGTCTATGTGGTAGAAGTCTGACATGGGTTAGCTGGGGCTTCTGCTCGCAGTCTCACAAGGATGAACCAGGTGCTATCCACACTACCATCTCACATGGTATTCAGGAGCCTCTTCCAGGCTCATAAGGTTGTGGTTCAGTTCTTTACGTTGTAGGACAGGAGACCCCACTTCCTTGGGGCAACCCTCAGTTTCTAGGGACCTTTCACATTCCCTCTCCTGTGCCCTCTCCATCCTCAAAGCCAGCAAGAAAGAATCCCTCACATTGGATCCTATCACACACTTTGGATCTCTCTCTTCTGACTTGATTTTGAATCATATATCTTCTATTTCCCTAGCCTAGGGACAAAATTGCTTTATGTGTCCTCAGAGGCCTCAAATACACTTCAGAAAAGCACGTCACAGGCACAGATGACAGGAAAACACCAAACAAACAAACAAACAAACAACCCCAAACCCCATATTATATTTAGTTTACATTCAGCCAAGAGGCAGGCAGAGTCCAACCCTCCCTCACACTTCATTCCCGGTTATCCTACCAGGCACCCAGCCTTGACCCTCACTCTCTAGCACCACTGAAGGAAGCCAGAGCCCAATCTGAGCCAGGCTCCTCCTTTGCTGCTGGCTCACCTCCATCTGCCTGAGTGACCTCACACAACCCTTTGAAAACAAGACTGCTCCGCAGGCAGTGGCCGTGGGGGGAGAGAAATGCAGTGAGGGGCAGTTTAAGAAACTGTTTTTTCCCCCCATCAGTTTATGATTTATTTACAAGCTTCAGCTTTTGTTTTGTAGAATTCTCCACACAAACAGCCTTCAAGATGAACATTCTTATAGCACTTTCTTTGGAAATTAGTATGAGGGAGGAAGCAGGAGAAGGAAGAAGTGGAGAAAGTGGGTAGCAATGCAAGAAAGCATACAAACTCTGCCTTATGTTTGGATATGGCTTTATAGTCATTTTCAAAGACTAGCTACCCCTGACAGGATCCAGCCAGCACAAATATTTTGTTTGGACCACAGAGAAATCAAGAAATAACATGCAAACAGATTCATATTCTCTCTCTGTCTTTCTCTGCCTCTTTCTGTCTCTCTCCCTTTCTCTCTCTAATGGGAATATTTGGTAACAGTGGACATGTTTTCACACATGGTCCTAGTTAGCTGAAACCATGAGGATGGCCTGCTTTCTTCCATGTGTCGAGATCGCCACCGTTTCCAATCCAGTCTCTCTGTGGACCTTGCTCCTTTTCATTACCTGCCTGGCTCTGCAGGCTTTGCTACCTTTTCCTACGTCCTTGTGGCAGGAGGTTGTGGTGTGATAGGTTCATTGTTTTAGTCCAGGGCTCTGCAGAGAGATGCAAATGCTCAAGGCCAGGAAGAGATCAGTTTTCTTTTTCTTGGGGTGTCTCTGTGACCATGACACTGGGCTCTTTTGTCATGAGTTAAGAGGAAAGCATTTGAGAGTGAGGAACAGACTGGAGAACAAGCAGACTGACAGAAGGTAAGGAGTGTGGGGTATAAATATGCTCCAAGTGATGTCTGTGTGTCAGGGTTTTTGTGAGAACATTGCTGCCAATAAGCAGCAGAGGTACCTAAATGAAAGCCAGGGCACTTTCTCAGACACAGATTCACCGATGTTGTACACATAACCTTAGCAGGTGCCTTTTCTTCTCAGAACCTCGATTTGTGCATTTGTTAACTGGGAGTTGAATCAAACACTGCAATATACTCATGAGGATGATAAATAGTATATTAAAACATCTCATAGACTGTAAGTACCCAATAAATGATGCTAAATGATCTGAAAATCTTTTAAGAATGAGTTAGGATATGAAACAGAAAGGAAAATATGGTATTATTTTTAATGAATCTTCAGTCTCATAGATGGGGTGGAGCTTTGCTCAGGGAATGAGGTGATGTTCTAATCTAATTATTCCCACATGTCTTTTGCTTGTGTTTTACCTGCGTCTTGTCCCTACTGGTATCCCTTGGGACTTTTCATGGCTGAGGCTCAGTTTTGCTATCTTGTAGCGATTGGAGCCAGCAGACCTGACTGGCGAGAATTGGATGATGAGCTCATGAAGCAGGCAGTGTTGTACGTGGATTCCCGAGAGGCTGCCCTGAAAGAGTCAGGAGATGTGCTGTTGTCAGAGGTGAGCATCTTCTCATCTATCAGGGCTGTGCCTAGCTGGCCCCACTGTATCTCAGGGTGTCACTACCTTCCCCTACAGTTTGGCCTCCTCCAGACCTCAGACATCTCAGCTGGTGGGGAAGAAGCTCCTAAACCTCTTGCAGCTCCTTTTAATCTCTTCCCAGAAAAATGTAGTTATTACGCAAATGACATTCATTTTCCTCTTCCCTCTAGCTGGAAGGAGAAGCTTGAGGGGTTTTGCCACTAGGCTGTGCTAGGAAGCAGTGGGGTTGGGAGATGGGAGAGAGCCTGTTGCAGCCATAAAAACTTCCCATATGGCCAGCACAATAGAACTATGCCTGGCCACCTAGACTGCCTTTTCCTTTTGTAACCAGGGCATAGAAGCAAGAAGGGAGCTGCTAAAAATGCATGTTTAGGTGAGAATATGCCTATTCCATCATTCGACACAGGGACCTGGCAAACCAGCCCTGTAGGTACAAACTTGGATCTCTGCATACATGGCATCCCAAGGGTAGAGGCTAGCTAAAAAGGACTTCAGGAGGCAGCATCTTCCTGATATCATTCAGGTCTTTTTTTTTTAAATCAAGTTTGATGCTTATCCATTTCAGACTTGCTTCAGAGCTGTTTCAGTGTGTATTTATTTCATAGGCTGAGATCTTTGCTGAGCTGGGAGAAGTGATCAATGGAGTGAAGTCAGCCCACTGTGAGAAAACCACAGTGTTCAAGTCTTTGGGTAAGATCTGCAGGCCCAAATCCAACCAAAGCACAAGGCAGGTTGATCAACTAGAAAAATTAATGAGTCACCAGGCTCCATAGCTGAATATTGTAAAATCTATCATTCTGGTCAATGATTTACATGTCTTAGCATTGTGATTAAGCCCCTGAACTCTGGAATTGGGCAGTTCTGGTTTAGAATACCTTTTCTGCCATGTCCTAGATGTGCGTTCTCAGACAGTTTTTCTGCCACTTATCTGTGGCCTTGAGTTGTGAGGATTAAGTAAAATGTGCATGAAAAATGATTTGCACATAGCAAATGTCAGTGATAAATGATTTAGCATTAGATATAAATGAAGCTCAGGAGGAGATGTTCCTCAGAGGTGGGTGGGGAAGCAGGGGATAAAGATGTTAAAAGACAAGAATTTAAGGAAAATGACAGATCTCTAACCTGAAGAGGATTCAGACAAGGTTGAAGTTTGATCTCTTCATTCCCTCCCTCCCTATACCACCCCTTGCTACTTGGAGAAAGGTTTTCATGGGGAACCCCAAAATATCTGAACTGGTGGGAGAGGAAGATCAATAAGAGTGAGCTCCCAGGGGCCAGTCTGCCCCATAGCTCAGCTCTTCATTCTACAAGATTAAGAAAACAGAAACATATGGGAGCAACCTAATAAACAGCTGTTATGCCAACAAGACTGAGATATCCTCAAACTGCTTGGTCAATGGCTGTTCCCCTGAGTCCCTCAAGAATGTCTTCTGCCCCTCTCTTACGACCTTCCGTACTTCTTCATGATCAACAAATGAAAGCTATAACTCTGTGCAGGGCATTAAGAGTGCCTGTCCACAGCATCCATGCCATTGGCTAGTATCCCTTCCTTACTGGCTGTTAAATATTTCTAGGTCTCTCATGCACTGGAAGATAGGTATCCAGAGCCTGGTTCAGTGCTGTCTCACCAATCTAGTCTGAAAGTTTCAGAGCTTATAACAGACCAGAGGTCAGCCAGCTTTCGTAAGGAGGCAAGACATGGAGAATCTTCTCTCTGCTTTTGAGAAATTTTTATTTTTTTTGTTTTCTGGGGATGGCTTGTTGGGATATCCTTTCACTAACAGATGTGTATTAGCACCTTTATGTATCTGTGAAAGGTTCAAATATTAAGGTAGTATCCAAAGGTGAATACCCCCTATCCAAAATGATTGAGACCAGAAATGTTTCAGATTTTGGAATGTTTGCATAGACTTTTACAGGCAGAGCATTCCTAACCTGAAAGTTTGAAATGCTGCAAAATTGCAGTGCCAACCTGACCCTCAAAACATTTCAGATTTCAAAGCACTGTGGGTTTCAGATTTTCAGATTAGGGGTGCTCGACCTAGGTGATGAGGGTAATGCTAAAGATGTAAGGTTGCAACTAGACCAGGCGTCAGCAAATCTGTGGGCCAAACCTACCCACCAACCTGTTTTTGTGTAGCCTATGAGTTAGAAATGATGTTTATATTTTCATATGATTAGGAAAAAAACCAAAAGAATACTTCTTGAGTCATGAAAATAATATGAAATTCAACCTCTAGTCCCTAAATAATATCTTACTGGAGCACAGGCAAGCTCATTTGTTTCCCTGTCATCTGTGGCTTGTTTTCCAGTGTAAGGACAAACGTGAGTAGCTGGCAAAGGCCATGTAGCCCAGACAGCTTAAAATATTTACTGCCTAACCCTTTACTGAAATTATGCTGACCCACTAAACTAGATCTTAAATGACAAATCTGGGCATTTGTGGTTTAGTATCATATTTAATATTTTAATCTGCCCTTTGCAGACCACCAAAGCCTATGCTTACCTCTAGTTACCAGTCCCTAGTATCCTGAGGGGCATTAACAGTATGTACAATGTATTTACGAATTGCTAGCCACAGGGCCTGGTTTGCTTTAGGAAAATCTTTTTCTGACAAAAAGTGAACCAAATTTCTGTCCTTTCCAGGGATGGCAGTGGAAGACATGGTTGCAGCCAAATTAATATATGATTCCTGGTCATCTGGTAAATGAAACAAAGAAGCTCTGTGTTGAGATGGATACTGCAACTCAAAGGACATTGCAACTGTTTATCTCATAATTTCCAGATTAAATGAGAGATCCCAGGCCCCAAGGAACTATAATTTTGTGCTCTTCATGCTGTACTTTAAATACTCAGTTCATGTTTGTAGGTGGAACCCAAAACTTGACACCTATTTCTTCTGTTACACTGGGTTATATTTGCATCCTCTCCCTTGGTGTTCCACTAACTTTGGATTTCCCTGAGATAAAGCTTTTCCAATTCTGTATATTTGCTTCAGTAACTTCTGTTCCTATGGCAAGGAAGTGAGGGAAATGAAGTGCTTCCATTCAGCTGGCATGGTGACATATACCTAAAACCCCAGCATCTTAGGAGGCTGAGGCAGAGGGATTTCTTGCCTGGGCAAAGTTAGCAACTTGGTAAGACCCTGTCTCAAAATTAAAAATAAAAAAGTAATGGTGGTGTAGTTTAGTACGAAGGCCCTAGATTCAATCCCCAGTACTTAAAAAAAAAAAGTGTTCTCATTTACTCCCCTAAAAGACCTCCAAGAATATAATGAAAAGTTTTTCTGCTTTTTAAAACTGAAATATAACTCACAATTTTACAGTGTAAAATTCAGTGGTTTTAGCATATTCACATAGTTGTGCAACCATTACAGTGTCTAATTCCAAAACATTTTTACCACTCCAAAAGATGTGGTATCCATGAAAGTAACTACTCGTTTCCCCCTCTCCTAGGCCCTAGGAACCACCAGTCTACTTTCCACCTCTATGAATGTACCCCTTCTGGAAATCTGTTACATGGAATCATACACTGTATATAGCCTTTTGTATCTGTCTTAACATGTAAAGGAACAGTAGAGTTTCTTTATTGGTCCAGACCCCTTGGGTCACAAATAGTAGGAACCACATCTTGGTCTACTTTAAACTGAATGAATAAGTGGGGGATGGAATTTATTGGCTCTTGTTAAGAACTAAACAGGTGACTGCTTCCAGCTATCGCTGTATCCAGCGGCTCCAAAGTATCTTTAGAAACCAATCTTGTTCTGTTTTCTTCACTATTGGCTCCACTATTCAGCACGTTTTCCACTGATGATAGGACAATTGCCAGCAGCTCTTCAGTTATATACCTTATCCTGTTTATCAGCCCTAGCATAAACAAACAGAAGTCCAGGACCAAGACTCACTGGACCATCTAGGAGGTCATGTGCTCATTTCTGAGCCTAATATCACAGCTAAAAGATATGGAACACTGCCTTTGGCTAAGCTTATGTTTTTTACCTGTCCCTAAATCATTGCATTTTCTAAAGGGACCTGAAATCCTTGTTGAGGGATAAGGGACACATGTCCACCCATGATGTCAGCTGTGGAACTGAACCATCTGATCACATGAACTGACAGATAAAGGATAACTGGATATGTAGACGCTCAAATCAACATGTCTGCTAGAGGATCAGTGTTGGAAGGACCATTAGGAATCATCTACTCCAATGTCAGCATAAGGATGTGGAAACAGAGTTGCAGAGATGCTTATCCCCAGGACACGAGTTACTAGTTTGCCAGTGTTCTGCCAAAGAGCCTGTCTGATCCAGTGCCAGTATCAACCCCAAGGGTGGTTATCAGATAAAACAGAAAAGCAAAGTACATTATCTAACTTTGCTTTTCTACCCATACTCCACTTGGCAGGGCCTCTTTACACTACAGGTAGCTTAGCCAAAAGTTAAACTTTTTACCACACTGCCCAGGATCTTTATATCGAACTAAAATATCCATGTGACCTAATTCTGCATATGTCAAGATATGCGGGGTCTTTCTGGTGATGTTTTTTTTTTCTTGGTACCAGGGATCAAACTTACAACCTCGCTCTTGCCAGGCAGGCGCTTAAGCCACTGAGCTAAATCCCCAGCCCTCTTTCTGCTGATCTTAATGGTCATAATTCTACAGGATATATAGAGAAATGTCTATGATGATGGAAACACAGTGGTGCCTTGGTTCATAAATGCTCTTGTTGGCAAACAATTTGGTTCACAAACAGAAGCATTTCGCAAAATTTTGTTTTTACTTGCAAATTCTGTATTAGGTAACAAACACAACCATGACCATCTTTCCCATGCAAATACAAACATGGCCATCTTTTCCAAAATCGTAAAACAAATTAAGTTTGTGAACCTAGGCACCATTGTATGTATTCATATATTCTTTCATTTTTTCCTCAGGAGCTCCTATCTTTACTCCAGATGAGGCCACTAAGATAGAAGAGAACATAAATAGTCCTCATGCTCTAAAGAGCACACAATCCAGAATACAGATATGTAAAAAGACAATCACAGTAAAATGTTTGAGTATTATAGGAACAGATGAAATAGAGTCCCCAGCAGTAAGTACATGCCACACTGAAGAGGCATGAGTGAAAAGTTAATGAAGACCATTTAGAAAGATTGTCCCCAGTGGTTGGCAATAGCAGGAAGCTACTACCACTAATAACTTGAATGAGAAGTTGGTGGAACTCAGTAAAAACTGGAGCTATAGGCTTAGATTAAGGAAGCTACTGCCCTGCATGGAAGAAACAGATGAATGAATACCCCCAATCTCTCCCACTTTCACTTTCTGATCTTCTATTGGTACCTCCCATTGGCTAAATCCAAGCAGAAGCCCCAAGACAAGGGAGCTCTTTCATGTAACCTACAGAGGTCACCCACCTGAAGGCAGCAGGATGGAAATTAGAAATTCTAGAGACAAACAGAAACCAGTCTGCACAGCTAGAATGAGCACCAACCAATTTAGGGGTAAAAAGAGAAGGTGAATCTCTCAGTGGGGCTGTCTGTCTGTATGGTAGAAAGGGTTTTCCAGGGACAGGGGTGGTGTTAAACAAAGGCAAAGGCATAAGAAAAGCATAACATATTCTGGAAGCTACAAAAACAAACAAACCTGGTGTAATTAGGGGACAAGGAGGAACAGTCAGACATGAGACCAAAGGCTTGAAAGAGAGAATAAGGCTCTTTTATTATAAGACTTTTATGTGATGGTGAGGGCCCAAAAAGAAATGGGGAGTCAAAAAATGCCAAGAGAAGGTTTACATATTGGAAAGATCACTCAACCAGCATTACAGAGAACAAATTAGAAATAGATAGGATACTCTGAATACAGTGAGCAAAGAGAAGGGCATGAAACAAGCAGTGATCTTGCAAACATAGAAGATAATTTATGTTTAAGACATGTTAAGGAATTGAAGGGACTTAAGTGACCAGTTGGGTGATGAAGGAAAGAAAAGGAGAAGTGTTGGGTTAAACTTTCCATTCATCAAAAATGGAGATTTTGACCTGTGATGGTGGTGGTGTTCAGCCTCACCACCATCAACATTTGGTGTGGAGGAGTGATTGTTGTAGAGACCTGCCTTATACATTGTACGATGCTTACCATCCATTGTTTCTATTTACCTGACATTAGTAGCTCTCCCATCTAACTCACCACAATCAAAACCATCTTTGGACATTGCTAGGTGTCTATGGGCAAAACTAGTCATATTAAGAACTTGATTTTGGAGAAAATGTGTTCAGTTCTGGGTACACTGAGCTTCATGTATGTGGGGAACATTTGAGGGGAGATGTCAGATAAGATTTGGGCTTCAGACCTAGAGTCCAAACAAATCATCTGGGCTTGTGTCTCAGATAGGGTTATGAGCATGTAAGTGACTTATATTTACATGATGGCCTGAAATATAAGCACCATTTACCCCCCTACATCTTCTCAAACTCTTCTCTTTAGTGAAATGCTCCTGGTGGCTTGTCTTGCTTGGTAACTTTTACATCAGGCTAAGCAGGAGAGGAAAAATCAGGTGTTTGTGTGGGGATCAGATGCCACTGCACTGATCCATTGTAAGCATCTAGTTTAAGGGATGGAGGTTTGAGTATCTGAAACTTGTACTGGCTCATAATTCTCTTTGCTTTCTTTCTGTTGCCCAAAGGTCTTCTCTTAGACTCCTTTTGGGAAGGAGATTTATGTTGAAAGATCTGGAATTCCAGGAGAATTTATAACCTTTTAAAGTCTGCTATAAACCTTCTTTCTAGCATAATGCTGCATGATGAAGCGGTATATCTTCAATGCTTAAAAGTTGGGAGAGGCCCTCACTTATTAATTCTGTAAACAGTAGGAGACTGTGAGGCCTTAGGAAGAGCACAAAACTGTTTGGTGCCTAATATCTCCCTCCAGAAGTGGTAAGACTCACGTGTTTAGGCTCATTTCTCCCAACCCAGCTGATTTCTTTATCATGTAAGTTTGGTCTGGAGGTAGAAATGGTACAAGAAGATTCTGGAAAATTTGTGAAGAGAGGATTTTAGTAGCTATAATGATGACATATAATAGAAGCAGCTTTAAACTACAAATATATTTAATGTCTTCTGTCTACCAACAACTTTCATGCATGTTACTGAAAATAATACAACTTCAGTTTATTACTGAATAAAACACACTATTTGTAAACATAATTATTCCCTAGTGCGATATATTTATTTAATGACCAACAAACTTCCTAAATATGTTCATCAAAGAATGAGCCATTCTTTATCAGATTTGAGCACCTGTATCATCCAAAGAGTATATCCTTCATGATGCCTCTTGCTCTAACCTAAACAGATGTGAATTAGAAGCTTTGCTGAAAACAAGCAGCTGTTTCTATACTATATGCATAATCAATGATAGATTCTTCTTGATGTAGTTCTGGCTACAAAAATCCAATGAAACTTAGCTATTAAGTAGGGCTTCAATTTGGATTTGGGGTTACCTTTCAAAAAATGTCAGTAGCAATTTTGCCAATTTATATCATGGAAACTGCACATATTATGATATGTAGCAATGGTAATAGACAACAGGAAACAAGAAACATATAAGTGCAAAAATGTAGAATTTAGTTTTATAAGCAAATCTTCCCTACAATTAATTTTTTTTTTAAGTTTCAGGAGGCACTTAGAAAATAGGTCATATTTGTGTTTTTCCGTATCCTTCTTTCTCTCCTTTACCACCCCCTTGCTTATGCATTTTATTAGTCAGCTCAGACTGTCACAACAAAACATCATAGACAGAGTGAATTACACAACAGAAATTTATTTTTTCACACCTCTGGCAGCTGAAAGTCCAAAATCAAGATGTTGGCAGGTTTGATTTCTCCTGAGATCTCTTTCCTTGGGTTGCAGACAGCGCTCTTTTGCTGTGTCCTTATATGATCTTTTCTCTCTGTGTGATCATATCTTTGGTATATTGTCCTTTTCTTATAAGGAGATCAGTCACATGGGAGGGTGCCAACCTTATCGTACCATTTAACTTTTAATGGACCTATCTCCAAAAACAATTTGGGTGTCAGAGCCCTTACATAATGAGTTTTAAGGGGGACACAGTTCAGTCTACCAAAAGTACACTATTCTTTCTTTCTTGCCTCTTGTTTTTATACATGTAGGCATCTGTTTTAGGGTTAGGTACATATAAGCTACTCATCAAGCCTCAGGCCAATGAAGAACTTTGATGTCCAATGAGAAGCAAAGTTATAGAACTAAGGACAGAACCAGACTTAGAATCCTCAGGCTGTATGGATCAACAAGTAGGGTAGTATGATGATAAATGGTCATTTTATATCCAAAAATTAGAAAAGTAATGAAAATTTCTTTCCCTTTTCTATCATACATTTGACCCTTTATTCAAAAATACCAAATAATAATTGAAAAGAAAAGCCAAACTCTTATTCCAGGTTACCCTTGAGTTTCTCACTGATGGTTAATTTGGATAGGCCTAGGTATTTCCAAGAGTCAAGTCTGGGCCTTTTTCTTAGATGGGCATACCCTAGCATGGGCTCCTCATGGGCTGGCATTGAGTAGTAAAGAGTGTCACCTGGAGTGCTTCCCATGAGCCACAGCATCTCCTGCTACGGCACAGTCATCCTGTTGACCCAGTACTGTCCTTCAGAGGCTGGTGTCTACCAGCTTCCCAGGCAGGTGCAACACCTGCTTCCTTCTGTTTATGGCATTAAGAACTTTCTTCCTGGGACCCAGCTGTATCTGAATGTTCTGAAGGTCCTCATCGGAGCAAAGCAACAGAGCTTCCAGATCAATCTGCTCTCTTGTGAAAATAGGAAGGAATTCTTCCAGGTGCAGGGACTGCAAGAACACTTCCAAGGGAGTTGCATCAACCACATCTTCCTCCCACTCCACTTCATCCTCATCCCAAGGCACATCACCTACAAGGCCATTTTCCTCTGCCTCTTCAGCCTCAGCTTCATCAGCCTCTGCTGTTCCTTGTCTTTGGAGCAATTCACGAGGCATTTTAAACTCCAACTCTCTCTTGCTGTCTGAGAGATCTTCAGAGCCTAACACTCGGCTGCTCCTAAAAACAAGGCTTCCTAGACCCGGACGGTTGAGAATGGATTCATGTTGTACATTGCTGTCCTCCTCTGCTGAGAATGTGAGCTTCTCTTTGAAGTCCCCTGGGAATGACTCTTCCTCCTCCTCCTCCTCTCTGAACATTTCCATCACATTCCTCTGTCCACTTCTGCCTTCATTGCTCATCTGCTCTCCTGTATCTTTGTTTTTCTTGAACTTCAACTTGAAGGTATCTTTAATGCCCTTAGAGAGTGATCCAAATGTACTGGAAGCAGAAGCACTTGAGAAGGATGACCTGGAGAAGGTGCCCTTGGAAGAAGGAAGAGTCCCAGATTCTTCCTTACTGTAGGCTCGGGCCATCTTATTTTGATGCTTCTCCTGGAGCTTTTCACAGTCTTTGATTTGCCGCTTGGCATTCTTCTGAGCCTGCTCCTTCAACCTGGTGACCTTCTTGGGGTTTACATCATTCTGGGTAGTGGCAGCCTTATCCAGGAGGGCAACACATTCGCTCTGCTCCCTGCTGGCAGCAGCATCTAGAGGAGTCTTTAAGTCATTATCCAGGGCAAAGATGTTTGCACCAAAATTGATCAGGAATGAGACACAGTGAGCATGGCCATTGGAGGCAGCATAATGTAGAGGAGTGTTTCCCCAGATGTCACATCTATTGGGGTCCCCTCTAGAAGAAAACATATGAAACAGGCATATTGAATTTTTTCCTCTGAACACAAATCCAAAAAGTAGAAATTTTTAAAAAAGTAAACAAAATGCTTGTTAGTATAACATGTTTGTCCTGCCTTGTTGTTGACATATGATAGCTGTTGTAAATCTAGATAGATCACAGCCAGATCTCAGATGACCAAAAACAAAACAAACCCAAACCAAAACAAAACAAAAAACCACTACCATATATCTCCTTTTTAGAAGAAAAACTTTACAAGGAACCCTCTAGCAGGACAGATTTCATATTTCATTGGTCAGTTGGTCCACAAGCCTAAGGGAAGGGAAATTGAATACCATGTCTAGATAAATTAGAATTTTTCCTTGAATTTAGAAATAGGACTATCCAATGGTATACTGGCGAATGTTTAGTAACTGACTCATTCAGGGCAAAAAAAACCCCTAATTCCTGATTTATAGAATATGCCAATTTTTGTGCTCAAATTTACTCACCATGGTAAATCTCAAGTTACCAATGTGACATCCTTGGGCATAGAGTTTGGAAGAGGTACACAGTAGTTTCCTATTATAAATTATTTCCATCAAATAGATATAAGGTAAGGATAATCTTAAGAGCACAGACAATAGTAAAGTTTAGTAAAATCATTTGGAACTAATGGATTTTGAAACTTTTTTTTTTGAGACAAGGTTTCATTACATAGTCCGGGCTGGCCTTAAACTTGTTCAGTAGCTCAGGCTGGCCTCAAACTCTCAGTCCTCCTGCCTCAGCCTCCCAAGTGCTGATATTATGGCAATGTACCACCACACACAGCTAAGTACTACCTTTTAAATGCAATTAAGTTGTAAATTTATATTTTGCTTTAATAATTGTTTAACATTCTCAAAATTCCTAAAAATTTAACAGTAACTTCTCAGGAACTGGTAAGAGCTGATTCTAACACAACTCTGCTACCCTGTGGGAAAATAAACAACAGAAGAAACAGACAAATAAACAAAAACAGATGCCATCAGCAAGAAAAAAAAAGAGAATTGGGAATTGATGTTGAGTAGGTAATAAACAGTGTCTGCTATAACCCTTATTCACACAAAGCATAGAGTACCTCTATTTGTCCCTCAGCTTACTTATAGTATCATATAAATGAATAATTCTACAAGAGTTTAATCTAAGTGGAAAAAGGATATTATGATGATATTGAAGCAACAGACCTAATGCCTGGCACTGAAACTGAGGCGTGGAGTAGGAGCCCAGTAAATTCATTCATTTATGGATGAATGAATACCAGTAGAATCCTGCCCAAGGCCACCAGCTTCCTGTGAGAGGCCCCAAGCATGGACAGGAAAGAAAGTCATGGTTAGCACTACTAGTGAGTAGAACGCACAAACAGAAGAGAAGATCCACACCCTTGCAACTGATATGATAATGCAGAGTAACCTCTCTACTTGGAGTATTTTCTTGTTACTCAGAGTTTGGTTCCCAGGCCAGCAGCCTCAGCAACATTTGTGATTTCATTAGAAATGTAGAAATTTGAACTGCAGCACAGATATTACTGAGTCAGAGTCTACAGTTTAACAAGGTCATCAGGTGATTTATAGGCCCACTATAGGCTGGAAAGAGCAGCACTGGTATGAGTAACCCAACCAGTGGGCCAGTGAAATGCAATTTAATGAGTCAGACTAATAACCCTTCTCTGGGAACTCCTGACTGCTTCCTGCTTTCCAGTCCCAAAGCATTTTCACATTCACTGCCCACCACCGTGCATCACAATCTCTCTCTTCCAGAAGGCAGATAGGAATCATTATGGCAGAAGTAAAGTAAGATTCAGAAAGCTTAACTGATTTGCCTAAAGGTAACAGACAGCATACTTTGGATCAAGCCTGTGTTTAAGTCTAACAAAGTATTATATTAAAACATTTCAGTTTTTCTATCTTTCCAGCTGCAAGTCCTCTAGTTTATCTTTTCTTTGACTTACTTTCCTCATTTTAAATTGAGAAAATAGATGTTGATAATCCTACCTACTTGGGAGGCTGAGGCAAAGTGCCCGCAAGCTCAAGCCTGACCTGGGAAATAGAGCAATTTAGCAAGATCTTATCTAAAATAAAAAATTAAGAAAGAGTCATGTATATAGGCCCTGGGTTCAATCCCAAGCATTGAAAGCAAAAAACAAACAATAACAAAAACTCCCAAACCTACTACCTAATCAGAATTGTCATGCAAATTAAATGTTAGTATATATACAGCCTAGAAAAGTGCTTGGTATACCATGAATATTCAATAAATGTTACTTGTTATTATGTCCCTCATCTCTAAATGCATAATCCTTAATTTCATGTATTTATTTCTTTTCACACATGTGGTAAATTTTCAGTTCCTATGGGTTTAAAGCACTTACAATCTTACTTAATTTGTGAGATACTTATGTTGTTTTCCGAATTAAATAATTATAAAATGTTTTTTCACTCCTTCATCATCTGTATCTCCTCTCAGAAATCTCAAACCAACCCAGGGAAGTCAAGCAGGAACATGTAAGTGACTGAATGGGGCCAGGTTCTTTCAACAGAGGCAAAGTCAAAGTGCATGCTCCTTCTAGAAAGGGTAACTGAAATCTCAGCTGTGCCTGATGTTATCTTGAATAAAAGTAGAAACAATATTTCTAGAGCCTCTATTTTCAAAATGAATTGAGAAATCCAGAATTTCATGACATTTTTAAAAATTAGTGACTCAAATTTAAAAGAAAAACATAGCAAAGTCCAAATAAAACATATTGAGGACTAGATTCAGCCTGTAAACTGGCAATCTCTCCCTCCTCAGAGAGAATAGATGAGCAGATACACACATGGGTGACATTACTTGACATATTTGGGGAACTCAGAGTATACATCAGTGTGACCACATTACATGGAGTTAGGGCAAAGAGCAAAATGTGAGAAAGAGAAGAAAGGGAAATGAAACCAAATCTAAGGAAAGCAAATATTGAATATCGTGGTTTTGTTGCGCGGCCTCTTTCAAGAAGGCTCTCGTTAGTCGGCCTGATTTAATTGTTCTGCATCAAAGGAGATCTCTCTCAACCTTGGCATGGTTGTGCATCTTAGCAGGGCCCAGTACTATACTTCATCTCCAAACACATGGTTTCACTTTTTATTTATTTTATCCAAACACCATATTCAAATGACTTTGTAAGTATTCTATATTTCAAAGAAAGATTGGAAAACATACAAGACATTACTATAGACATAAACAAAAACATGCTGATTAAATTTGCCTGAAATTATCCTTGGATTGGATAAGCTAAAAAAGCAATTATTGGAAGGAATGTGGGGGGAAGTGACAGTGTACTAAGAAGTCTAGATTATATCGATATGCACAAAGCCTTAACATATTGGAATACCCCCATTTTGGTGAGTTTTAAATGATGTTTTTAGTACTAGAAAAAGGACAGGAAGACAACCTAAGATGATCAAAATGGTAGGATTTTTTAAAAGAAAGTTTCAAACACAAATATCCAAATTCATAAATGAAACTGTCAGTGGGATAATTTTCCCAGTGTGTGTAAGCTATTTCTACTTTTAAAAATTCTATTTAAAGACAACTTTTCAAATCAATGTAAAACTTAAAAATACTTCCTGCTGACAAGCTTCACAGAGTCTTCCTAAATTCATTCCTTGTCCTCTTTCACATTTCTTGTTTGCACCATCTTATATACCTGCTGAGGTATTCACAAACTGATCTCTTCATTTGATGATCCAAGTCCAACATGGAAATGATATGGTTTCTTTGGTCTGAGTTCAGTATACCATTGATTTTTTTCCTATTGCTTTTTCCCCAAAAAAGAAATTAACCAAAGAGATTTAAAACTAATTTATAGTTTCCTTTTATTTTGGTAATCAGTGCGTTTGGGCAATAATTTTTAAGCTGGCCTGGTATTATTGTCACTAACTAGACCATTTGCTTAAATTAAATTACTCTAAGCATCTGTTCCATTGCAATTTTTCCTTTTGAAATTGAGCTGATTTTTTGTCAAGATGTTCTTAGAAAAAAGCAATTCTTTCAAAAATGTTTTTTTTTTTACATAAAAAGGAATATTAGGACTTGCTAATAATCAATGAAATGCAAATCAAGATATACATTACCATTTTCTTTTTGCCTATCAGATAAGTAATGATTTGAGAACATTTTATTTTAGTAGGAGTGTGAAGAAAGAAACTCTGAGGGACCAATAATTTCCTGGCACAATACATATCAAAAGCCTTTAAAACAGCACTTTTTTGAATGAACTATTCTAGTTTTAGGGATTTGTCATAAGAAAATGTCAGACATTTGAGCAAAGACCAGTGAATAAGGATGTCTGTCTCAGCTTTACATATAAATTAAAAGACTGGATTCAAATTAAATGCCATAAAGAGACAACTGCTCAAATAAACTATGCAACCAACCTGTATCTACCAACAGTGAATGAATACAGAAAAGGTAGTATAGTTTTTGTTTATGTCTATAGTATATCTGCTTTCATGGTTCTGCCTTGGAGCCAGCCCACTATGGCCCAAAACCTCCAAAACTATGAGCCAGAATAAATCCTTCCATAAGTAATTTAAAGAGCAAAATAAATAAAAGATCCATATTAAAAAAGAAACAAACAGGGAGGTAGACCCTGTAGAGAAGGGAAGGAGATCTGGGGAAGAAGGATGAGAGGATCACATGTTGGGGGAGGGAGAATAAAAATAATCAAGATACATTATGTATATGTATCAACCCCCCCACTGAATGTAATCCTTATGTATTGCAAATATATATTGATAAAATTTTTTAAAAATACATTTTCTTTCTTTAAATTGTGCATGTCTGAGATTTTATCCCAGTAATAGAAATATTACTAACATGCTAGTATAGGATAATACATGTAATCAATGTTTTTGATCTTTAAATTTAAAAAAAGAAAGAAAAACAGCTTTGTAAGAAAGCTAGAATTTTGATATCAGTGGTCTCCACAAAATCTGTGGTCTTATTCAGATAATGAGAAATAATTAAATTATCAGGCTGGAATGAATTTTGATAACTAATTGGCTAAATTCAAGTTTTAGTTTTTTAACCATCTTTAACCTCATTAAATCTCATTAGCAATTTGATCTCACACTAAAGATGGGTCAAGATGGGAGATGACTTCTGAAAACTTTCACAAGACTTTGTTTTTAGCTTTTGCCAGGCCAACTTAACACAGCAGATCTTAATGCTTTTCAGATAAGGAAATAAAAACTGAGATGAAGGAGAATCAGTGGGAAAATAAGATTTGAGAAAGACTAGAAAATGAATTGTTAGATGAATTTTGGGGTCCATATCCAGTGTTTAATAAACATAAATAAATGGACTGGTTTTTGATGTTACATGAGAAATTATGTTATACTTTCAAATTAGTGGAGAAAAGACTACATAAAAAATTGTGTTGGCACATAGTATTAAAAACATGGAGAATGCAAAGTTAGAGCATAACCTTTGATCTTAAAACAAAATAAATTGTACACAAATAAAAATCTTTGAAATAAAAAATGAATCTGGGTGATGGCATATGCCTATAAGGCCAGTACTCAGGAGGCTGAGGCAGGAGGATCACCATGAGTTGAAGGCCAGCCTACACTACATTGTGAGACCCTGTCTCAAAAAATTAATAAATATAAAAAATAAAACTAAAAAGTTAAAGAAAATATCTTTCTAATTTAGGCATGAATCACTCTCCACGTTAGAATTATATAATAAAGATAGACTCATATGTGCGTAAAAGTCTATACTTTTCTGCTGTATTTTACTACCTTCAAAAAAAAGTCTATACTTAAATTACACATATTTATATTTGCATTTATATATAAAATATTAATTATCGAAACATCAGTTATGAATTGTAATATGTATAATATATTTGACAAAGGATTAATATTGTTAAATTTTAAAAAGCATTTTTATAAATCAATGAGCAACATTGAAGATGCCAATGTAAAAGTGGAACAAAGTTATAATATGGGGTTTACAGAAGTGGAAATACAATGGCTGCTAAATATAAAAATAATTTGTAATCTCACCAGTAGCCAAAAACATAAACTCTACACTGATATGTAATTTGGACGTAATACTGGCAAAACGATTACTCACTTTCTGAAGGGCAATTTGTCAATACATCTAAAAAAGATTTTCAGTTGTGTACATGCTGCTAAGGTCTGAATGTTTGTGTCCTCTCCACAATTCATGCTGAAACCTGATCTCCCATGCAACAGTACAAAGAAGTATGGTCTTAAGGAGATGATTGAGTCATTAATAGGATTAGATGCCCTGATAAAGGATGATGGAGGGAATTTGTCTCTTCTTCCCCACCCCCTTCTGCCCCTTCCACCACATGAGGACACAGCATCTTCTTCCTCAAAGGACACAGCAGCAAGACATTCAGAACCATTTTAGAGCCAGAGAACAGTTCTCCCCCGACACTGAACCTGTCAATACTTTGGTCTTGGACTTTCCAGTGACTGAAACTGTGAGAAATAAGTTTCTGTTCTTGGTAAATTCTCTCTCCCTTTCTCTCTCCCACTTCTTCTTTCCTCCTTTCTCCCTCCCTCTCTCTTTAGGATAGTGGGTGATCTCCCAATGGCAAGAGATTATGGAGGAGCTCTCATTTGCAGAGGAGGAGGAGAAAAAAGCAGAAGAATCCTTCACTTCGAATGAGATTAGGGAGACATGTAAAATGTGGGAAACACTATAAAATTGTGTAGAAAAAACACCCAAATAGTGCTATAGCAGTGAGTAATGAATCTCCTTAAACTTACTATGTCAGATTTCCATGAAATCCTCAAGATGAGGCAAAAACAAGTGTCACTGGATAGGTTCTTTGTTAAATTTGCAAGAAAAAAATTCTACTGAACCAGTAGATAGTAGTGATTGTACTAGTGACAGTGAAAGTCATCCTACACAATAACCCTCCCTTCTTTTGTCTGTCTCACACCATCCATGAAGATTTTGAAAGTTAACTTCAGGTTAATTTGTTTATTTTTCTATGTATTTTATATTTTCTTTTTTATTATATTACAGTATTAAAATCACTTTTACATGAATATTTTTACATTGTGGAAATAATCATCTGAGTTTCCATTATACCTTCTGGGAAAATTTGACATGAAATATGGTATAAGTGCTTTGGATTACAAGGACGTGTGTGGAACAAACAAGGATTTACTGTTTTTGTAAACATAAGTCTATCTCAGGTTCTCCTGGATAAACACAAGACATGGCTTCCACGCCATTAAGATAAAGTTCAACTCCTTAACAGAGTTTACAAGGCTCTTTGTGATGTGGTTTTACTGCTTATTCTAGTCCTGTCCCTATTCGAACCAAGTCTTGTCACACTCAGCTTCTTCAGCTCCTAGAATGCACAGTGCTCAATCTTAAGAGGCAACTGGCTTCCTTCTGTCTTTCCTGATCCACTACTTATTTTTTCAATCCCATCTCCTCAGGAAAAGCCTCCTCTTACCCTGAGGTTGGGATGGAGGTCTGTGTTGTTTATTTAGTGCCCTCTATTTCCACTTTTATAAAACATATTAAATGACTTGTTTATTTGCCCCTCTCAAATCTGACCGCCATGACAGGTTGTTGATCAACCTGTGGCTGGCAAAGAAGAAAACAAAAGAGGGACTGTGGTATATCACATACTAAGTATGTTTGACTTGAATTCACTTGGCTCACTCATTCATATTTCTTTCTTTACTTTACTTGAGTCACAGTTTTCAGCACCCTAGCCCACCTGATAACAGCCAAAATAAGCAGGAGAAAACTGTGTAACACTGTATTAAAATATAATGTCTGCAAGCTGTGTGTGTGACTATGTGAGTGCTGACCAGACAGATAAAGATGTTAAGATGGGCCGAAGCTTCCTTTTATAGCTTGGAAAGCCAGCCATTCTCATCATAAATCATAGACTTGAATGCTAATAAAAGAATGCTAATAGAATTTTAATAGTGGAAAAATAAAAACTCATCATTTGTCCCAAGTAAGGGTGACAAAACCAAGTAGGATCGTAACCTCTCTTTGAAGAGTCAAGTACTTAAATTTCATGGGCAAGACTTTTAAATCCATAGAATTAAAATATCTTTCCCTAACCAAGAAAGATGGCAAAGCCTTAGAATAAAGGGCCTCGTCTCTGTGTGTGGCTTAGAAATAGGCCGCTCCCATGGTGCCAATTCTCTGTACAAAAGGAAGCACCACTAGCATAGATTTCTCTTTCTCTAAAAGGCCAATTGTTTAGCTTATAAAGAGAACAAACTATCTTCACTGGCTTCTCTGCTTCTTGCTGCCCCCCATGAAATCCTGTCATAAATACTGTCTCTAACTGAAAACATCAGGGTAAACTTACCCCCTACTGCAGATGATTTCCAGGGCTTGCAGGTTGCCATGGTAGGCTGCTAGCAGAGTTGGTGTCATTCCATCTTCATCGGAAAGATTCAGGTCTCGTGTGGTAGCCTCTTTCAGAAGTTCCAGGTAACTATCACTAGCAGCTTGGTGGTAGCGAGTGGACATTTTTTCTGCTCACCAAAGCTTAACCGGATCTCTCTCTCCAGGCAGAGCAGAAGATTGTCAGAGCAACCTTCCTATGGAGCTGGTTAATCACTGACAAGGAGTGTCACTCCAGGGCAAAGCTCACTCCAGCCTCCCTCTTTGGAAGGCAGCCAGAAAGTTTCACAGCACTGAACTTGGGCCTTTTCCTTCAGAAATGGATAGGACACTGGATGTTCAAGCCTGACACATTCATCATGAATATTTTGAGGCACATTTAATTTTTGGTATGTCCATTAAACAGGTCTTGAACAGAATACTGGCCAACTAGGCACAGAATATGAAATATAATTTCTATAAAATTTAGAACCATTCTAGTTCATTTTGGAGGTCTTTTAAACAACATTATCAAGGTATATACTTTGTACTCCTTAACATTTACCCATTTACTTTACCAATTTAATTCACTCAAAAATCATCCAAATTTAATATTTTTTAGTAAATTTACAGTTGTATAGCCATTACCATAATCTAATTTTAAAGTATTTTATCATACTAAAAATTTCCTTCATATTCAATTGTGATGGACTCTTATTTCTATTTCCAATTCTACAAAACTACTAATGTGTTTTTTCTGTGTACATTTGCTTTTATTAGCACTTCGTATAATGGGAATTACACAATATACATTCTTTTGTGTCTAATCTTTTCAAAGTATAAATTTTGAACTTCATCATTTTTATTGGTAAATAATATTTCACCATGTTAATGCCCCAAATATTCTTTACCCATTCAGCAGCTGATGGACATTTTAGTTGTTTCTCTTTTTTGGCAATTATGAGTAATATTGCTATGAAGATTCACATAAAGTCCCTGTGTAAATATATTGGTATATTTTACCATAGAAGGGAATTGCTGGGTTATACGATAAATTATATTTAGCTGTAAGAAACTGCCAAAATGAACTTCTAATTTTCTATAGCATAGAATAACTATGATTTACAATTATATATTTCAAAATACTAGTATAAAGGATTTTGAATGTTCATCAATACAAATGATGAATGTCTAAAGAGATAGATACACCAATTACTCTGATTTGAACATTACACTTGTATACAAGTATTAAAATTTCACACTGTACCCCATAAATATCTTTGATTACTATGTTAATTACATTTCATTATATATTAGAAATAAAATATACTGTATATAAAAAGAAATTATCAAATTGGTCATACCAGAAGGGAAAAGAATATATATATAAATTAGCCAACATAATTATACTACTAATTTCTATTAGTCCATTGAAAAGAATGGTTTGTTCCTTATATTGCTTGATCAATTTTTCATGCCTATATCTTTTTAAAATTTTTTTTACTTTACAGAGAATAAAACAAAAGAGGACAGAACAAAGCAGATCAGAACAGAACAATGTAAGCAACACAGCACTTCACAACAAGACAACTGGATATTAACAATAGGTACCATAATGTCTCTTTCTTTGAAATAGTTGATTTAGCTTCACACATAATAATATCAAACATAACAAAAGAGGATAAAGCCATTCAAGAGAATGAAAGTATTGCAAGGCATTCTGAACCAAATAACATAAAATGAACAATGGCTACTATAATATCTCATTTTCTATAAAAATTTGTTTATACTATCATACATACTAAAATCCAATAAGACACATGATAGAACCAATGGTAATAGAAGAACAAAAACATGTTAGGACTTCAAAGCAAGATGATATTAAATCAGCAATGGCTGCCATATTGTCTTGTTTTCTTCAAAGTAGCTGTTCATACAATCACACATAATAACATCAAACAAAACAGAATAAAACCATTCCAACCAATGAATGAAAACATTATAAGACTTCAAAGCAGTATAATGGTGAACCATGATTACCATAAAATCTTCAGTACTCTTACCATTTTTTACATTAGGGAGACTACACGGTATTTATACATGTGAGTTTGATTTATTTTGCTTATGAGTATGAACTCAAGTTACATCCAGTTATTTATAAATATCTCAATGTGATCATTCCTTATAGCTGAGTAGTACTCCATTGTATAAAAGTACCATGATTTTTTTATCCATTTCTCAGTTGATGGGCACTTAGGCTGTTTCCAAGATCTAACTATTACAAATTTTGCCACTATAAACATGGGTGCACATATATCACTGTGGTAAGATGTTTTCAGTTCTTCTGGGAATATAGCTAGGAGTGGAATAGCTGGGTCAAATGGGACTTCCAATCCCAGCTCTTTAGGAACCTCCAGACTGACCTCTACAGTGGTTGCACCAGTTTACACTTCCACCAACAGCGCAGAAGTGTTCCTTTTTCCCCACAGCCTCTCTAGCATTTGTTGTGGGTAGTTTTCTTGATCCTGCCCATTCTTTCTGGAGTGAGATGGAATCTCACTGTGGTTTTAATTTGCATTTCTCTAATGATTAATGATGATGAACATTTTTTCATGTATTTATTTGCCATTCATATTTCTTCATCTGAGAACTGTGTATTCATCTCGGATGCCCATTGTTGTATTGGGTCTTTGAACTTCGGGGGTCTGACTTTTTTTTAATTCTTTATAAGTTCTAGACAGAAGTCCTTTGTCTGAGAGACAGTTCGCTAAGATTTTTTCCCAGTTTGTGGGCTTTCTTCTCACTATGCTGGAGATTTCTTTCAACATGAAGAAACTCTTTAAATAAAACGTGATCCCAGTTATTGATTCTGGGAAGTATTTCCCATGCAGTTTGTTTCTTGTTCATTAATTCTCTACCTACCTCTATGTCTTCAAGATTTTTATCTACTTTGTCTTCTAACAGATTTAATGTTTATGTTTTAATATTTAGATCTTTGATCCATTTAGATTTTAGTTTAGTATATGGTGACAGGCATGGGTCTAATTTTAGTTTTTGGCATATGGATAGCCAGTTTTTCCAGCACCATTTATTAAAGAGTGAACATGCTTGGCCCCTTTATCAAAGATAAGATGGCTGAGTGTGTTCATAGTTGTATCTTCTAATCTATTCCATTGATCTTCAGGTCTGTTTTTATTCCAATACCATGTTGATTTTATTACAGTAGCTTTGTAGTATAACTTCAAGCCAGGGATTGTGATGCCTCCTGCCTTGGCTTTGCTGCTTAGAATTGCCTTTGCTATTCTAGGTCTCTTCTGGCTCCAGATGAATTTTAGGAGTGATTTCTCTAGATCTATGAGGTATGTTAGTGGTATTTTCACTGGGATTGCATTGAATCTGTATAACAATTTTTGGAGAATGGCCATTTTCACAATATTTATTCTTCCTATCCATGAACAAGGGATATCTTTCCATTATCTGAGGTACGCTTCGATTTCTTTTTCAGGGTGTTATAATTTTCCCTGAATAGGTCTTTTACTTCTTTTGTTAGATTGATTCCTAAGTATTTCATTTTGTTGGATGCAACTATGAAGGATGTGGTTTCTCTTATTTCTCTCTCAGTGATTTTGTGGCTAGTGTATAGGAATGCTATTGATTTTTGAGTGCTGACTTCATATCCAACTACATTTATTTATTATATCTAGGAGTCTATCAATGGAGTTTTGGGGGTCTTCTATGTAGAGTATCATGTCATCTGCAAATAAGATAATTTAGCTTCTTCTTTTGCTATCCTTACTCCTTATATTTCTCTCTCTTGTCTAATTGCTCTGGCTAGTACTTTAGCACTATATTGAATAGGAGCAGTGATAAAGGAATCCTTGACTTGTGCCTGACTTTAGGGTAAAGGATTTCAGTTTTTGGACATTTAATATGATGGTGGCTATTGGTTTATCATAGATGGCCTTTATAATATTGAGGTAAAGACCATCTATTGCAATTCTCTGTAAAGTTGTTATCATAGATAAATATTGGACCATATCAAAAGCTTTTTCTGCATCTAAAGAAATGATCATGATTCTTACTTTTGGCTCTATTGATATGGTGGACTATATTTATTAATTTATGTATGTTGATCCATCCCTGCATGCCTGGGATGAATCCCAATTGGTCATGGTGTATAATCTTCTTGATGATTTGCTGCATCCTGTTTGCCAATATTTTATTAAGAATTTTTGCATCTATGTGCATTAGGGAGATTGGCCTGTAGTTCTCTTTTTTAGTTGGGTCTTTCTCAGGTTTTGGTACTAGAGTAATATTTGCTTCCAGGAATGACTTAGGGAGAATTGCTTTCCTTTCAATTTCATTGAAGAGTTTGAGGAATGTCAGCATTAAGTCTTCTCTGTATTTCTTGTAGTATTTCACAGTGAATCCATCTGGGCCTAGGCTCTTCTTTGTTGCTAAGGACTTAATTACATTTTCAATTTCATTAATAGAAATTGGGTTATTCAGAAGTTTTACATATTCTTGATCCAGCTTTGATGGTTCATATGTTTCTATGAATCTGTACTGTCCATTTCATCTGTGTTATCGAACCTGTGAGAGTAGAGGCTTTCAAAATAGGTGTTGATGATCTTCTGTATTTCCACAGAGTCTGTAGTGATTTCACCTTTTTCATTCTGTATTGGGTGAATTTGAGTCTTTTCTATCCTTGTTTAAATTAGGATGGCTAGGGGCTTATCAATTTTATTTATTCTTTCAAAGAACCAATTCTTTGATTCATTGATTCTTTGTATTGTTTTCTTAGTCTTTATTGCATTAATTTCTGCTCTGATCTTTATAATTTCCTCCCTTCTTTTGGCTTTGGGCTTGACTTGCTCTTCTTTTTCTAGATGTTTGAGTTTGTAGTATTAGGTTGTTTATTTGTGTTAGTTCTGTTTTCCTAATGTGTGAATTCACTGCAATAAATTTTCCTCTGAGGACCACTTTCATTGCATCCCACAGGTTCCAGTAAGTTGTATTTTTTTTGTTTGCTTGTATATGTTGTTTAATTTCTTCTTTAATTTCCTCTGTAATTCACTTATTGCTCAAGAGTGAATTATTCAATTTTCATGTGTTTGAGGTGTTTTTGCAGTTACTTTTATCATTAATTTCTAGTTTCATGGCTATGATCCAATAACATGCATGGGATAATCTCAATTCTTTTGCATTTACTTAAATATGTTCTGTGGCCTAGTATATGGTCCATTTTAGAGAATGTCCCATGTACTTCTGAGAAGAATGTACATTCTGATGTTGTTGGATGCAACACTCTGTGTATGTCTATCAAGTCCATTTGTTCACAGGTATGATTCAATTCTGTTATTTCTTTGCTGATTTTCTGCCTAATCTATGCCTTTGTTTCAATGGCATGTTAAGGTCTCCTGTTATAATTGTGCTTATTTGATTTTTCATTTCTGTTAATACTTGCTTTGTGTAGTTGGGTGCTCTACAATTTGGTGCATATATATTTAAGACTGTTATCTCTTCCTCTTGCAGTTTTCTCCTAAGTAGTATGTAGTGACCTTCTTTATCTCTTTGGACCATTCTTGGTTTGAAGTTCACATGGTCTGCAAACAGAGTAGCTACCCCCACTTTTTTTTTTTGAGTTCCTGTTGCATGGAGAATTGTTTTCCATCTTTTGACTTTTGGTCTATGAGTTTCCTTTTGGGTTAGATGGGTTTCTTGTGTATGGTTGGATGTTGCTCCTTGATCCATTCTGCCAGTCTGTTTCTTTTAATTGGTGAGAGGCCATTTGCATTAATGGTTATAACTGTTATATATTGGTTTATTGTTTATATGCTATCTTTCTGCCATTGTATCTTTACCTTTCCATTCTGTTTAATTGTCTGTTTTGCTTAGTGGTGTTTTCCTATGTGTATCTAGAATGTCTTTCAGTATTCTTTGTAGGGGGATTTGGTGATCATGAAGTTCTTTAGCTGTTCTTTGTCATGGAAATATCTTATTTCTCCACCCATTTTAAAGGACAGTTTTGCAGGGTACATCAATCTGGGTTGGAAGTCATTTTCCTTTAGGATATGGAATACCTCACTCCATGCTCTTCTTGATTTCATTGTTTGTGTTGAGAAGTCTGCTGTGATTCTGATAGGTTTTCCTTTTTAGGTAATCTATTTTTTCTCTCTAACAGCTTTTAATAGTCTGTTTTTATGTTGGATTTCTGGGATGTTGATTATTATATGTCTGGGCATAGTTTTGTTTTGGTTATAGCTATTTGGAGTTCTATATGCTTCATTAATCTGTATGTCAGTTTCCATACTCACGTTTGTGAAGTTTTCAGCTATTACTTCTGTAAATAGCCTCTTGATATCATTTGTGTTGTCCCCTTCTTTTTCAGTTATCCCTATTAATCTTATGTTGTTTTTCTTTGCATCATCTTGGAGCTGTTGAATTGTTATTTCCTGATATCTTGTTATTTTTAGAAGATCTTTCCTTTCCTGTTCACTAGCTACAATGTTATCTTCAAGGTCTGAAATTCTATCTTCAGTTTTGTTGAGGCATTTTTGGCAACTTTCAATAGAACTTTTGATTTCCTGTATATCTCTTTGAATCTGCTTCATGTATTCTATTTGTTTCTTATACTGTTCAACCAGGGATTCTATCTTTTTGATTTTTTTCCTCTGTTTTTTTAGCTGTTTCTTCTTTAGATGTGTTCAGTATTTCTTTCACTACTTTTATCATTTCTTCTTTTACCTGGGAGATTATTTCTGATTTGAGTACCTTCATAGCTCCCTGTACTTGCTTATTTATTTCAGTTGATATCATTTCAGGCATTTCAGGTGTATGACTAGTATTTTGTTCTATGTACATGGCTCCTAGAGTTTCTTGGGATGGGCTGGATGTTGATTGTATTTTGGTCTTTTGCTTTGTCATTTTCCTATATTTCTGTGTTTCCAGTGATGTTCTAAAGCTTTCCCTGGATGTGTTGGAAATCACCTCCTGTGCTCTCAGCTCTTGGTATTCATGCAGTCTTGGTTCCCCTTGCTCAGTGGGCCTGGCTCCCCTGGTTGAATGAAGGTCACTTGGTGGGGTCTACTCAAGCCCACAAAACCTCTCAAGCCTACTCCAGTGTCCTAGGGTGCTGAGTGGGCACCCAGCCACTGGGAGCAATGGTCCCAAACTCTCCCTGGTCCAGCGCTGGTGAATTGGAACTCACCTCGTGGTGACAAAAGCCTGGCTCCCCTGGTTGAATCCATGCCTATATCTTGTAATTTGAGCAACTACTTTGAAGATAATATCCAATATATTAATTATTGTTAGCCCCCTAGTAGCTAGTTTTTAAATTCTGTATCATTGTTTTTTCTCTTTAAAAACAACAACAACAAAACCCCCACAAATTGGTTGTACTATTTCATACAGCTACTAACAGTGTATGAGGGCTTCAATCTCTTCACATCCTTGACAGACCTTGTTGTTGTCTTTTTTGTTTACTACTGTCATACTGGGTATGAAATGGCATATTATGGCTTTAATTTGCATTTACCTATTGAATACTTTTTATGTACTTCTCAGCTATTCTTACATCTTCAATTCTTTTTCTCACTTTTTTATATTAGGTTATCTTCTCACTAATGAATTATAAGACTAATATATATACATTCTAGATACAAATCCTTTTTCAAATATTTGGAAACTGATATGTTTCTAGTTACCTGATATGCAAGGATATCAGAGTTGAGAGGAGTTTGGGCTGTTAAAAATGCTTTCCTCTCAAACTGATATCCAACAAATGGCTAAGAAACTTCTGGTGCATGACTTACCTATCTGGAGAATTTAGTATACTACTAGTTAAAATCTCCAAGCACATCCAACAAAGTACTCTAAATGAAGGGCTAATGGCTACATGTCAAAGAATTGAAAACAACACAAGATTATAAAGATTTTTGTAGGGAAGTTTGCATTGTCTTCCTTCGATAATCATCATTTGATCTTCAAATGGTAACCTTGTATTACCAAATGGGCAGATTATTGGTATTCCATACCTGATTATTTTAAATCAGTATGTGGAAAATCTAAACTTTATGCAGGAACTATAAACAGAAATATAAAATTTTAAGAAATATTTGAAAACAGAATGAAAATAAAAACACAGCACATCAAAATTTATTGGCTTGGGCCAGAGATTTAGTTCAGCAGCATAAGCACCTACCTGGAAAATGCTAGGTCATGAGTTCAATCCCCAGAACAGAAAAAAAAATTTGTTGGTTGTTTCTCTTCCTGGGTCCCACATGGCTTGCAGCAGTTCATGGGAAGGGCAAATTGACTTCTGTGAGCCTAATTTTGAAGTCAGTAACAGTTTGTTCCTCTTATTTTTTGTCCAAGATAAGTACATTATTTGCCCACTTGATAAAGTATATAGCTTTCATCTGCAGAGACACTACAATAAAATTAACTCCAAGGGTCACTGTTCCTTTTTCTGGTTTCTATGTGAATAGCAGTAGAAGCAGCTTGAAGGGCAGCATTACTTAACTGTAAGAAAAGACACAAATTTTATTTTTAGCCCAGAGAGTAACATAGTCAAACAAGATTGTGGATACTCTGAGATAAAAATAAGATTGTTGGGCTGGGGATTTGGCTCAGCGGCATAAGCACCTGCCTGGCAAGCATGAGGTTGTGAGTTCAATCCCCGGTACAAAAAAAAAAAAAATCTGTCATGCATTTCCTGACCCCAATGGTCATAAAAATAAGATTGTTCCTCAATTAACTTTGGGATGGCCTTTTAAATCTAGATACAACTGTGTTATATAGTGCAGTATTTGAGAAAAAATATATATAACTTGAAAGAGGCTTCTCAAAGATGGATTTCATATAGTAATTCATGTACCCATCAGCCAGCCAAGGTGTGTGCTATCGGAAGATGATGCTAAAGATAGTGAGAAAGCAGGTACAGGAAGAAGGAAGCAAAGAATAAGGAAGGTAACAATTATAAAGAAGAAATTTGGAGATGAAGATGAGGAGGAAAAGGAAGAATAAGAAGGATTTCTTGTCTTCAGTGGTCCTCATGACTTGGACTTGAATTCTCCTGTGAAACAGTAAAACATACAAACTTTTTAAAATGGTAAAGATCATGGCACTCTGGCATTTCCTTGGGAAAACTTCCTTTGGACAAAAGTGGTTAGGGAGCAGAAAGAGAAGCATAAATGAATCCTTCTGAACTTGAAGATTCTCTCTATTTCATCCCTTCAAAATGAGGTTGAGCACAGGGCTAGAAAATGAGTCCATCAGATGTGGGGCAAATTATTCCATTTGTTTGTGCCTGTTTTGGTTTAAATCTAAAATGGTCTCCAAAAGTCTCATGTTGGAACAGTTAACTGGAGGCATGACCTGGAAGGGTATATATTTGTCCCTGGCTCCTCCCTTCTCTCTCTGGTTCCTGGCTGCCATGAGGCAAACAGCTTTCTTCTACCATGCTGTTTCTGTTTTGGAGCCAACCAACCATGGACTGAATCCACTGAAACTCTGAGCCGAAATATACCTTTCCTTTAAGTTGCAGGTGTGTGGTATTTTGTTCCAGTCATGGGAAAACTGGATAACAATATCTCCATTTCCTTGTGGGTACAACTGGAGGAGGTAGTTAACAATCATAATATTATCATCAATTAACTTTACAATAAGATAAAATTCAAAACTATAAAGTATAGTTTTACAAACTGGAAAGTAGTATGGTTGTGGCTCAGGGGAATGGGGGGGAGGACAGGGTAAGAGAGAGAGAGAGACCAAGAAAAAAAGAGAGGGGGGCGTGTTGCATCTCAGACTGTTCTTTGGGTTTCAAAATTAGTGGCAAAAAATTAGTAGAAAATCGTGTGGACAGAAGTTGATGGAAAGTGCTAACACAGCTTTGCATGTAATGTAGACACTAACTTCTTGTTGGGAGCTGTTGAAGCTGGAAATTGACCACAACTGCAAGGCTGGAACATGACCATTCCAAGAACAAAAAGTGCCTAGGGCAAGCCACCTGAAGAAGCTGCTTCACCCCAGAGAACAGCTACCCCCAAGACAATCTGAACAGTGGGTTGCTAGGACAACAGGGTGTCATGTGACATTAAGTTGCTAAAAGGTACAAATAAATCCCTCTGCAGTGAGGAGCCAGTACCTTTCCTCCCATCAGGAGAAGGACTCCATCTGACTCCAGATTTGTCTCCTTTTATTTTTCTCATCCTCTCACAGTCCTTAACCCCCTCTCACAGTCCTTAACCCCAAGAACCTCAGGAACCACATAGGTCATGACAACTTCTCAGTAATTGTAATATCTTACTAATAGTGTGAATTCTATGTTTCAACTGTTTTAGCCCTCTGTTACATTTCAGCCTATTCTGACTAGATGTTGCTGGACTCTTCCAAAGTAAGAAAATATGTGCCACACACATGGCAGACATGCTGGGAATCAGACCTGGGTAACACTAATCCCAGTCACACCCCTCATTGACCTTCATATTGGAGCCACAAACTACCCCCTGCCTCTCTAAACACCTGCAGTAGTAGTATAATTCAGAGAACTGTCTTGCCAATGACCTGTGCACCCTCCTATCTGTCACTTAAGTTCAGAGAATTAGGTCTTATTTTGTCCTTTGTTTTCATAAAACTCTAAAAACTCAACCCATTATCTGACTCCCCAGAACTTTTAACTATTCTACTTTGAGAGGCCCTTCTGCCCAGACAACATGTCCTTTTGCCAAGGGCCCAAAGAAAATTTGGTTAACAGACCCCAAGGATCAGCACATGGAGTTTCCTTCCAGAGGCTTTCTTCTTCTCTGTAGAGCAATGACACTGTCAACTTCTTATTGCTATGTTTGTAATTTTTCAGCATCTCCTGGCACAACGGCAGTTTCCTGATAGCTAGGTGAACTAAATAGGAAAAAGCTAACACAGCTTTGCTTTGTGTTCCACCTATCGTGGAGTCCAGTCTTGGCCAAGAGGAAGTAGTATTTTTTTAAAGAGAAAAAACAAAGAAAAAATCAAGAAGAAAACAAATGAATATAAGAAACAACAACAACAAAACAACAGTGATACAGGATTCCAAACCAAGATGATAGAAATTTAACAATGGGTGTTATATTGCATACTGTTACCTTCAAAATAGTTGCTCAGGTGAGGAAGCAGTATTTGAATGAAGAATTTACCTAGGGCTGTAACCATCTATAAAACAGAGTTCTGGATATTCATTTGCTCAGGGAGAGGAAAAGAAAAAGCAAAGAGCTGGGCATGGTGGTACACACCTATAATTCCAGTAATCTGGGAGGCTGTTACAGAAAGATCTCAATTTACCAACACCCTGCCTCAAAATAAAACATGTCAAAAGGGTTGGGAGATACAGCTCAGTATGAGGGCCTCGGGTTCAACCCCCATTACCAAAAGAAAAAAAAAAAGGAGAAAAGATCAGGAATAAGAAACAAAGATTTGTGGTAGCTTGTGCTTCCAATATATTCTCAAGAAAAACCAAAATTAACAAAGTACAAACTGAAGATCTCTTTCTTTGTTCTACAAAATATTCACTGCTAATTGGGAAAGAAATTCAATAGCTCATATGGCCCAGAAACACATATTTTTGGTAATGAGATTGGCCCCTTGACCCCAAGAGATCTGGTTTTCAAAGCAGACTTCTTTTGTTTTTTAAAGCTATTCATGTCTAATTACAGAAGAAATTCACTTCTATGATGGGGAAGCACATTTTTACATAAAAGGGAAAGGAAACATCTGAGCAGACCTTTACTTTTAACAAGATTTCTTCATCTAATAAGGACCTTACTGTGAATTCTGATGAAAATAAAAACAATAACAGAAAATAAAGGAAATTAGAAGAGGTCACAAAACTCCTATTATAGGAAACAGATTAGGGCAAAACAAGGCATCGTTAACACACTGCTCTATGTGCTGAGCTTGGGTTTATGAGAAACTTATTGTGCTAAAGACATGTTAGATATATTACTGGGAAAATGTCAACTTACACATGTATTTTTTCTCTTTAGTACAGTAATAAAGCTGTTCAACCTATTTGATGTGGGTTTTTCCGATTCATAAGAGATTTCAACATCTTTGCTTCTGATTTAATCACATACATCACACTTAAAATAAAGAAACTTTCTTTCCCATATTAAAAGGTCATTGGTGTTGTTTTCCTCTGAAACACTGTTTAAGGATACAGACATGAAGCAATGAAAAGAAACCATTGTCTACACTTTTGGTTTTTCTTCTCTGAAAGAAAACATTGATGAAAATATTTAGGAAAGTAAGCTGACTATTGAAACTGTAATGTCCCTGAAGTATTGATTGGACTTAATTTATTCACATAAGTTTCAAGCCATTCAAAGCCCTATCTTTCTGCCAGAAATATAAAGACAGAGTTGTTATTGTACCATCTGGTTTGCATGAGGACTCTCTTGGCATCTCTTAACTGCACATTTTATAAATGCTAAATCCCAGATGGCATACATTGTAACAGAGGAGAGTTTCATAAAGCCTTCCAAAAACAAATTATTTAAAATTTGAATACTGGCTAGTCTAAGCAAGTGCTATGAATTTAAATTCTACAGTTGAATCAGCTGGCTTTGTTAGCTGGATAAATTTATTTTTTTAAAATGATTTTCTTATTCCTAATTAATTATTGGCTCTGTGACTTGAAGATTTCAATCAACATAATTCTTCCATCAGTGGGTGCCCTCTAGGCTGTGTGAACCAAGTCTTCATCCAAAACTTAAATTGCACAAAAACTGCAGGAAAAATAATCACAAAAAAACCAATATTAGCTGCCAGCTGGTTTCATGATGGCAGAATAGAGGTGTGTTATGGCACCTTTTAACAAATCACCAAATAGCATCACAACCACGCAGGCCTCTCCAAGCCAATAACTGGACTGGGAAGGGTGGCAATTGTGAACACTAAGCATTGTGCTGAAATAAAGCCAGAATGGATGAACAGCTGAGAACACAGGTTCTGAGATCAGACACTGATAGACATTAAGCCTGAATTTGGATCTGGCCATAAACATGAGCAAATTCCTTTTCTGGGATACTCAGTTTCCTTATCAGTAAAATAAAAAGAATAATTTTTCAATTATCATTCACAGATTTGTCATAAGTAATTACTGAATTAATATTTCTAAAATACTTAGTTGTGTTGTGAGTACTCAACGCGTGGTAAATTGGTAGCTATACTACTAATAGTCCTTCCTTTATTTAAAACAGATGAGACTGGGCATGTTCAGGGTGGTATTCATAGAACCCTTCCTTAAACAATTATAGTTCTATAACTACTTCATTGTCTAAAACCTCTTTCCTCTGTACTTTTCTCCTCAATAACAACAAGTAGCACTTAGTTTATTTGCCCTATTCTTTATTATGATATAGTTGGAAGAATGTATACATTATACACTCAGAGTTGAATTTTGATCTGGGATTTGTATTAGTTTGGTAGGGATGCTACAACAAAGTACACATATTCTACTGTTTAAACAACAAATTAATTTTCTCACAGTTATGGATTCTAGAAATCTGAGATCAAAATGTCAGCATGGTTAGTTCCTTCTGAGGGAAAGGATTTATTTTAGGCATCTCTTCTCGGCTTATAAATGTCTATATTTTCCCTGTCTTCACACTATCTTCTCTTTATACATGTCTGGGTTCAAATTTCCTTGTTTTATAAGGACAACAGTCGTATTGGGTGAAAGCTCACCCTAATGACTTCCTCTTAAAGTAATCACCTCTATAGAGACACTGTCTACAAATACGGTCACATGATGCTCGTGGTCACAACTTCAACATAAACTTTTTTGGAGGGGAGAGGGGAGAGGAACACTTTCAGCCCATAACAGCCCTCTATGTATTAGCTATCACCTGGGGGAAAACTCACCTGAAAGAACCCGTGTCTTCTTTTTTTAACTCTTGCTTTAATTATTTACACATTAGTTCCCAGAACAAAATCTGCACACAATGGAACTTTAAAGTTTTTTCCTTCTTCTTCCTAGAAAGACCTAGAAAATTACATGGCATTTGAGAACCAATTACTTCTTCTCAGAACTCTTAAAATATGAATGACACACATGTGGCTTACAAAATTTTCAGCAAGCCAAGAGATTATAGAAGAACTATGGTAGAGGGAGAGTTACAGGACTAAGCTACTTGAATATGAAGGGAAAATATTTTGTGAAACAGCTATTTTAAAGATTACACAAATGTGAGAATCAACTTCTTTAAATGTCAGGGAAGAGAGGATTAAACAATATAGACACAAGGGGAGATCTGACTCAATTCCCAAGACTGTCACGTAGGAACTCTAGTACCCTGAATTATTGCAGCTGTCTGTATTCCAGATCCCTCACCTGTAATAGAAAGAATAGCAATCAATTCTGCATCAGTTAGGTTTGATCAGAGCAGCAGAGGGACACAGAACAAGGGATATATTCATAGGTTAGACTTACATAATTGCTAAAGCTGGATAATCTGTCATGGAGGCCATTTCTTCTGTAGCTGGTACTAAACCTAAAATAAGTAAAGCCAGAAATTGGGAAGAAAAGAAAGATATAAAGTGATGGAAAGAAAATACAAAGTATAGCCTACAGAAACAAATTAAAACCTAACATGTCCCGACCCACGGGTAAGTCAATGAAAGTCCTAGAGGGGGGGGTGGGGATGAGAAAGGGACAAGAGACAGGAGAATGGAGACAAGACAGTGCTCTGATCGAGTCTCGTTTATTCAGGGGAAGCGTAGCAAATATATAGGGTTCTGAAGCAGGGGAAGCCAGAGCTCTTGACATCAGCGGGTTACCAAGCAACGGTGGGAGGTCCCATACCGCGTGATTTCGGGGACGGCCAGGGAAGGCCGAGAAATAGGAATTTATCTCTAAACAGAAGCTTAACCCTAGTGCTTAACTCGGAAATGTGAGGATGGCTTGTTATCTCAAAGTGGAGGCCAGGTTTAGGTCTCCCACACTAACAGAGCTCAACAAAGCCAATACCTGTTTTTCATCACCTCTAACTTCAACGACGCTGGTGTCTCTGGGACAAGTTACCAGATTTCACAATGGATAAGTACAAACACCTGGCCCAGAACTTAAAGTCAAAAGAGAGCTGGAGGGAGATGGAAGAGCTACCAGTTCATCTTCTGCCCTGTGCCAACAATATGAGACAGCAGCTTGGCCAAAATACATGTGGTCTCCATGGTGTTGGAAATTTAAAAGCCTATGGTTGATGGTATAAACATGGCCTGTAAATGTTTCTTGTTTGCTGGGTGCAGGATATTTGAAGAATATTACTTAAATTAAATATTAACAGACACTTAAAGTTTAATCAAATCTAGATTTCAGCTTGAAGATAAAAAAAAAAAAAAAGAAGACTATGGCAGTAACCTCTTCCTGAGTAGAGTAGCAGCTTCCCCTTCAGACAAAACCTAGGCTCTTCGGTGCCTCTCAGCCCCTGTTGCTCTAGGCTGCAGTCCTGATTCTGATTGAGACAGTCAGTCAATTGCCATTTGCATCCTACTAAAGCCATTTCCTTACACCCAATCCACTTCACTCATGTATAGTAGCTGACTAGCTTCAGGCCTCAGAAGAGTGTGACAGTGTACCCCTTCATCCCTCTCATATCACCTACACCCTTCATTTCCCTCTGTGCCAATCAGTCCCCAAACATATGTGGTGCACCTGTGCAAAAACCCTTCTATTCACCATTTCCCGCTTTTCTTCCCAATTCATGAGCATCGCAAAGCCTATTCTCTGGGGAGATATAGACACAGACCCTCACAATGCTATGAGATTTAAGTAAATCTGGATGTTGTACAGCTCCAAGCAAATTCTTGACTAGTAGAAAGAGAACACATAGACTTGCAGTATAATTTCCCACTTCAGCCAAAGATAAAGAAACTTAGCAGAAGTGATTAACCAGAGAATTAGTTGCTGAGTGTTTTAGGAATATTTTACCTTGGACCCTTCATGTTACTGTTTTGTGAGCATCTTACACATACTCTCTCTGAACAAGTAGAGTCCTGCCACAGTTAAAAATAGTTGTCTTTTTTTTTAAACTAATTCATTACCTTTTTACAATGTAGACCATGGTTTTTTGTTTGTTTTTGGTTTTTTTTTTTGGAGGGGGGAATACATATGCATATTTATACTAGTAGGTTTGCAGCCAACTAGTCCATTTCTCTGGCCTCAGCTGACTTGCTCATTCATCAGCAGCCAACTGGCAGGTCAGCTGAGGACTCATTGCTCTGGGATGCCTGTCTCTCCTTTTGTGATTGCCCATCACTGGATAGGTTTGTTCTCATGGAGAGACTGTGGAATGTAAGACCTCTTGAGAACTAGTCTTGGCACTATTACAGTATCACTTATACTACATTTTTTTGGTGGCCAAAGCAAGTCATCAGGCTCCCAGACTTAAGGGAGGAGGAGGGGATGAAATAAACTGACTACAAAGAAACATTGCAAAGAAAGGGACAGGGAGGAGTGGAAGAGTGTGGCCTTTGAAATTGATTTACGATATCTCTTAAGAGTGCTAATATTTAATACATAGCTCTCCATGTCCTTGCCTTAAACACCCTTGGATTCAACCAAATGTGGCTTGAATGTATTGTTCCTGGTTTTAATATGGACAAAATTACTTTTTCATCATTATTCCCTAAATAATGTCATACAACAACTATTGATATAGCATTTGCTTTATACTAGGTATTATGAGTGAAGTAGAGATGATTCAAAGTATATAGAAGGATTTATACAGGTTACGTGCAAATACTGTGGCATTTAACTTAGACTTGAGCATATGAGGATTAATATGTCTGCAGAAGGTGGAGAGGTTTGAGGTACTGGAAAAGTCTCACATGGATATCCAGGTACAATTGTATTTTATATTTTGTCAACTAAAAGGAATATGCTACACTGCTAAGGAAATCTTTCCCTATTCCTGTGATAATCATTGCTGTAGCTACTAGCTACAGAGTAGTCTGTATTAACATTTTTATATAAATAAATTTTTATTTAATATTGGTATATAAATAAGCATTTATTTAGAACCTTTAAGCCTTCTTTTCACACAAAGCCTCCCTATATTTACATTTATAGGTTTGTCCTTGTTTTATTTTTTTTGAAACTACTATTATTAAAAGGCTCATTTTTCAGCACATGTGAATCAATAAATGTAGTATACCATATTAACAGAGTCACAGACAAAAAATCATATGATCATCTCAATAGATGCAGAAAAAACTTTTGACAAAGTCCAGCACCCATTCATGATAAAAAATATCCTACAGAAAATTGAAACAGATGGTCTTTACTTCAATCTGATAAAACTTATCTATGACAAACTGACAGCCAATATCATACTAAATGGACAAAAACTCAAAACTGTCTCTCTAAAATCAGTAACAAGATAAGGATGTCCATGGTTTCCATTCCTATTCAACAGAGTCCTGAAAGCTTTAGCTGGAGCAATTAGACAAAAGGAAGAAATAAAATGAATAAAGACAGGAAAGGAAGAGAGGTCCAAGATGGCAGATTGAGATGTAGCACGATAGAGAACCTCTCTGAGAAAAACAACTCAAATGCTGGAATCTGACACCATGGAGAGGACCAGACGAAAGGGGAGGAATTCTCGCGACCCAGGAAGAAACTGAGGAAAAGCCGGGACACCACCACGAGATGAGTTGCAGCTCTCTAGCACAGGCCTGGAAAAAGTTTGGGACCATCGATCCCAGTGGCTGGGTACCTGCCCAGTCCCCTAGGACACTGAACTAGACTCCAGAGGTTCCACAGGCTTGAGTGGACTGTGCCCAGTGACCTTTCATTCAACCAGGGGAGCCAGGCCTGCGCTGCCACTGCTAGGTGATTTGCATCTTGCCGGCGCAGGCCTGGGAAAAGTTTGGGACCATCAATCCAGTGGCTGGGTGCCAGTCTAGCCCCCTAGGACACTGAACTACACCCCAGAGGTTCCCCAGGCTTGAGTAGACCACCGCCCAGCAACCTTATTTCAACCAGGGGAACTAGGCCCACCACGCCAGGGGAGCCAAAGCCACGTGGAGTACCAGTAGCAGAGAGTGAAGGAGGTGATTTCCAAAATATTCAGGGAAAGCTTTGGAACATCACTGGAAACACGGAAATATAGGAAAATGACAAAACGAAAGACCAAAATGCAATCTCAAACATCCAGCCTATCCCAAGAAAGTCTAGGAGCCATGTCTATAGAAGGAAAAACTAGCCATACACCTGAAATGATATCAAATGAAATAAGTACAGGGAGCTATGAAGGTACTCAAATCAGAAATAATCTCCCAGGTAAAAGAAGAAATGATAAAAGTAGTGAAAGAAATACTGAACACATCTAAAGAAGAAACAGCTAAAAAAAACAGAGGAAAAAATCAAAAAGATAGAATCCCTGGTTGAACAATATAAGAAACAAACAGAATACATGAAGCAGATTCAAAGAGATATACAGGAAATCAAAAATTCTATGGAAAGGTGCCAAAAATGCCTCAACAAAACTGAAGATAGAATTTCAGACCTTGAAGATAACATTGTAGCTAGTGAACAGGAAAGGAAAGATCTTCTAAAAATAACAAGA
Source organism: Hydrochoerus hydrochaeris (assembly GCA_004027455.1). NCBI lineage: Eukaryota > Metazoa > Chordata > Mammalia > Rodentia > Hydrochaeridae > Hydrochoerus > Hydrochoerus hydrochaeris. Next base: position 99,533 of record PVLA01000414.1, read on the forward strand.
TATCAGGAAATAACAATTCAACAGTGGCAAGATGATGCAAAGAAAAACAATGTAAGATTAATAGGGATAACTGAAAAAGAAGGGGACAACACAAATGATATCAAGAGGCTATTTACAGAAGTAATAGCTGAAAACTTCACAAACATGAGTATGGAAACTGACATACAGATTAGTGAAGCATATAGAACTCCAAATAGCTATAACCAAAACAAAACTATGCCCAGACATATAATAATCAATATGCCAGAAATCCAACATAAGAACAGGATACTAAAAGTTGTTAGAGAGAAAAGACAGATCACCTATAAAGGAAATCCTATCAGAATCATAGCAGACTTCTCAACACAAACAATGAAGTCAAGAAGAGCATGGAGTGAAGTGTTTCAGATACTAAAGGAAAACAACTTCCAACCCAGACTGATGTACCCTGCAAAACTGTCCTTCAAAATGGATGAAGAAATAAGATTCTTCCATGACAAAGAATAGCTGAAGAACTTCATGATCATCAAACCAACCCTACAAAGAATACTGAAAGACATTCTAGATACACATAGGAAAAAACCACTAAGCAAGGCAGACAATTAAACACAATGGAAAGCTAAGATACAACATCAGAAAGATAACATGCCAACAATGAACCAATATATGACAGTTATAACCATTAATGCAAATGGCCTCAATTCACCAATTAAAAGAAACAGACTGGCAGAATGGATCAAGAAACAACATCCAAGCATATGCTGTCTACAAGAAACCCATCTAACCCAAAAGAAAACTCATAGACTGAAAGTCAAAGGATGGAAAACAATACTCCATGCAACAGGAACTCAAAAAAAAGTGGGGGTAGCTATTCTGTTTGCAGACCATGTGAACTCCAAACCAAGAATGGTCCAAAGAGATAAAGAAAGTCACTACATACTAGGTAGGGGAAAACAGCAAGAGGAAGAGATAACAATCTTTAATATTTATGCACCAAATTCCAGAGTCCCCAGCTACACAAAGCAAGTATTAACAGAAATGAAAAATCAAATAAGCAATAACATAATTATAACAGACCTTAATACACCATTGACACAAAGGGATAGATCAAATAGAAAATTAGCAAAGAAATAACGGAACTGAATCACACCTGTGAACAAATGGACTTGGTAGACATATACAGAGTTTCCATTCAACATCAGAATGTACATTCTTCTCAGCAGTACATGGAACATTCTCTAATATACACCATATACCAGCCCACAGAACATACTCAAGTAAATGCAAAAGAAATTATCCCATGCATGCTATCGGATCATAGTGCCATGAAACTAGAAATTAATGATAAAAGAAACTGCAAAAACCCACAAACACATGGAAATTGAATAATACAATCTTGAACAATCAGTGGGTCACAGAGGAAATTAAAGAAGAAATTAAACAAAATCTACAAGCAAACGAAAATACAAATAAAACTTACTGGAACCTGTGGGATGCAATGAAAGTAGTCCTCAGAGGAACATTTATTGCACTGAGTTCCCATATTAGGAAAGCAGAATGAACACAAATAAGCAACCTGATATTACTCCTCAAACATCTAGAAAAAGAGGAGCAAGCCACACCCAAAGCCAAAAGAAGGGAGGAAATTACACAGATCAGAGCAGAAATTAATGCAATAGAGACTAAGAAAACAATACAAAGAATCAATGAATCAAAGAGTTGGTTCTTTGAAAGAATAAATAAAATTGATAAGCCCCTAGCCATCCTAATTTAAAAAAGGATAGAAAAGACTCAAATTCACCCAATACAGAATGAAAAAGGTGAAATCACTACCAACCCTGTGGAAATACAGAAGATCATCAACAACTGTTTCGAAAGCCTCTACTCTCATAGATTTGATAACACAGAAGAAATGGACAGATTCCTAGAATCATATGAACCACCAAAGCTGGATCAAGAAGATGTAAAACTGTTGAGTAACCCAATTTCTATTAATGAAATTGAAAATGTAATCAAGTCCCTACCAACAAAGAAGAGCCCAGGCCCAGACGGATTCACTGCAGAATTCTACAAGAAATACAAAGAAGACTTAATGCCGACTCTCCTCAAACTCTTCAATGAAATTGAAAGGGAAGCAATTCTCCCTAAGTCATTCCTGGAAGCAAATATCACTCTAGTACCAAAACCTGAGAAAGATCCAACTAAAAAAGAGAACTACAATCCAATCTCCCTAATGAACATAGATGCAAAAATTCTCAATAAAATATTGGCAAAGAGGATGCAGCAAATCATCAAGAAGATTATACACCATGACCAAGCAGGATTCATCCCAGGCATGCAGCGATGGTTCAACATACATAAATCAATAAATGTAATCCACCATATCAATAGAGCCCAAAGTAAGAATCACATGATCATTTCTATAGATGCAGAAAAAGCTTTTGATAAGATCCAACACTCATTCATGATAAGAGCCTTACAGAGAATTGGAATAGATGGTCTTTATGTCAATATGATAAAGGCCACCTATGACAAACCAACAGCCAGTGTCATATTAAATGGCCAAAAACTGAAAGCCTTTACTGTAGGGAGCAGCATGATAGCTTCATGGCTGCCACTCCATCTCTCCCTCCTGTGGGCATCCAGTGTGTTGGCCTACATTTCCCAGGATCCTCTCGCCCCACCCAGGAAATGACAGTGACCCATCCGTAACTTCCTGCCCCCGCTTCTTTATAAGCCAGGAACATTGTTCAATAAACGAGGTTTGATTGGGAAACTTCAACTTGCCTCCGTCTCTCTCTCTTCACCCTGCCCCCACCCCGTTTTCCTTCCTCTAGGGGAAAACCCACGCATTGGTCCGCAGGCCGGATCACTTTACCTTGAAATCAGGCACAAGACAAGGATGTCCCTTATCACCACTCCTATTCAACATAGTACTGGAAATACTAGCCAGAGCAATTAGACAAGAGAGAGAAATAAAAGGAGTAAAGATAGGAAAAGAAGAAGTTAAATTATCATTATTTGCAGATGACATGATACTCTACATAGAAGACCCCCAAAATTCCATTGAAAGACTCCTAGATATAATAAATAGATTCAGCAATATAGCTGGATACAAAGTCAATACTCAAAAATCAATAGCATTCCTATACACTAACCACAAAATCACCGAGAGAGAAATAAGAGAAACCACATCCTTCACACTAGCATCCAAAAATATGAAATACTTAGGAATTAATCTAATGAAAGATGTAAAAGATCTATTCAGGGAAAATTATAATACCCTGAAAAAAGAAATCAAAGAGGACCTCAGAAAATGGAAAGACATCCCTTGTTCATGGAAGGAAGAATAAATATTGTAAAAATGGCCATTCTCCCAAAATTGTTACACACATTCAATGCAATCCCAATGAAAATACCACTAACATACCTCATAGATCTAGAGAAATCACTCCTAAAATTCATCTGGAACCAGAAGAGACCTAGAATAGCAAAGGCAATTCTAAACAGCAAATCCAAGGCAGGAGGCATCACAATCCCTGACTTGAAGTTATACTACAAAGCTACCATAATAATATCAACATGGTATTGGAATAAAAACAGACCTGAAGATCAAAGGAATAGACTAGAAGATACAACTACAAACACACTCAATCACCTTATCTTTGATAAAGGGGCCAAGCATGTTCAACTGGAAGAACGACAGTCTCTTCAATAAATGGTGCTGGAAAAACTGGGTATCCATATCCCGAAAACTAAAATTAGACCCATGCCTATCACCATGTACTAAACTAAAATCCAAATGGATCGAGGATCTAAATATTAAAACAGAAACACTAAATCTGTTCCAAGACACTGTAGGTAAAAATTTTGAAGACTTAGGGGTAGGTAGAGAATTCATGAACAAGAACCAAACTGCACGGGAAATGCTTCCCAAAATCAATAACTGGGATCACATCTTATTAAAGAGTTTTTGCATGTCCAAAGAAATCTCCAGCAGAGTGAAAAGAAAACCTACAAACTGGGAAGAAATCTTAGTGAACTATCCCTCAGGCAAAGGACTTCTGTCTAGAACTTATAAAGAATTAAAAAAATCAGACCCCCTAAATTGAAAGACCCAATCCAAAAATGGGCATCTGAGATGAACACACAGTTCTCAGATGAAGAAATACACATGGCAAATAAATACATGAAAAAATGTTCATCATCATTGGTCATTAGAGAAATGCAAATTAAAACCACACTGAGATACCTTCTCACTCCAGAAAGAATGACCAGGATCAACAAAACTACCAACAACAAATGCTGGAGAGGCTGTGGGGAAAAAGAACTCTTCTGCACTGTTGCTGGGAGTGTAGACTGGTGCAACCACTGTGGAGGTCAATCCGGAGATTCCTCAAAAAGCTGGGGTTGGAGGTCCCATTTGACCCAGCTATTCTACTCTTATGCATATTCCCAGAAGATCTGAAAACATCTTACTACAGTGATATATGTGCACCCATGTTTATAGCGGCACAATTTGTAATAGCCAGATCTTGGAAACAACCTAAGTGCCCATCAACCGAGGAATGGATAAAAAATTGTGGTACTTTTATACAATGGAGTACTACTCATCTATAAAGAATGATCACATTGAGATATTTATAAATAAATGGATGCAACTTGTATCTATACTCATAAGTGAAATAAATCAAACTCACATGTATAAATACCATATAGTCTTGCTAGTGTAAGAAATGGTAAGAGTACAGAAGATTTTTATGGAAATCATGGTTCACCATTATACTGCTTTGAAGTCTTATGCTTTCATTCACTGGTTGGAATGGTTTTATTCTGTTTTGTTTGATCTTAATATATGTGATGGTATGAGTAGTTACTTTGAAGGCAAGACAATATAGCAGCCATTGTTGATTTAAAATCATCTTGCTCTGAAGTCCTACCATGCTCTTGTTTTTCTATCACCATTAGTTCTATCACGTTGTGTCTTATTGGATTTTAATATGTATGATAGTATAAACAAAATTTTTATGGAAAATGAGATAATATAGCAGCCATTGTTCATCTTTGGTTATTTGGTTCAGAATGCCTTGCAATACTTTCATTCTCTTCAGTGGTTTTATTCTATTTTGTTATGTCTGACATTACTGTGTGTAAAGCTAAGCTCAACTATTTCAAAGAAAGAGACATTATGATAGCTACTGTTAATATCCAATTGTCTTGTTGTGAAGTGCTGAGTTGCTTACATTGTTCTGTTCAGATCTGCTTAGATCTGTCCTCTTTTGTTTTATTATCTTTAAATTCAAAAAGTTTTTAAAATTAATATTCCTAATGACATAATAAATCATATTAAGTAACCATTCTTAAACCAGGCCTGGTGGTGCACACTGTTATCTCAGCACTTGGGAGGGTATGGGAGGAGAGCTGCCATGAAATTAAGGCCAGTCTGGACTACATAATGTGTTCAAGGCCAGCCTGAACTATATAGTACTACCATGTCTCAGAAAACCAAAAAAAATTCTTAATTTATTATAATTATTACTTCCATTTAAGGGAAGTTGATATATTCTATTTCATACATACCTGTGAATTATAATTGGAGAAAGAGTACACTTTTAAGCTGTCTTATAACAAAATGATTGCTTTCATGAATGTTGCTTAAGCTCACTCTCTTAGTAAGGGGCTGTGTGATTTCTAGGACTAGATATCCATTCTTACTAATTCAGTAACAAAGAAGCATTATTGAACAGCTACTGGGGAATCTTATGGGGGAAAAAAGATGGGCACTTCTGTAAGGGAACAGACTGATTAGCCAGCAGCCTTTTCCTCTGATCTTTTGTTCTGAAGCCATGGGGTCTCTGGTCTTTGACTTTTTTATGTGTCTGTCCCTTTTTACCTTTCTCTTTGAACACACAGATTTCTTGTGCCCCTTGAATTTGGTTTGTGTAGCTTTGGTTTGACAATCAGATGCCTCAGGTCCTAAGCCTATATGATTCATCTGGTATGTCATCAACCCCTCATATAGTTGAGCAGAGTCTGATGAACAAAACTTGAAATAAGTCAGTCATATATGACAGCTTCATCTGATAAACACATGGTAACTGGGGCTGTGGGCAGAAGAAAGGCAGATTTGCTTAAAAGAAAGAATGAGAGAGGAGCAGTGAATAGTAAATCTAATATTCTAAAAAGGCTAATCTTTTTTTGGAAGAATCAGAAAAGAACTCACAGTCATTTGATTTCCTAATACTTGTTTTTCTGTTAATAATAATGATCCAGGTGTGGTGGCACACACTTGCAAGCCCAGCTCTTGGGAGGCTGAGGCAGGAGGATTGTCACAAGTTTGAGGCCAGCCTGGACTACATAGCAAGACTCTCTCTCAAAAAAAAAAAAAAGAAAAAAGAAAAGAAAAGAAAAGCTAATTTGAAAATTGAAGTCCTAATTAATTAGAGCTTCAGTTGTTCATATAATATTTCAGGTTAAATAAGTAGATAACAAGAAAAAGAAGGCAAAGTCATGGTTAATGTGTCATTCTGGATAAAAGTTACCTGGGGGTAAATGTGATTATGGTAAGAGGGATTTGGGGCAGGGAATTTGGGGAATTTGGAGGACTCAAAAATATTAAATTCTGATTAATGAGTGGTATATAATATTTATTACCATTTTTTTAAAAAAGGAAATTGTATGTACATGCTGAAGTGGGTTCATAAACAATATAGGAATACAATCAGCCTAATTGATAAATTTGGAATTTTATTAGCTGAGCTCAGTGACCACCCATAGACCCCTGTTTCAGAGTCCAAACAAGTGGCCCTTAACTGGAAAGTTACAGAGCTTTTAAAACAGAAAATCACAAAAAAGACATCCTGTTGGAAACAATTTAGCTAGACTCTTACATTAATTTTTGGTTGACACCTGCATCCTGCTTCTTTGTTGAGCAGGTTAATTTTTCTCCTGTGGGTGCAGCTCATTTTGCTTTTCTCATGGGATTGTACTCTTAAGTAATTTTTCACTCTTCTGGGTCAAATACAGGGCCCTAGACAAATACAGTGCATAAGATAGAATCAGTTACACCAAGCTACAACACATGCTACCTACGTCCTTTTACATGTTGGCATATTGCAGTTTAAAGGAATTATGACCTGAATGTGTTTTTTGAGGAGTCTTAAAATGTTTATGAATATATTACTAAATGGGAGAATAATGAAATAACTTTTAATGTATTCTCAAAGGGGAAATGCACAATATTGCAGAAGAATAATGCTAAGCTATAGTTTTCAAAGTGTGTCCCTGGACCAGCATCATCATCATCAATGGAATTGTCAGATACATGAAATTTCCAGTCTCAAACTAAACTAATCTAAAATGCTGGCATGCAGCTCAGACATCCATGTTTCCTCAAGCACTCCAGGGATTCTGATGTATATTCAAGTTTGAGGACCACTGAGCCAGAATCTTATTGAATAAGTGTGACATGACCTTGCTGAATGGATCAGATCTGATCATTTCCCCAAGAGGTCAAAAACTCTTTATGTCAGTGGGTGGAAAATAAACTCTGAATCTCAGTGAGGGGGGAAAGAGGGTTCTTGGTACCATGTTTAAGAGAAAGGGTGTACAAAATGATATTACCAACTTATTTGCCTGAAGGGCCAAGAAACTCTGACATGAGAAGCCCCTTCTGTTTTTGTTAATAGACCTACCTGGGAAGACAAAGTTTAAAGATTGCTTGGTAGATATAGGTTTAGAACATGTGATGTTCACAAGTCAGTTTATTTGCATCTGTCTAATCTGTTCACCCATTCCTCTATACCCATTGATCTTTTCATGCAACAAGTATTTTCTGGGTGCCTGCTATGTTTCAGGAACTGTGAGTTTAGGGTCTAGTGGTAAACAGAGTCATGAGTTAAATGAACACATAGTTATCGAGTCCTGACCTAGATCCCCAATCTCCCAAATAAGTGTATGGCAAAGGCTTAAATAAAATGAGGCATGTGGTATGATTTTAGGGCTCTAGGAGGGTCAAAATCCTTTAGCTGTGTTTGAGACTCTGCGGGCTAAGACAAAGACCATCCATATTTATTAGGTCTAAAACAAAGTGTGGGTAAACTGAGGAAAGCACAGGAAATAAGCAGGACCTTGGGAGTCACTTCAGAGACTTCTCCAAGAAGCAAATTACTCCAATTTAGGATAACTGTCTTATCTCCAGGATGACATTTATGGTAGGAGTGAGACTGCAGGAGTAAAATTCCTTCAGCCGCAGTCTCTATTTACTTAATTAGTGTTAGAGCCAAGGTGTCTTCAGCTGTGGCCTTATCTTGCCCTCTTAGGTATCTCTGGCCTCACAGGCCACTACAGGCCTCAGCTAGGACCAGTGATTCGTAGAGTTTCACTTACTTGAATCAGCTCCCATCGCCTGGGAAAGGGGCTGAGGCCTAATACAGACTCGCAGATAAACATAGAAAGCCAATTAGTTAATTTTAAATCCTGCTCAGAGCTGCTGGGTAGTGGTCTCCAACACATAGTAGTGTAAGTGGGACAAGTGTTACAAAATAAATATAGTACAAGAGCCATCAGCGTACAAGAAGAGTACCTATATAGAGAAAGTCAGATATTTAAGCTGAGGCCTGAGAGATGAATCAAGTCAGTGGGAGAGGGTGAAGGTGATGATATAGCATTTTAATCAAATGGAAAAATCTGTGTTAAGGCTCCAAGGCAGGAAATAACCCGTAAACTGACGATAATGCAAATAGACCAGTATAAATGTGAGTATTGGTGAGTGGTCCTTCATTCATCATAAGCCTTATGGAGAGTTTTCCATAGACTTAAATGGATACTATTACAACTTGTGCCCAGAAAATTTCTTTATTCTATGTTCTGAAGCAGCAATACGTACTCTCTTCTGAGCCACATTCTGTGTAACATACTATATATTTGGGTACAGGTTAGTCTTGCTACAATGTGAATCACTATGTCTGTCTGGAGTGACTTTATATAGCTCTGTTCTGACCTATTTTATGTTGAGTTTATAGTTTAGCTCCTGGGAAGCAATCTATTTCCTTTACTTCTAAGTTTATAAGTCTGTCCTATTGCCCTCAGTGCCAACATCAAACTCTTATTACACCTTAACTTTCAAATTCTTTTTTATGCATGATAAACCAAATCTCATTATAAGAAAAAATCTCAGCATATAATTATTTAACAAGCACTAATTCATACTAAGTTGGTCCCTTACTTTGAGTAATATTTACAACAGAAAGCTAATGCTCAGTTGAAAACTTTTAGGAAGTTCTTGTAATGTACGGAGTCACTCTGACCCTAAAATAAACAGTTGCTCATTTGCTCACTTTCTCTTCACAAAAGCCTTCAGATGAGAAAAGGGCTTCATTTAATAAACAAGAAAGCCAAAGCTTCATAGATTGGGGAAAAGAATAATAAGCCACTTGCCCAAGATAACTCTGTAAGTACTAGAACCCAGCATACCTACTGTACCATTTTCTAGACTTTGCACAAATCTTCAAAATAGTATTTTTTTAGACAGGGTCTTTCTATGCAGTTCAGGTTAACCTTGCACTCACTTTGTAGCTCAGGCTGGTCTTGAATTTTTGGGGATATACTGTATCATTCAAACACACACACATATACATACACATATCACACAGACACACACACACACACACACACACACACATGCACTTGAAAATTTAAAGCCAATTCATCTTTTGAAAAAATAATAGCTATTATTTATCAAATTCTATTGTCAATTCTTTACATACATAAATGATTACATAAAGCAAGTAGTATAATTATAATCTCTATTTTACAGAAGTAGAAACTGAGGCTTGGAGAAGTGAAGTAGCTTGTATAAGGCTGATCTGTAGGACACTCTTAACCATTACTTGGTATTTTACAGTATAATCTAAAGCAGGTAAGAAAAGAACTATAGAAAAGACCCAAGCCAAACCTTCTCCTTGGGAAAAAATAGGAAATAACTGTGTACACTGTAATAAGTACTGGACTGAAGTGGTTAACTATCCATTTCTGGAGTCAGGCTGCAGCATTCAACTCCCGAACCATCAAATGCTACTTAGAATAGCACCGGGTATTCAAGTATTCAATAAATGTTGGGTAATATCACTTTTCAATCAAACCTCTCTTCAAGTTCAACATTATAGATGATCTTGAAATAGAAGACAATTATCCGACTTTTAATACCCTTTTATATTAGGACAAGAGTTGTAGGGTTTGACACCCCTTCAAAGGCAAAAAGCAGAATGATGAGACAAATAGATAATCCTGCTGGTAAATTAACTTAGTCTGAGAAATACAGAACATGTGCTATGTATAACATGAGGGGTATCAACTGTTTTCTAACTACAATTTTTTTTCTCCTTTAGGGACAATTTTAATTCCAGGAACCACCCAGCTGACCCAGAAAGACATCCTCTACAGACTACAGTCTTCAAAAGCAAAGTGCATTATTACCAATGATTTTTTAGCTCCAGTAGTAGATGCTATTGCATCAAAATGTGAAAACCTGCACTCTAAGCTAATTGTGTCTCAGAACTCCAGAGAGGGGTGGGAGAACCTCAAGGAGATGATGAAGTGAGTAACCTTAACTGTAGAACAGCTTCCCAAAAAGAAAGGCAATAATAAAAAGATATTCAACCTGGTGGGAGTCAGACAAATGCAAATTAAAACAGACAAATGGAAAGTTGCTGATTATTGTTTCACTAATAGTGTTAAGTTCTGAGGTAGGGTAGGGGCTGGAGGTGTATTCTTTAGGTTGAGATGCCCAAGAATAGTCCCTGAGATGAGTATTGGTATCTAAGAAGTTTATTAACAAGTTCTCTTGGAATTGACCCCCTTAAAAGAAAGGACAAAATGTGGAATTGAACAGAATAATAAATTAATGTGCAATACATTTCTTACAAAACTCTCTGCCAATCCACAGGGTTCCCAGGAATTTGGACAACATACATTTATTTATTTATTGACACAGAATCTCACTATATATATAGTTCAGGCTGGCCTTGAACTCACTATGTAGCCCAGGTTGGCCTCAAACTCACAGTGATCTTTCTGTCTCAGCCTCACGAGTTCTAGGATTATGAGTATGTGCCACCATGCCTGGCCTGTACAATTTTTTAAAGCTAGTCAGTGCTAAAACCAGAGGGTTCTGGCTTTTATTCACATTGATTAGTTATTGGCTATGTGTGTCCTTGATCTAAAGCCGCTCTCTTCACCCAAGGAAATCTCTAAAGAGGGCTCTACCTGGGATGAGGTGAATAAATTCAACCACATAGCTGTTATCATCTCCCAAGGAAATTAACCACAATCAGTCCTTCTGTGTAGGGTATATTATTCCCTTGCTTATAACAGATTATAATAAAAAGATCACTTAATGGTAATGCAGTTATAAAAGATAATTCCACTGATGTTCTGTCTCTGATGTGGTATGCTTTTCTGGGCCAATTGAAACTTGCCAGGCTCTGGTTATGTCTTAGTATTATCTTGGAAGCAAATTCCCTTTCTAGAATGAGTTTCCTATCTTTTTACTCTAGGATTTGTGAGCAGGCTTGCAACTATGGACTTGTTCATACCTACTTTATAATAGCTAATATTAATTGAGTTGTTACCAAAGGCCAAGTACTGTTCTAATAAAAATAATAGTATAATTGCAAAAACAGCTAACATTTATATGGTACTGGTTATGTGCCAGGAGCTGTTCCAAACACTTCAGATATATGAACTCATTTAAATTCTCTCAATTACCTAGCTTGTAGGTACTATAATTACACAGATGAATAAGGTCAAATGCTCATATCTGGCAGGCTGGATTTCAGTCCCAAGCAATCTGGTTTCTGAATCCATACTCCTAATGTCCGTATTTACTATTTCTAGTAGTTAAGACATCTGTGAAATAATCCTGCTTTAGATCTTGAAGGCAACCAAGATCTGTTATGGAAATGATAAGTATACAGCTATAGGCACAGCTTTTAAGGAAGATAATTGTGGAATCATGGGCTCAAGACGATCTAGATTTACTAGGCTTTGAAAACAGATTTTCTATATTTCTCATGATCTGGATGTTTCTGTTCATTCAGTCTCAATGTGATACTCCCAGATAAATCTGTGTGTTTCATAGATACCTGATGTGTATGCGTGCAGAGTTTACTTTCTCTCACCTACTACAATGTGTGGCTTGGTTAGAAGCCCAGTTGTTTTTTGGAACTAAAAGGTCTTTTACTGAGTCCTTCTCCTCTGGATGAATGCTTATATCCACTTTAGCTTGTTTATTATGTAGACTATTTTTATGGGAAACGAAAGTAATCATCCTTTAAGGAACTAGCAAACATTTTCTATAAAAGGCACAGGGGCTTCAATATTTAAGCCTATGCAGGCTATACAGTCTCTGTTACAACTACTCAACACTGCCATGTAGTATTAAAGCTATCACAAATAATATTCCAATCAATACTCTTGGTTCTGTGCCAGCAAAATTTCATTTACTATCATGGTAGCACACATCTGTAACCCCAGCACTCAGACGGGTGAAGCAAGAGGTTGTCAATTTGAGGTTAATCCAGGATACATACAGAGTTTGAGACTAGCCTGGGCTACATAGTGAGACCCCGTCTCAAAATCCAAAACAAAACGAAACTGTATTTATAAAGACAGGAGAAAATTAGCTAGATTTGGCCTGTGTTATACAGTTTGCAGATACTAGCCATTACTCATGACCAGTATTAACATACCATTTTAAAAAAAGTTTATTTTAAAGCATTTACAATAGAAAGGAAAGTTATTTATATATCCATGATTATAAGATCATAAAATCCTCACTCTGCTGTAGGTATAATACAATTACTGAATTTTTAAAAATGATTCACTCCTTCTTTAACATATAGTAATCAGCTATGAAATCAGCTATGATAAAAGGGCTTTTGATGGCAATGTTTATTTTGATTCTAGGAAGTATTTTAAAAACAATGGAGAGAGCACTTGGATTTAATACAATTCACTGGAGCCTGATTTATAAGAATAGGTCCAACTGGGGATTTCACTAATCCTTTTTAGTGTTAATAGTCTCTGATGCTGTGTTTAATATGCAGTCATAGTAGCTTTCTCTTTGTAGGTGTGCCAGTGACAACCACAGCTGTGTGAAGACTAAACATGATGAGATGATGGCCATTTACTTTACCAGTGGAACAACTGGACTCCCTAAGATGATTGGACATACTCACAGCAGTTTTGGTTTAGGATTAGCTGTAAATGGAAGGTATTTCCACAGAACTGCAGCTTGAACTGTCAAAAGTGCAAAGAGAATAAATTGTGTACTGGCCTTTTAAATTTGTTTTCCTATAAATTTAACAAATTTATACATACATTTGTATATGTCAAATGCCTACAAATTCACATATTTATACATCAGGGCTATTCTTTGTTTTCCCAGGTATTGGCTGGATTTGACACCTTCTGATGTAATGTGGAATACCTCAGACACAGGCTGGGCAAAGTCTGCTTGGAGTAGTGTTTTCTCTCCATGGACCCAAGGATCCTGTGTATTTGCCCATTATTTGCCTCGTTTTGAACCAACTTCCATCATACAAGTAAGGCAGAGCACAGGAAGTCCATATTTAGAAATGCATTAGCAGTGTCACTGACAAGCCTGGTAAATAAAAGTAACTTGCAGAAATTGGAATGGTTATAATTTAAGGCATTTCATATCTAGAAAGTCAATAAGCCTGAAAAGATGGATTTAAAAAAGTGAGTGCAGTTACATTAAAATAAAGAATGTTTACATTCTGCTGTACCTATTACAGATATTTAAACACATCTTAAAGTTGTAGGAAGATTAAGAGTCTGCTTTTTCTAAATTCCAGACACTATCTGAATTTCCCATCACAGTCTTTTGTTCAGCACCAACTGCATACCGAATGCTTGTTCAGAATGATATGAAAAGGTAAGAAATATTAGTAAGCAGACAATTAGTATGGGAGGGGAGAAGAAGAGAGGAAGACAGGAAGAAAAAGAACCTTTGGCTTAAAAGCAGAGTGTCTGACCAGTAAGTAGGTCCATGATTTGGTCATGTCTTCCTTTTTTCCCCTGTCCTCACTGAGTGCTATAAATGAGGAACACTGTGTCCAGGACAGGTCTTCCCAAGTGAAGAGAGGAAAGGAAGAGTTCAGTTATGTCTGTAGCTCTGAGCCCAGTGGTTAGGGTAAGATGGTATTTAATCTTTTGAATGATGGCTGTTACCTGAGCTGATATAGTAGAAAAGTTGCTTGGAACTTTATCTGAGCAAACATTAAAAAGATGCATGTTTTAAAACTTATTACCAATTTTATTTGAAAGGGTGAATTGGTCATCTGAAAAAAATGTTTACCATACTGAAAACAATCAATACTTCTAGTCTCTGTGAGGGAATTTTTGGTTGCTGATTTAAGGTGCTATTATGGGATATCTTCCCTAAAGACAACATGGCTTTTCTTTTCAACAAATTATCCCTCCCCATACATACACTGAAAACAAAATCAAAAGAAAAGAAAACAAAAACTGGTAGTTGTGATTAGTTTATTTTGTATTAGAAATAAGCTTTTATTTTCACTTTCGCATACATTTTCCTCCTAAACCTAACTTGTCATCTATTTTCTGAGAAGCTGGAAATTCAAAAGTTTAAAACACTGTGTGAGTGCTGGGGAACCAATCAACCCTGAGGTGACTGAACAATGGAGAAACCGAACGGGCCTGGATATCTATGAAGGATATGGACAGACAGAAACGGTACCTGATCTCACAGCATTCACAGAGCTGGACTCCATTAAAACTAAACCATCAGTAGTTCTTATGATTATTTCAGGGCTAAGGGAAAGGGTAACGTGGCTAGAAAACAGCTAAAAATAGCAATAAAAACTTAAGGGAAGATACTTGCAAAGAAGCTGCATTATATGTTTTTTTGTTTAAATAGACATTCACTGAGGAAAAACTGCTATTAACTGATCAGGGTGAGAGCTTACAGGTTTTTGTTTGTTTGTTTTGTGCCAGTAATGGAGATTGAGACCAGAGTCTTCACATTAAACTACATATCCAGCACTTTTTTTTGAACCCCAGGGCCTTTGCATATTCTCATTCCTTTTTTATTTTGAGACAGGGTAATGCTAAGTAACTAAATTGCCCAGCCTGGGCTCAAACTCAACCCTTTCCTCAGGCTTCTAGAGTGCTGGATTACAGGCACACACTACCACATCTGTTTACAGTTTTTTTTTAAAATGAAAAAAATATGGGAGGTACTGAGATAGGACTTTCTCCCTTAAGTTATAGGGAACTTTCTTAGATTTTCTTCACAGTGGAAACTGCAGGTTGACCTCCTTGTTACTTAAAATATTAAGTCTACTGGACAACTACTTGGCAAGAAGTTTACAGTTCAGAAACATATTTTAAAGAGTTCTTGAGTTCACAGAATTAAGAATAAGAAGAAATTCTAAAGAAAATTAATACAATAAGAACAAAAGTGGTTATTTCATAGGAAAGGAGAGGTAAAATGGGGCAGATAAGGGAAAGGTTGAAAGAAACTGCAGTGTCTTTTTATAATGCTTCAGTTTATGTTTCAACTTATAATGTTTAATATATTACCTGGTCAACCATTAAAATACATAAAAGCAAAAATTGACTGCTGGGCATGGTGGCATATGCCTGTAATCCCAGAACTTCAGAGGCTGAGGCAGGAGGATTGCTGAGTTCGTGGCCAGCCCACACTACATAGTGAAACCCTGCCTCAAAACAAATAAACAAAAAAAATCAACAACTTATTTAAACAGAACCAGCATAAGTATTTTGTAATATGAGCACAAATACTGATATAATCATGTTTAGTAAATATGAATATTTTAGTAATTATAAATCTATTGTCATAAATTTTAATATATATTTATTTTGTCAATCTCCACACTTCATGGCAGCAGAGATACTGTTTTATTTTGAGCCTACTTCATAATAATTTCTTAATAAATAATTTTTAATGAATGCATGATAGCTGAATACATGAATTTTAAGTTACTTATATTACCTCATTTTTCTGCTTCTTAAATAGGTGCTAATCTGTGGAAATTTTAAGGGAATGAAAATTAAGCCTGGGTCAATGGGAAAACCTTCTCCTGCTTTCGATGTTAAGGTTTGTTCATCCCCCATCAGGAGAATGTTTAACAACCCAACCTGTTTCCTACTTATCTCCACATGCACTCCTTGTTTGGATGATGATTCCACGTCACTTCTATGATAACTTAATTTCTGTGCAAAGATGAGAATGGGTTAGAAATGTTTGCTTCATAGTCTCCATTATTTTGCAAATATCTATATTTTACCATATGGTTAAGCATTTTATAAATATGAACCTATTTAATTCCCTGAAGGAACCTAAAGACATACTGACATTGGAACTGTTGATGGTGCAGTAAAGTAAAGGGACTCACCTGAGGTCACATAGCTAGTGGCTGCTAAAAAAGGAATACAGTATCAAGCAATCTGAATCCAATAGCCATACTCTTAATCACAGGGCCACATCATTCTTATGAGGGAAATCAGGACCTCCTGAGGGAATCAACTAGGCCAAAAGAGGCACAAATTTACAGTGACTGTAACACTCTTCCTCTCTGGTTCTCTCTCTCTGCCTGCCTGGCCATTTTCAGGCTTTTTGTAACCATGGCTATTACTGCCTGTTGATGCTGCAGAGCATTCTATTTCCATAATTTTTCTTAAATCAACCCAGCTTCAAAGCTAGGGATACTCAGAGGAACTTATATTATACAAAAGAGAAAGCAACAACCACCAAAAGGCAAAATGGATGAGTTTCTAGAGCAGAGGGCTTGAATCCAAATTTCAAATCGTTTATAGACTACTAGATCAGTGCTTCCCAAGCTCATCTAATCAATAAGAATTATACGGTTACTTGTTTAAAATACCAACTCTCATGATCTTTCTCTGGAGAGACTGATTTGATAGATTTGGTGTGGGACCATGAAATCTATGGGGTATTTTTTGTTTTTGTTTCTTTGAGACAGGGTCTCACTTTGTAGTTCAGGCTAATCTCAGACTCACTATGTGGCCCTGGCTGGCCTTAAGCTTTTGGTAATCCTCCTGTCTCAACCTTCCAAGTACTGGTATTACAGATGTTCATTACCATGCCAGGAAAAACTATGTTTTAAATGAGATATATTGATAAATGATAATAGTTTGTGAAAATATATATTATAAAGTAATTCTATTGTTTTCTATGTCTACCGTATCTCAAAGGATATTATCAAAATTTGGTTGTTATTAGATTGTAACATTTAAGAAAAAATTTATTCTTTCACATTTTGGTAACCCATATTTGATACTATTTTATGCAACAATAATTTATTTTTTTCCTTTCAAATCTATTTTATTCTTAAAGAGAAAAAATGAAACTAACTTTCAAAACACAATTAGGGAGTAACAATGGTATATACATGTACATACATTGTTTCTTTCAGCTTCTCACACTAGTGAGACAATATATTTACATATGCATGTCTGATTTATTTTACTTTGAGTATGATCTCAAATTGCATCCATTTACCTATAAAAATCTCAAGTTTATCCTTCTTTATGGCTGAATAGCACTCCATTGTATAAAATTGTCACCTCTTTTTTATTCATTCCTCCATCAATGGGCATTTCGGTTGTTACCAAGAAATAGCCATTGCAAACTGTGCTGCTACAAACATGGGTACACATAATATTGCTGTGGTATGATGTTTTTAATTCTTCTGGGAAGACACCCAGAAGGGGAATAGCTGGGTCAAATGGGACCTCCAATCCTCATTTTTTGAGGACCACATTGATTTCCACAGTGGTTGCACCAGTCTACACTCCCACCAACAGTGGAGAAGGGTTCCTTTTTCTGCACAGCCCCTCCAGCATTCATTATTGTGCAACAAGAATTTAAATAACAATTTTTCTAAGGAAGTTTAAGTATACTTAAAAATACTTTTGGAGTCTGTATTCTTAAATGGCAAGATAAAAAATCATGCAAAATTAAGATTTACCTGTGGAAGTAAAGACTTTCTTAAATTGTTCTGTTTTACCCTAGATTTTAGATGAAAATGGCAATGTTCTACCTCCTGGACAAGAAGGAGATATTGGCCTTCAAGTTCTACCTAACCGACCATTTGGCCTTTTTACTCATTATGTAGTAAGAAACAATGTTAAAATCTCTCATTTTTTCATTTATTTCTCAAAAGGGCTTGATGACTATCCCTTTGTCTCCAAATCCATCTAAGTACCTGGCTCTTTCTTGAGAAATTCACTGACCTGAATAGTAATCCCATAGACAGGGAGCTGAAGAATCACCTAAATGCTTGCTGAAGAGCACATTGCCTCCACCACCCCACTAGACTACCACCAAAGCAAGACGACAGAAGCCCTGAAAAGACCCATGTGCTCTTACTATCCATTGATCCTCTAACTGTCTTAGCACTCATTCCTAGCGCTCTCTGTTTTGATTAGTGATCTGCCTTCTTAGGAGGAGCAGGAAGAACAGGGAATGATATAGTGCAATAAAGTAAATCTCTTTCACTAGAGGATTTCTAGTTCCTATTTGCAAGTATATTTCATCTCCTATCATAGTATACAAATTAGAGAACAGCTTATGGCAATATAATAAAAGATCTAGGTCCACATTCTTGTTAGTCATCTTTACATGTGACAATTTTTTATTTTCCTCCTTATGCCAAAGTTACAGAACTAGTTTTATCTTTACATAAGATGAAATAAAATCACAAAACTTGCTGGCTCCTTGAAATATTAGGTGTCAATACCTTCTTTTAACTGAATATTCACGTATCTCTCTTCCTACCAGTACTATTCAACCAACAAAAGACTTTGGGTAGCATACTCCTCTGAACTCTGAGCTCTTGCAACATTTATTTTGTGATCTAAGAAAATTCTAGAGAAGAGTGTTACTAAGTCTTTGCAGCTGCAGTTTACCTCTTATGTTAGGCTAGATGCATGCTAGAATTTCATCCCTATTTTACACTGGCTCTTTTTCATTCTAATCCTTCTCAAAGGAGTCATAATTTTTACTCTTGGAACATTTAGGCATCCAACTGAAACAGAGTCTCATTCAAAATAATATTAACAAATGCTCTTTGTTTTGGTAGGATAATCCTTCAAAAACAGCTTCAACTCAACGAGGCAATTTCTACATCACTGGGGACAGAGGGTACATGGATGAAGATGGCTATTTTTGGTTTGTTGCAAGATCAGATGATATCATATTATCCTCTGGGTAATTTTCTTCTTTGCCTGTACATATGTCTTTGTCAACTGGCCATCAGAATTCTAGAGTGAATATTTGACTCATCCTTATAAATTCCTGTCATGTCTTCCAGTTATCGAATTGGACCATTTGAAGTAGAAAGTGCCCTGATGGAGCACCCTTCAGTTGCAGAGTCAGCTGTTGTCAGTAGCCCAGACCCCATCCGAGGAGAGGTAAAAGAACTTATTCATCTCAACTTTATAATTTGTTGACAATCTAATACATACTGTGAAACAGTACTTCACTAAAACAAACACACAAATGCTTCCTTCTCCAAATGTACAAGTCAGAAAAGTTTTTGACTGAATGCAAATCAGACAGAAATATGATAGCTAGAAGGAACTACTACCAAGTAAGACTGAAAAAGCATATACTACAGTGAATTTGAATCCCTTCTATGAAGTGCTAGAGCAAAGATGGGATGAATGCCAACAATGCAAGCTCACTCCAGGATGGGACTCCAGAGGTCAGCTGAATCAAGTTGTTACCCAAAGGTCTGGAAGTCAGTAAGTCCTTGTTCTGCACAGAAGGGGAAATTGATGTTGGTTATCAGGAGTAAGAGAATGGTCAGAGGTAGAAAAAGAGGCAAATATGGCAGATAAATTTCAGGAAATAAGCAAAGACAGTCCTGAAATCCCACTATTGTAGGTGAACAAATGGAAGTTTGGGCTTTAAGATACCAGGCCACTTTTGCTAGGCAGGGCCTGCTGATTTTGCTTATGTGTCTATCACATACCTTCAGGGTTTATCTAAGGTGGGCTACACATTACCACAAATATTTCTCCAACCCACATCTCTTCTAATACTAAATCAAGTTTAGAAATGACAGTGGTGTCAGTACAAGTGCAGAATTTCCTGTCCATGTATTTAAATTACTTATCTCAAATGCTGATGTAGGGCTTGAAGCCCCAGATATGTGACAGGGTTACAAGGTATTCAATAAGGGGTTGAATAAGTTATTAAGGTGAGAATGAGAGGTGTGTGTTGATGTACAGTGAAGATGGATCTCTTCCCAGGACTGATCTTCCTAACAAATCTTTGATGTCAGAGAGTAACCCATAAATCTTTGAATGCCCAAATATTGTTTTGGATATCAACCAGTAGCTGGCATTTGCTAGTTTGGAAAGTTGCTAGGATGTAGCTATTTACTATTACAGGTATAAGAGAGCGGAGAATAGGCCAGTGATTACTGAAGTTTGTCTCTTCACTGACTGCATTGGCAAAGTGTCATAAGTCTCAGAGCCTACTAAACCTCTTTACTATTATCAGTACACCTAACCGGGTACTTAGTTAGGACAGGATGGTCTCGGTATAGGGCTAAGATTAGCCTCAGCAAAGAGAAAGGCTTGGCAAGTTTCTCACCACTGGTGGGCTATAACATTTCCTGGTAGAAGACGCAGGTGAGTGTCTCAGATGAGGTGTGCACTGCACAAAATGACCATGTGCTGCATGAGAAAGACGGTGCTTTCTTTCTAATGGTAAGCATATTCTAGCTAGGCTGGCTTGTTCTCTAGGTTACTGGACCAGTCAGGTCTTTCATTAGATGGTATGTCCTTGGAGTGATCAAAAGCAGATAAAATGAAGACCTGAGGACAGTATCCCAGATATTGGCATTTTTATCTGTCTACCATAGTCTTGCAATCATGTGTATATTATCATGCTTTTTACTGTTTTAAATAATCTTACAGTTGTTTTAACTTTAAAACTTGCTAACACTATCAGCTAAGCACAGGCACTTTTGAGTTTTCATACTTTTTTCCTCAGATAAATTATGCAAATAGGGTTTAAAATGAATTATTTTCATAATTTAACTCCTGTTTTGATATCTTTCTAACATATTCTTAGTTGATTTTCACCATGATTCAGTGTAACATTTTAATGAAATTTATATGGCTACTTTGCTTTCAAATTTATTTTCACTGAAGGAATTATTTTATCTATTTAACTATATTTTCACACTTTTTAAAATGTGTTCTTTTTATAAGCCTTCTTTAAAGACAAAATTTCCAATAGGGATAAAGCAATGGATAGTTTGTAATTGTTATTTCTGAAAATAATATTTAATTTTGAAACTATTTTAACATTGGAATATGAAATAAAGATCTGAGAAATATTTGTTGAAATTACTAGGTTCCTAAATTTTTTTGGATCATGTATCTCTTGAGAATTTGAAAAACGCTGTAGTACGCTGTTGGATTTATGCAGTGATGGAAATGTTCTATATTTGCACCATCCAATATAAAACCACACATGGCTATTGATCACTTGAAATGCGGCTGGTGTGACTGAGAAAATTTAATTTTATTTAATTGAAATTAATTCAAATTTAAATAATCACATATTGTCAGTGGCTACCACATTGAATGGCATGCCCATAGACAATCTTCAGAAAAATTCAAGATTCTTGTCTCAAATTCCAGAAGCCATATATGAATTTTTAAGTTAAAAAACAAAAATCCAAACTTATCTCTTGGTACTTTTACTATTGCACATAAGAGCTATCATTTTGAGACTTAACATATGCTAGGCATTACATTAAACCCTACATCTGTTGTTAATCCTCATAACAGAGAAGGAAATTGAGGCATAGAGATGATCCAACTTGCCCAAGATTTTACAACAAACTGTGATTTGAACCCACGTTGTCTAACTTCCAAGTTCAACACTTAACTATAATGTTAATTATGTTCCTTAATTTAATACTTTTTAAAGAGCAGAATATATTTATTGAAAGAAAGCTTCTGTCTGAAAGTCTTAAGCAAAGTCTTAAAAATCAAATTAAGGACAAAATCGCCTTTGAATCAAATTTTAAAAGGATAAATTTTAAATTCATAAAAATGTTGATAAAGCCACAGACAGCATTACCTAAAATAAAAAAAAAATTTTTTGGTGCCAGGGATCAAACTTACAACCTCACATTTGCCAAGCAGGCACTTATACCACTGAGCTAAACCCCTGGCTCTACCTAAAATAAATTTTATAAAATATTAGTGAATGGGATAAAACTTTATCCATATTCAGATACACACATAACTAGTAACATTTGAGTTTTCTTGCTGTTGACTATTTTAAATAATTTTTCAGTTGTTTTAATTTTAAACTAAAAAATGAGTAATTGCTCATAAAAGCTGCTCACTAATGAACAATTTTTAATATGTGAAAAATTTATAATTGCAAGCCTTCATTTCTCACCAAATGGCTGTCCTGAGTGATATGTTTCAAATAATTCATTTTCAATCAATCCTGACTTGCAGATCAGGGTTTATAGGAAATACAGCCAGCTTATTCTTTAGGCCGAACATAGGAAACTATAAATTTAATATTTCAGTCACCTGAGTGCAGGATTTGATCATAAAACAGTTGAAGGGGACTTGTGGGACTATGCCCCTGCAGCAAAGGGTAATTCCAAGGCTGGTAATCTGGAGTTGGATGTGATTCATTCAGAGCCACACCTCCATGGGAAGCAATGAATGGTAATGCTAGCAGTATCTCAGGAGAGACTATGATTGACAAAGACTCCAAATACACCCTTGAAAGGAGCTATACATAAGGTATGGCCTGTCTTCTCTATTTAAGGTCCAAAAACTCTAGGCAGTAATTTCCAAACACATTTCAATGAACTTTGGGGAACGCGATATATGAACATATGGTGATGAATTCTATGCTATCTTCTGCCAGTTAAGAGAGCTAGGCTACCACCATATTCACTCTTGTTCCTTAGAGCCAATGTCAGAAGGTCAGAGTACAGAAAAGTGGCTGTTGGAATCTTCAAAGTCACTTCAAAGTGAACATGGTCTCAGTCAGCTGTTCCCTTCCCCAGGATATTGACTACTGTTTATAAAGGCTGTCGTGTGAGTAGGGTGCTAGTAGCTGGGTTGGACCAGACTGTGTTGTTGCATGAGGGGCTTAGTGCATTTCCAACTTTCCAAGAAGAAACTTCACTGAAAGAGAAAAGATGAGGCAAAAAGTCAAGGACAGAGATAATCAGAAATTGATGAGAGAACAGATTTCAAACTGTAGTTAGATGAGAGGATTCAAGAGGAGATCAGAAGCAAAGCAAATGCTTTCCTGTATTGATATAGATCAGGTCTGAGGTTAAGAGATTTGATCAAGCTCTATTTAATATCTGGTTCATTCCACCAAACAGGAAGATTCTGAGTTAGAAAAAGTAAGACATACTAAAACAAAACAAAAATATGCAACTCTTGTTTTCTGATGTTTCATACATTTTAGGTAGTAAAAGCTTTTATTGTTTTGAACCCTGATTACAAGTCACATGATGAAGAGCAACTGACAAAGGAGATTCAAGAGCATGTAAAAAAAACTACAGCACCTTACAAATACCCCAGGAAGGTAGGCATCCCAATTATGATAAATACTCATTCAGTGTTCTAAAAAAACTTCAGGTGTTTGGTTTTTTTTTCCTTTATACTGAACATTCTCCTCAAACATGCTACACGAAATATTCCAAATGGAACTAACAATATATAGATAAGAATCAGAATTGCTGAGATTACAGTAATACTCTTACTCTAACTTA
The DNA here is from genome assembly GCA_004027455.1 of Hydrochoerus hydrochaeris. Lineage (NCBI taxonomy): Eukaryota > Metazoa > Chordata > Mammalia > Rodentia > Hydrochaeridae > Hydrochoerus > Hydrochoerus hydrochaeris. The sequence goes on from PVLA01000414.1 coordinate 123,382, forward strand.
CCTGATCATTTGGCTCACTGGACTTGCAGTAAATACTAAATACCAAGAAAAATCAGATGGGCAAGAGGCACATCTGTTATCTATGAATTCTGAGAGGCAGAGGCTGGAGGATCACAAGTTTGTGCTCAGCCTCGGTAAACTTAGTAAGAGCCTGTCTCAAAATGAAATAGGGTTATGGATACAGTTCAGTGTGAAGGCCTTGATGCAATCCCTAATACAAAAAAAAAAAAATTTCAATAGCCCTTTCTTCTTCAAACCAACCTCAATGGGTGCCCTTTCTTTCATATAGAATTCATGATAAAACTACTATATAATTGGTTTTATCTAAAGATAAAAGCTTCTATACTAATTTTTTTTCTCTCTTGACACCAACAGGTAGAATTTATTGAAGAGCTGCCAAAGACTATCAGTGGGAAGATAAAAAGAAATAAACTGAGGGAAAAAGAATGGAAAAAAAATTAAATTCATTCCATTCATCTATAAAACAAATACGGCATCTATGTATCTATATAAAGCATAAGATTATGATGAGATGGTAAAAATATATGGTAGTATGCTTACAACTGTTGAGTGGATATTTTATGATTATGACATCAGAGGCTGAATTTTGAAATAAAATATTCAGTAAATCACTGCAAGATTTAGTAAATGAAGTTTTTGTTGGATCGTTGAACAGAACTGTTTGCAGCCTCACTGTTTGAATGTCCACTTTGTATGCTTTAATTTTGTAACTTGAACAACTATATCCAAGAAGATAATATGTAATGTATCAAACAGTGATTTCTTACTGTTTATTTTTTTTTGAAATTCTGTATTGTTTCTACCCTTTTTTCTGTTTTGCTTCCCCCCTCTTTAAATAAAATTAAAAAAAAAATTTAGTAAATGTTCCTATAAGTAGGTAATGTTAAAGAGAATCTCATCAATTACTGAGCAATTTTTGAATGTATAGCACAGAAGCAGTTTTTGAACCAAATCTCTATTCTATTGGTTTTCAAACTTTTGTTGAATAATTTCAATATATTGATATACAAATTAGAACCAACCTTCAAAACTTAAAACTAAACAAGTAAATATTTATTTTTTGTTTTTTTTTGAAACAAGGTTTGCTATATATTTCCGGCTGGCCTTGAACTTACTATATAGTAGACTAGCCACCAATTCACAGCAATTGCAGCTCCCAAAGGCTGGGATTACAGATGTGTGCCACCATATGCAGCTAGTTTTTCAGGAGAAAAAAATCACATTATCATAATTCTCAAAAAGTATCTAACTAAAAATAGACTAGGTTTGTTTGTTTGTTTGTATACAAGGTCTCACCATATGGTTTAAATTGGTCTTGAATTCACTATCTAGCTCAGGCTGGCTCAAACTCATGATGATCTTCCTGCCTCAGCCTCCTAATTGCTAAGATTAAAGGTGTGTGCAACCTTTAATCTCAACCAACCACACAGGGCCAAGACTAGGGTTTTTTATTAGCATATTTTTATTCAAATATTTTAAAGATAGTTTAAAATTTGTTTCAAGGTCTAACTATGAAAGATAGGTATCATGTATTGTTGTTTCTTATTGTATTTAACCCAATACAGTATCACTTGCCAGTACTTGCCTAGCACGTGTGAAGATCTGATTCCACCTGTAGCACTGAAAAGAGACAGCAAGAATGAGAAACAGAAAGAGAGCATGAGCAAGCACAAGAGCAACAGAGAATATAAATCATAAATTAGTTCATATTAATATATGCAATATAAATAAAATTGTGCAAGATATCATCGCAATATTAATATTTGGGAATTTAAGGAGCAGTTAGGATTTATACATGAACAAACAGAAGATGAATGTTAGACAACAGGTAAATGAAAGTAAAATGTTATGAAATTTCTTTTCTTTTTCTCAGTTTGTGTGTGTGTGTGTGTGTGTGTGTACAACTCCTCCAATGGAGCCTATAGAGCTGAGATATGCCAAGTCTCCATAACTTCTAGCCCCATAGTATTTTTTGAACTCTTTCCTGCACAAGAAATTATACTCATGCCAGGAATGGTGGCACAAGCCTAAAATCCCAGAATTCTGGGGGACTGAGATAAAAGGATCATAAGTTTGAGCACAGCCTGGAAAACTCAAGTGACTTAAAGAGACTTGACAAAAAAACAAAACAAACAAACCAACCAAAACCCCAAACCCAAAAAGGGCTGGGGATGTGGTTCATTGTGAAGGCCCTGGGTTCAAGCCTAAGTACGGAAAGCAAAATTTTAAAAATTGTACTGAAAATAAAAGCATACTTTAGATGTAAAGATAGTTTATCAATTCCTCATGGAAGGTCTAAGTCTCAAAGAATATTTAGTAGAAAAACTTAAATTTTTGTCATGAATATGGCTTGTTTTTGGAGAACTAAAAGCAAGTCCCCCTGTGGAGTGAGACAGAACTATGCTATTTATTCTTTCCTTTTGAAATGTTTGTTCCCACTTAAAATAATCACAAGGTTTTCTGTTCTCCTGGTATTTTCCAATAGGGCAACAATAGAAGACTTTTCCATGGTTTGGTCCATTATTAGAAACAGTAAGTCTCTTAGATCTTCGGCCACACTTGCATAAGGGAGGTGTCATTTTTCCACTTTTCCAAGGCTCCTGTAGATTAACTGTAGTTGTTAATATAGAGGGGGAAACCTTGTAGGAAGAACTTACTAGGGAGCAATCAAGTGATGTAGGCTTCTCTTCATCAATAACAAAGGTCTGTTTTTTTGCTGGTGGAAAAGCTGGAAGATTAGATGAATTCCTTTTAGTGCCACCTAAAAGAGGATGTCTTCCCAAAGCTGAATGAGATGCATTGGCATTAATACTACTGAAGGTATGTGATTTGCATTCAGGTAATTTAAAGGTAGAAGCATCTAAACCTGGATGTTTGGCTTCTTTTACATTATAAACAGTAGTGTGAGGGCTCTTGTATACAAAAGACTTAGAAGTCTCAATTTTTTTAGGAGTTTCCTTGATGCCCTCAAGTTTTTCAGTACTTGGCATTTTTGATTCTTTTAAAACCATCAATCTTTCTCTAGAATTTAATGAAATATCTAAATCTGTGCCACTAATAGGAGGCATACAATCTATATTTTGCTCAGGCTGAGATGCTGGCAGTAAAACCATATCTTCCCAATCATCCAACATAGGTAAACAGTCAAATGTAGAACTCATTTTCATATCAGAAAGATGATTAACAGATGGAATGGTGGTAGAAACAAGTACTAATTCTGAACCAGATGTTGAAGACTTAGATTTGGTATTAAATGCAAGATGTTCATTTTTTCTTTGCTTCTGCACATAGATAGGTGAATTCAAGCTGTGAGACTGAAACTGTCCTGGAGTAGAGGGCTTAGTATTAAAAACAGATGAGCAACTTTTCATACTGTGAAGATCGGCTTTTGTATTGCTCTCTGGTCGTAACTGATGATGCTGTATCTTTATGAGGGAATTCATACAAACAGAATTCATTTGAACTTTTTCCTCAGCACTTACTGAATTTTTAAACTCCCTATCATATGTTTTGGGACTCTGGATGCTAAAGTTGCAGGCAGATGTTTCCTCAGCTTGATTTATATTCAAATTTCTGGCCAAAATGTTGAGATTCTTCTTGGGAACCTATTATTTCACAGAAAATCCAATCTTTAGAAACTGCACATTTATAATTTCTCTAGTAGACATGACAAAAAAAGTCATTGGTTTTACAAGTGAGATCCACATTTCAATGAATCTATGAATACCTGAGTTTGAGATGAAATAAAAGGGCAAGACACCACTAACCTTGTTCAAAGACTTTGTAATTTTCATTAGGCAACCATCCTTGATCATTTTCCAAGCAAGAAGAGCAGTATTCCGAGAATCATCCAATCCTAAGGAAATAGATATCAAATGCTGAATTTAATGGTATTATGTAAAGAAATGACAAGAAAAAAAATTACAGTTTAAGAGAAATTGAGACACATTGTTAATGATTATCTACTAATTTTAACAAAAATAAGTTGGTCTTAGAGAAATCTGTGGCTGCACTATCAATAAAAGACAAAAATCTCTCATATTTGGAGAAGAATGTAAAAATTGGTTAAATAGTTTCCAAAAATGTGACCTGCAATCTGTAGGTACTATGATTTTTGAATAATCAAATATTCTTGTTCAGTCTTTTCACTGTATTAGTTCATTGTATTATTGTTCATTGTATTATTTTGGGCACTTTTAAAATCTCAATTTGATTTGGTTATGTAAATTCTTTTCAATTTTAGCAACCAGACATCCACTAGATGGCAATCTTTATTTTAAATAGTCCATGAAATTGATCATTTAAAAATCAGAAATAAATTGAACTGCAGACTAAGTTTTCTTTTTAGGTTGAAGAATACTCCTTACTCTTCGTATTACCAAGAAATGGGGCTTGGGACTGGGGATTTAGCTCAGCAGGCATAAGCACCTGCTTTGCAAGCGTGCAGTTGTAAGTTCGATCCCTGGTACCAAAAAAAGAAAAGAAAAAAAAAGAAATGGGGCTCATGAAAGATTTTATAAATGTCAACTGCCTTACATAATAAAATGATTTTTAATTTATACAAACCAGAATGTTCTCTTCCTAAGAATTCTATTCCCACTTCCTGCAAGGCACCACTTAGTCCTTTTGGTTTTCTTCTGTAGAAAAGCTAATCAAATAAAGAAAGACATATCTAAAAATATGATATATATATATATATATACACACACACAGGCACACACACACATATATTTACTGTTTGAAAGGCTATGCATTAACCAATTATTTTTGTATTTATTTATTTATTTATGGTTTTATTTCTGAGTTTGGATCTTGCTGTTAGGCTCACCTTTATGTAGCCCAAGCTAGTCTCAAACTCATGGCAATCCTCCTACCTCAGGCTCCTGAGTGCTGAGATTACAGGAATGTGTCATCATACACAGCCATGTAATTTCTATTTCTATGAGATTTGGAATGTGCTTATTTCTGTTGTGCTATTTTAAGACACCTTACAACAAATATTTATGTGAACATTCACAGAAAAATATTTATGGAAACCCACGTGTAGATAAAATATAATTATTTTTCAAAAGAAGGAAGGCAACCATCTCATCCTTGACCCTTACCTTGTAAGTTGCTCTGAGATCAATCCAAGAATTTAAGAATACCGGTTTTAACAGCTGTTTTCTTTTACATTCATACTCCAGGCAAACACCCAAGTCCCAGTCTTCATTAAGTACATTAAAACAGAACAAGATGATATAAAATAGAACAGTAGGATCCAATTACTCTGTTAATAACTACATTTGGTATACTTCATATGACTTTATACTTTATATTACTATTAAATTGCATTGGTGACTTGAAAATGATTTCTTATACACTCAACAAAACCCTAGTTCAGAAAGAAGAGTAAGATGGTAAATTACAGAGGCTACATTTCCTGTATGCTAAGAAAACATTAGTATAACCGAGAAACCACATTTTACAGCAACTTGAGGCCAAATATAACTATTAATCTATGCTATCAATGACTATTACATTACTAGAAGTGCTGCATCATGGTCATACAAAAGACCTACTACTTGGGGCTGGGGATTTAGTTCAGCAGCATAAGCACCTGCCTTGGAAGCGTGTGGTCATGAGTTCGATCCCCGGTTAAAAAAAAAAAAAAAAAGAAAGACCTACTACTTTAAGTAGCTCATGTTTTTCTTATGTCTATATTTGTAAGTATCAAAGTACAAAGGCAAAGGATATGAATGAAGATTCTTTATTCAAAGTTGCAATAAATAACAAGAGTTTTTATTAAATTATCTTTGCCAGAATTTAGAAGAAGAGGAATACCTATAAAGATTTTAAAAGCTAAGGTTTAAAAATTTAAGTTACTCCAGAACCATAAAATTAAAAGTATGAATTTACTGTTTTGGTTGACATCTGCTAGCAACTGAATTTCTTTTCCTGGCTCAAGAGGTTAACAAGTCTAATTCTAGGTTAGCAAGTATGAAACTAGAAATAAAGAATTACATAATGGTAACACTATCCATTTGTGATTGAGAGGCATAACTCATTTTTACCTGACCAAGTAACAAATGCACATAATTTTACTTCAGAAGTGTATGGTTCTGAAACCCCAGTAGTAAAAATTATTTTCTTCTGTTGCTGAATCTTATGAATCCATTTACAGAACTGAGACAAGCAAATCTTCAGAGGGACTCCTTCATCAACTTGAGCCTGGTTAGAGAGTCACAAAATCTGAATTGAATAGTCAATCCCACAGTTATCAAGTATACATTACAACTATACATTGATGGAAGATTAACAAAGAAGTTTGAACTGGCAAAAGCTTTACTGAAAAGATGTTAAAATACATGGGAAAGAAATATCATGATTGGAACTCGAATAAGGTAGGAAATACTAGATTGACAAATTTAAAATCACACAAATATAATATACACAAATATAAACAGTAGTGGCAAACCTGTGGTACACATGCCACAGTGGGCTGTTATCACTGAAAACTGTAAAAGGTTCGCCATCACTGGTATAGACTAACAAAAATAAAAAACAAATCTGAATTGTTTTATTTTCATAAAATAAATTTGATCTTTTTTTTTTCCTGCAATGCTGGAGGACTAAACCAAGGCCTTCAAACATAGTAGGCAAGCATTGTATCACTGAGCTATACACCTCAGTCCTGGTCTTCGTATTTGTAATAGTAATCTTTTTGATTTTTTAAAGATTTCCTGTGGCATTTTGGAGGGAAACATTTTTCTCCTAACAGTCTAATTCCAAATGTGCATAACTTTTATTTTCATTTTGAAAATCATTACTGAATTAGAGATCATACCTGCTTTATGCCTGTCAGTTCAATGCAAAATTCAGAAAGAATTGGATGTTCTTGAGGCTGAACATAAGCATGGAATTCAGATTCAATTTCTCCAGTTGATGTATTCAGCAATACTGCTGGAAATTCAACTAAGTAAAAGAATAAAGTGATACTTGAACAATTTCTAAATTAATGCTGTCACCACACTAAATTAAGTACAGACTGCTGTCATAACAGCATTATTGAACAGTTTCAGACGTACATGTACCAACATCTCATGATACGTTTTAGTATACATTGTATATACTAAAAAAAAATTTTCAGTAAAAGCCTTATGACCAAGGCAATGTGATATAAAGCTATAATAAAGTTATGCTAAATAATAAATCAAAATATTGAAATTCTATGTATATTTATATTTATGAAGACCATATGGAGGTTGAAATGTATTGTTTTTGCAAAGGTTTTTTTTTTTAAGTTTCTATGCAATTGAAGTTTTACATGAAATTCTAAAACTATTTTGTATAATGACACATTAAGGTATAAGAGATTTTGTTCCTTTGTGTTAAAGAAAAGTTTTGAATTAAACTACCAATTTATAGACTATGTTTTCTTAAAGTGTTTGCTGATTTATATCAACTTTAAAAATGACACATCAGTGCTAAATTTAGTCATTTGAGGTCTAGACTTACTTATTTCTTGGGTAGTGTGGTGCTTCCCATCATTCCAGCATGTAGACTCAAAATCAATGACAATTACGTAGTCATATAATTGCTCTGCAAGAAGATTAGGGTGTTGTGCTTTACCAGTGCCAAAAGTGCAAGGCCACAAGATAGATGTAAGGAAACTAAGCACAATACTTACTGGATTTGCTTCTGCCTAGATTCTCATGTGCTGGTGCAAATGACTTTCTCCTAATTAATCCAAGCTGTCTACAAATATAAAACAACCCAGTAAGATCAACAAATCCATTCACCTCTTGTTTGTATAGGCTATCAAACTAATGGTACTGCATAAATGGCAAAATGTTCATTAATTGTTGTGATTGAAAAGAAATTGAACTGAATATTAGGGGCAAAAGATCTGGGTTCTTGTATTATCATCATCTTTTGGTTTTAGTAGTCATTTTACATGCATAGCTTCATATTTGTAAATGAAGGTTAATTTTATCTGCTTTTAGTGAATTTTACAGTAATACTGAGGAACTCAAATGATTGTAGCTATAAAGATACACTGAAACCTTTCTTTACTTTTGTACTTTTCCAGTTACTTGTAAATATATAACTTGAAGACATAAGAATAACGTAGTATGTGGTCCTAGAATATCTTTCAGAAATTTAAAAACTCTGGATAAAGAAAAAAAATTCCATGAAATCATTGCAAGGTGGTTTCCTATGATACAGGACCCTCAATGACCATATGCAGAGCTCAAAGAAAGTAAAGAGTTCACTCAGGTTTTAAGTGCAGATGAGAAAACTTTGTGAGCGGGTAGCTTAAACTAAACAGACACCTTGTAGTTTTTAAAGGTGTGAGGGAAGTGGAGGTGTTTGGGAGTGACAGCTAGCATTTATTGTTTACTACATAGCAGGGTACTAAACTAAAATACATTAAGGCCTCATTTGGTCAGCAAATCTAGGAGGTAAGACATTTTTGCTACACATATTTGACAGATGAAAAAAGCAACTGGGTCGTTTGTGAAAGAATACAACTTTGGTGTTCTTGGATGTGGGGAGGCCAACCTGCCTGAGACCGTCCAGCAAACTACCAGGCGCCGTCACGTCCAAATGCTCCCCAGAGTCCAGAAGGGTCAGGGACTGGCTCTGGGTCGCACAGACCAGACCCAGGGTTCTTCAGGCACTTTTCACCCTTCTACGCTCAGGTGTGCGAGGTCTGGAGACCGAGATCCAAGCAAGCACCTTTCAGTGCAGTCATAGACACCAAGACTGCACAGAATAGAGACCAAACCAACCGCCCACCGGAAACCCCTCCACGTACCGCGCCAGACGCTTGGTCGCCATCCCGGACACTTCCTGTTGGAATTCCAACCGCCGGAAGTCGGTCGGTGCACTTCCGGTTCGTTCAAATGCTCCGCGCAGCGGAGGAAGCGGTGATGTCGGCTCCTCAAGTTGTGACTGAGGCGGCGTCAGGGTGTCTTTCCTGCCCTGCTTCTCGTCCCCGTCACCAGGACTCGCGCGCGCGGGGAGTGGTTTTAGGCAGGGAAGCTGCTCGGTAGCGCCCCCTTTTGTTTTTGACAGAAAGCGGAGGGGTTGGGCGGCCGGGGGGCCGTTTGGAATCCGGCTTCGGACGCCGACGGTTATTGCGACGCTGCTGTGGCGCCTGCGGGCGGAGACAGATCCGTTGGCGCTCTCAGTTCTCAGGGTGGTGTGGGAGGGCACTGTACGCAGTGAATTAAGGAGAGGAACCCGAGAAAGGTTAAAAGCTGTCAGGTGCCTGACATTCTTTCGAGTTCCGAGTTTCCTCAGTTTTGGCAGATTTTTCTCCACAGCTTCATGGAGACAGAGAAGGAAAAGACCGGGGGGCATCCCAGGAAGGGCAGGAAGAGGAGACAGGTCCCCAACCAGCTGGTCCGGGCAACAGAAACGAGGAGAGCCCGCTGGGCTCAGGAGGACGTGCAGCCTGAGACCAAGGTAAGCAGCAGGTAGCCCCAGCCACCTTCAGGGTCCAAGACACGCATCGTACTCACCGTCTTCTGATTCTCACCGAACTTGCTCTCTGATTTGTGAAAAAATGAGAATTCTGACATTAATAGTACCCACCTCAAGGCTGTTAGTGGCAGTTCACAGCTGGCATCTCTGACATTTATTAATAGTTAAATATACTTCATTCATTCCCTCAGTCATTCATCAGATTTTTGTATGCCAAGTGCCTTGGGCACGGATTTAAGGACTTAGGCGATATCAGTTAATAAATGTAAGGTCATTGCCGTAGTAAGGCTTTTCCTCTTAGTGATTAGACAGAAAATAAACAGTAGGTACAAGTTGTGTAAGTATGTTTATATCGTATGTTAGACGGGAATTATATAAATAAGTTTATATGGTATGTTAGACTGGAATTAGTGCTATGAAAAAATTTTTGTTAAAATGAGATTGCAGTTTTGTACCTATCAATGAACAACAACAATGAAAAAAATTTAAGGTTAATATACTAAAAAATTTTAAAGAGATTTACTCACACTTTTTAATTTTGAAACAACCTCATACTTAACAGTAAAGTTGCAAAGATAAGGAATGTCCTCTGCCCCTCAGGCAGCACTTGAAGGTATATAGTTGGTGATATAATGCTTTCCACTTTTCTCCCTTGCTCCCAGATATACTACATGTTTGGACACAATGTTCCCTTCAGTTTGGCAGACTCAGTTTGTGTATTTGCTACAAATAGATTTACATAATCACAATGTAATCATCAGATCCAGGAAATTAACTTAGATATATTGCTGCCATCTAATCCTGAGGTGGCATGGAAGTTTCTCTAGTTGCTTAATTCTGTTTAGCAGTACAAAATGCAGTCTAAAATCATGTTAAATTTAATCATTAGGCCTTGCCAATGAATTCATCCTGACAGAATGATTAGATGGGTATATAAAAATGCTGTTAAGGGTGTTCATCATAATATTGTTTGTAGGACCAGGGATATAGCTTAGCAGCACAATGCCTGACTGGCAAGCGTGAGGTCCAGAGTTTGATTCCTGGTACCAAAAACAAAAACAAAAAAATCCCAAAACAAAAAAATAATATAGTTCATAATTTTAAAAAAGTGTCATCAATAGAGAATTTCCTTCAGATTAGTTATACATTTTTCTGTAAATACTAAATTAAATTATTCAAATATTAAAATTAATATTAAATTTAACTGATGTGGAAAGATATTACAGATTAACTTGGGGATAGGGAATTGGATACAAAATAGAATAGATGGTAAAATCATTCAGGAGCATTATGGAATAAAGATGAAAAGATCTTGGGCTTTGAAGTCAACATCATTCTAATTGTACTGTTTCTTTTTTTGAGAGGGTGAAGGTTGAGTTTAGGGAGCATTGAACTACATCCCAATCCCTTTCAATTGTTTTTTGTTTTTTCCTGATACAAGGCCTCACTAATATGCCTAGGGTAGGCTTCAACTTGCAGTCCTTCTGCATCAGTCTCCAGAGTATCAGGAGCAGTGTCTGCTACCCTATACCCCTAGTCTTGTTTATTCATTTCTTTATTGTAAAATGGGGATAATACTAGTATTTATTTTAAAAGAATTGTAAAATTAAATGACTTAATATATGTAAAGTACTCAGAGTTATATCTGTCTAGAAGTAAATACACAATATTAGCTTAGGCTATGGGGGAAATAAGCAATAATAATATCTGATGCTTATTAAATACTTATGTCAGGTAATAGCTCCATTAGCATTAGGACTGTCTCACTGGTCTTCCCAATAGTAATGTGAGAGAAATACAATTACTCTATAGTTGAAAAAACTGAATCTTAAAAAGGTTAAGGCACTTGTCCAAGATGATGTTTGAATTTGAGTAATGTGACTCCTGGGCTTTAGCACCTAACTCTTATAGTCTACTGTTTCCCAGAGAAAAATAAAAGTGTTAATTATCTCAGATGTACAGGTGTGAGTTCGATCCCAGGTACCAAAAAATAAACATTCAGGTAATAGACAAAGATTAAATAGATAACAGATACATATAGTAATAGATAAATATAAAAGCCCCCTGTACATCTGAGACTTCATTTTAGCCTATACTGATCTATAGTCTAGTCCCTTCTTCCCTACCCTCACTGCTAGGACTTTGCAACATTGAATCTTGACTTCAATCCTAGCACTTTAATCCTTGCAACATTCAATCCTAGCACTCAAGAGGCTAAACCAATAGGATCTTGAGTCATTCTGGGCTCAGCCCATCTCAAATTTTAAAAGCAGGTGGGGGGTTTAATTATATTTGGTTATTAGTTTGTGCTTATTGATAAACACTCAGATATTGGGCCAGGGATTTAGCTCAGCGGCATAAGCGCCTGCTTTGCAAGTGTGAGAGCTTCAGCTAAATCAAATACTACATGTTTGGACACAATATTCCCTTCAGTTTGGCAGACTCATTTTTGATTCTCTCTCTCTTTTTTTTTTTTAATCAGTACCAGGGATCGAACTCACGACAGCACGCTTGAAAGGCAGGCGCTTATGGCACTGAGCTAAACAACCAGCCCCAATACCACACCTTTTTTTTTTTTTTTTTGTACCGGGGATCGAACTCATGACCTTGCATTTGCGAGGCAGGCGCTTAGGCCGCTGAGCTAAATCCCTGGCAGACTCATTTTTAAGGCTCAGCTACAGTGTTTTCATTTCAGTAAAGTCATTGCCAAAACGCTCTAATCCTTAAGACAGATAGCCTGTTTATTTACACACATTTATAATAGAACATATCCTTACTGTAATTAGAATTATTGTCATGTTTTTCTTCTAGTGGAATAGACTCTTTGACACCATGAATCGTTTTATTCATCCTATCATTGCTAGCACATCACCAGAATAACTCAGGTTCTTTATCTGTGTTTATTAAATATTCTATTAATAACATTGTACCACAGGTTGTCTTAATTTAAGCCTTTTTTGTTGTTGTTGTTTGGTGGTACTTTGGACTGAAAACAGGACCTCACTGAGCTACCGCTCCACCTTTTTCCTCTTTTTTTTTTTTAAGAAATTGTCCAGACTAGGCCCAAATTTGTAATTCTCTTGCCTCAGCCTCTCAGAGTGGTGGGAATATAGGCATGTGGCCCAATTCCTGGCTAGTCAATTTATTGTTTTAGACCTTGATTTTCAATGAATTAGAACCTATTTTTTTTTTTAACCCCTTGTGGTACCAGGTATCAAACTCACAACCTCATGCTTGTCAGGCAGACGCTTGTGCCACTGAACTATATCCTTGTCCCTTTGTACATATGTTAAAACAATCAGAAACCAGAATAATAAATAACTTGTTTTGCTTTGTTACCATTTCTGATTATATAGTTTGCTCTGCCCCAATTTACTTTGCAGAAAGCTTGCTTATCTACCATTTTATTTGCTGGTAATTGTGAAATAACTCATGGCCAACTGTGTGAATTGCTGAAGTATGCAGTTCTGGGAAAATCCAATGTTTCTAGACTCAGGTATGAGATGAATTTAAATAGTATGTGTAGCAGAAGTTTCAAATTGGTGTCTGGTGAGCCATATATGGCTTACTGATATAATCTGTTTGCCATGTAGCATGCCCTAAATTAAAAAAAAATAATGGCTATCAATAATTAAATTTGGAAATTTCTTAATAGAAACCCTGATTTTTTTGTCTTCTTCAAAATGTGTAGAAGTTTTGGCAGTTGTCCTTATATTCCCACTTGGAAACAATTTGCTAAAGATGAATGGTTTTCTCTTTAACTAGGGCATATATACTCCAGTGTCCTACCTGTCTTACTTATTAACAGTATCTGTCTGGTCACTGTAAATATTTTAGTTCCTTCCTACTGTACAAACCCAGTCAAAATAATAAGATATATTAATAATTTCAGACCTTTCCTTCCCTGATACAGACTCAGTGTCTTTCCCCTAGTATATATCTAGTTGAAATCATAACATAACATAACGTAACATAAATGATGTTAAGAATTCCAGTCAGTCTTTTTCTTCCTTTTACAGATAAAGAGCTAAGGGAATTTTACTATCTTAATATTGTCAGTGCCCTTATTGGATATCTGTTTGATTGTTTTGTTTTGTTTTGTACTGGCAATTAATCTCTCAGCCTTTGCTCTAAGCTGCGTCTCAAGCCCTTATTTTTATATTTTGTGGCAGGATCTCACTAAGTTACTAAGTTGTCCAGAGGGGGCTTGAACGTGTGATCCTTCTGTATCAGCCTTCCATAGTCCTGGGATTACAGGCATGCACTACCGAACCCATTTGAAAATTACTTTTTTATGTGCTAATAAAGATATTTTCAAATGCACACATTTCCTTAGAGAAAGTTGTTATGAATTGACTAGGTAATTCAAAAACAATCTTTCTCATCAATGAGTACTATCAGTCTGTCAGTTTATCCACAGTTGAAGCCAGCCATTTGATTACCTGATTTAGGAAGGGCTGCAGAGTAGTTTGGGCTCTTGGAGATAAGTCTTAAGAGGGGTAAAGTATATTTAGTAAAATGAGCTTAGTTCTGATTTAAAACAAATTTTAGAAGGACAGTGGATTTAAATGCACACTTTTCACTTGGTATTTTACTTGATTTGATTGTGATAAATATTTATCTCAAGAGATCTTTATTTGAATTTCCTGTAGTAACAATGCTTCCAGTTCTAGGCAGAGAAAGTGATGATGAAAAATTTAACTAGCTGTCCTTTCTATGCTTCCCTTGTGAATGCCTGTAACTGACTTAAGTGTTTTACTTTTAACTATGTTGTTCTGATTTTTCAACAGTTGGTGCCAGATTTTTCACCAAAACCACCTAAAAAATGTGGTGATTTTTATTCTTCAAGGAATGAGTCAGCTGCATTTCTACAAATTCTACATGGAGTTCGAATATCTCCGAAAAACATTCAGACATGTAAGTTAGGAAAATTTTGTAAACCTATCCTGAGATTAGTGCATGTATCTGTAAATACACTCCATGGCAACCTAGCTGAACAAGTGACAGGAAATATAGAAAACAAAGTCAGCTTATGCTGAAATTAGATTTGTCTTTGGTAATCTAGGTAAAACACTTATTCCCAAATTATAACCTAATTGCTGGGTTAATAATGTCCTGTTTTATTTGAGGTATGATATTTTTAGACTTTGTAAAATTTACATAAAAAGAGTATTTTTCTACCTCTTTTAAAAAAATCACAAGACCGGCATCCTTAGAATATTATCTGGAGCTGAACATAAATTGTAATCTTGACAAAAGGCATGTCATCTCTATATTCCCATAGCCTCCTCCATTCCCTAGTGTCCTGTTTTATCTATGTACTCTTAAAGGCATTTCAGATGATGGTCCATAATTTAATCTCCCTTACTTAGTTCTCATTTTCTTTATTATTTCCACTTATTAAGTACCTTCTATATGCCAGTCCCAATATTAATCATGCTGTGTACATCACCTTTAATTATAATTTAATAAGAGAATGTTTTTAGATCCCATTTCATGCATAAGAAAATTTAAGTTACAGCTAGTAAATGCTATAGAAGTTAAGCCTAAGTGAGTCTGAGGCTGGAGCACTCAACTTTTTTCCCTGGTGTATCTTCTGTTCCGATTACTTGGAATGCTGTAAAGTGAAACAGTGGATATGGAAATGACTTGAAAAATATAAGGAACTTTCTTTCCATTGTACATTTCTATACAAAACACAGTGAGAGAAACTAAAGAAAAATTCTAGGGGATAATGGTTGCAGTAAATTTACCTAGGCATTTTTTCATATTAAAGAAACAGTTCTTATTTTATTTATTTATTTATTTATTTATTTATTTATTTTTGGTGCCGGGGATTGGACTCACAGCCATGCGCTTGCAAGGCAGGCACTTATGTCACTGAGCTAAATCCCCTGCCCAAACAGTTCTTATTTTAAAATGCAGTTAAGGTCTAGACGTTTGATAGCACTGAATTAACAAGTGCAATACTACTATTTTCAATACTACTATTGTCAACCATTTTTGAAAGAACTTATTAATATTTTTTTCAGAAATTCTGCTTGCCTGCTCCGTCATCCAATTTTCTAGCTGATATCATTGGCCTGCAGAAGAAAACATCCAGAGATGTGCCTAAGACTAGTGAAGGTAAGATTGTGACTGTTTTGATGCTTTTCTCATTGATTTTATGGATAGGTTTATGAGTCAAATTTTTTTATTGTAAGCAACAAAATTCAATTCTGACTGACTTAAGCAGAAAAACAATTTTTTAAAAGGAAAAATTGGCAGGTACCTAGAGAGGTTAGCAGGAACCACAGGCAGAGTTCATGTCTCAGAAACCATCTGATAGCTAGGTATAGTGATGCATGCCTGTAACCTGAGTACCCTGGGAGGCTGTAATAGGATTCCAAGTTTAAGCTCAGCCTGAGCAATTTAGGGAGACCCTGTCTCAAAATGAAAAATAAAAAGAGGCTAGAGATGTTGCTCAGGAAATGGGTTCCCTGAACGGCATTACTTTTCTTTGTAGCTCTTATGCCCCCATCTGCTATATTAAATGCTTGTTTACTATCTATTGTCACTTAGAATTTCAGTTTCATAGGAAGTTTTGTTGGTTGTGTTTATTAGGGAATTCTTAGTGATTAGAGCATTGCCAAACATATAATAAGCAATCATAAGTAAATACTTTTTAAACTGTTTTGTCACCACACAGTATCAATTCTTCTCATAAATATTTCTCGATATATCGCTTTTCCGTCATTCCTTCTACCATCTTAACCCAGTATCTAGTCATAATTCTTTTGTAAAACATTTCCTAGTTTCATTGTACTTCATTTTTCACTAATATTTGAGGTTAATCTTTCTTCTGTCACTTCTCTCAGGAACTTTCTTTTGCTCCCCATTATGTATTGAATGATGGACTAAAGTTCAGATCTGAACCTGCCACATACACTATAATTTATTTTTGTTCTTTTCTCTCATCCATGTTTTCCATATTCCATTTAGATCTTTTTTTCTTTTTCTGCTCTCTATCAACCTTCCCACTAAGCTACATCCCCAGCCCTTTAACTTTTTATTTTGAGTCAAGGTTTTTCTTAAGTTTCCCAGGCTGGATTCAAAAATCAGTTCTTCTGCCTCAGGGTTCCAGAGTTCTGGGATCACAAGTGTATACTAGCACAGCAATGTATTTTCTAGTTAAAATTCTGGAAGCAAGCTTTATGATCAGTGTAAATCCATTTTTCCATATTGACAAGGAATAGCAAGTCATTATTCATTCTGTACAAGAGTCTCTTTTTAGCTAGGTCCCCACCCTTAATCAAATACTGATGGTGCTGGTTAAGGGATGGGCTGTATGAGTAGATGGTTAAGAATGGTACCAATTTAGTTAAAATGGCTGTTGGAAGTGGGCAGGCACTATGAGGGACAGGTCTAACATACAAGCTATCTAAATTCTGCCTTTTCCTCAAGATTCAACTAATCTTTTACTTTTTTTTTTTTTTTGGTAGTAGGGATTAAACTCAGGACCTTGTACTTGCCAGGCAGATGCTGTGCTACTGAGCTATATCCCTGGCTGTATTTATTGACATATCTCTCACCACTCAAACCTGAAATATATTCTTTCTTCTCTCTCTTTATTATTTTCTTTGTGTTTTAAAAACTATATTAGAGCTGGGGATTTAGCTCAATGGCATAAGTGCCTGCCTTGCAAGTGCACAGTTGTGAGTTCGATCCCCAGTACCAATAAAACAAAAAACAAACATAAAACAAAACTATATTAGAGTATAAGACCCCATGCATTAGGAATTATGTCCTCTGAAATTCTTACATATACATTCTAATATATATATTCAATTGTCTTTCTTGTTGTAGGATCTTTACCTTCTGCTAGTTCAAAGGCCAATATTAACCTGCAGGATAACCCCATCATTCAAAAATATGGCTCTAATAAAGTAGACTTGATCAATTGCCTTCTAACAGTGGAAGAAATGAAAACATTTCGCTTTCCATTACAAGGTTTGTTTAGACTTAATCTAGTGTTGCTAACATAATATTTAACTGTTTATTTAAATATTGTCAAAAGTTCGATTTTCTAGTTGCTTTACTAATGTTTATTCCTGTTATTCCATCTTCTGTTGATGAAGGAGCATTTGAAATGCATTGTTTGCCAATGTGTGGGGTGTACAGCATGACTGGTAAAGTGATTTTAAATAGTGCATGAACATGATCCTAAATAGTATTAAAATATTTAATAAATTACTGTCTTTTATTCCTTTTCATTTTTTCTTTCTTTCCTTCTTAGTATATTAAAAAGAATAATGTCTTTAACATTTTAACACTTGTCTAACACTTTTAGTTTTCCCCCATGCCAATCTCCATTTCTGTAACAAATAGAGCAGGTATTGGCTTAGAGCAGTGATAGCAAACCTTTTAGAGCTTTCAGTGATAACAAACATTCTGTGTAGCACCACATGTCACCACTGGCTTAGAGTCTTGATCAGTTACATATACTTAAGAATTTAATAGAGATGCTTGTGTTTTAGTTTGTTACCTCTTAATTATAGCAGTGATGATTAAATTTCAACTTCTAACAAAGAATTTTTTGTGATCTAACATTTCATTTAATTCACTCATTTACAGTATACCATTTAGTATTTTTAATATATTCCAGAGTTGTATAGCCATCACTACAGTCAATTTTGTAATACTTTGCTCCCTATTTTTCTCTTAGCCTTAAGCAACCATTAATATACTTTCTTTAGATTTACCTATTCTGAATATGATGGAATCATGAAATATGTGATTTTTCAATACTGGCTTCTTGCTGGGTGTGGTGGTGCATACCTATAATCCCAGCCAGCACTCAAGAGGTTGAGGCAGGAAGATTGATGTGAGTTCAAGGCCAGTCTGGGCTACATAATGTGTTCAAGGTCAGCCTGAACCATATAGTGAGATCCTGTCTCAAAAGAACGAAAAGCCTGGCTTCTTTTACTAAGCATGATTTTTTTTTTTTTTTTTGGTCTTTTTGAGACAGGGTCTCACTGTGTGGTTCAGGATGGTCTCAAACTTGCAACGATCTGCCTGCCTCAGCCTCCCTAGTGCTGGGATTACAGGAGTGCACCATCATGCTTGGCTCTAAGCATGGTGTTTTCAAGGTTTATCCATGTTATGGGTTATATTGTACTTCTTTTATTTTCATACCTAATGATATCCCATGTATGAGTATTTTATATTTTGCTTATCATCAGGTGATGGACATTAGGATTGTTTGTACTTTTTGCTCATGACTAATGCTGCTGTGAATATTGGAGTACTAATGTTTTGTGTGAAGATGTGCTTTCATTTCTCTTAGACATATACTTATGAATGCAGTTATGGAGTCAAATGATAACTGTAGTTTAACTTTTTGAAAACTTGTCATACTGTTTACTAAAGCTGCTGTCACATTTTGCATTCACATGAATAATGTTGAGGGTTCCAATTTGAGCACATCTTTACCCAGCCACACTTAGCACCTGTCTTTTCATGTTGGGTGGGTAGTGAAATATCTCATGGTTTTGATTTGTATTTTACTTATGACTAATGATTTTGATTTGTATTTTACTTATGACTAATGATTTTGTTCATGTGTTTATTAGTTCTTTGAATATGTTTGGCAAAATGTCTACTTGAACCCTTTGTCCATTTTTGTTTTATTTTTTTGTTTTTTGAGATGGGATCTTTTTTTGTAGTCCAGGCTAGCTTCAAACTCAGTGATCCTCCTGCCTCATCCTCCCAACTGCTGGGTATAAATATGCCACCATGCCAAACTTATTTTGTCTTTTTTTGTCTTTTTTTTTTTGTGAAAGAGTAAAACCAAATCAAAACAAAGCACAATAATGCAAATCAGAACACAACAATGCAAGCAATACAGGACTTAAAAATAAGACAATAGGAAATCAACAATGGCTACCACAATGTCTCTTGTTTTCTTTGAAATAGCTGTCCATACCTTCACACATAATAAAATCAAACAAAACAGACTAAAGCCAATCAAAAGAATGAAAGCATTACAGGACTTCAAAACAAGATAATAGGAAATAAACCATGACTACCATAATGTCTCTTATTTTCTTTAAAATAGCTGTCCATACTATCACACATAATAGAATTAAATAAAACCAATCAAACCAAAAGAATGAAAGCATTATAGGACTTCAAAACAAAATGACAGGAAATCAACAATGGCTACCATAATGTCTTTTGTTCTCTTCAAAATAGCTGTCCATACCATCACACATAATAAAATCAAACAAAACAAAACAGAATAAAACCAGTGAAAACAAAAGAATGAAAGCATTATAGGACTTCAAAACAAGATAATAGGAAATCAACAATGGTTACCATAATACATCTTGTTGTCTTCAAAATAGCTGCCCATACCATCAGACACAGTAAAATCTAACAAAATAGAATAAAATCAAACCTAACAAAATTATGAAAATAATACAAGAATTCAAAACAAGAAAATAGGAAATTAACAGTGGTTACCACTTTCCCTTTTTAGGCGTTTCTTCCCATATCACTTTCATAATATCTATTGTGCTTTTTGGATCCCACTAACTTCTTCAGTTTTTTCTCCTGGGGAGATAAGTCAGTGTTCACCCATATGAAGCCAAACCATTTCACCCATGAGTATGATCTCCAGTTGTATCCAATTACTTACAACAGCCTCAGGATTATCCTGCTTCATAGCTGAGTAGCTTTGCATTGTATGAAAATACCATATATTTCTTACCCATTCTATGATTGATGGGCAAGTTATTTGTGCTTTTTTGTGGTCTCCTGTCACATGGAACAATTGTTTTCTCTTTGATTTTCAGTCTGTGAATTTTCTTTTGAGTTAAATGTGTTTCTTGTATATTGTATTGATGGATTTTGTGTCTTAATCCACTCTCCCTGTGTTTCTTTTTATTGCCGAATTGAGGCCATCTACCTTAATGGTTGCAACTGGTATGCATTGGTTGATCTCTGTCATGCTATCCTCCAGGTTTTGGTCCTCCACTTATTTGTTCCTCCCTTCATTGTTTCTTGTCCTGTTTGGCAGTCCCCCTCTGCTGCTGTTCCTTGAACCATGGCCATCTTTAGCTTTCTCTAGAATATCCTTCAGCACTCTTTGTAGAGTTAGTATGGTGGTCATGAATTCCTTCTGTTGTTCTTTATCATGGAAGAATCTTATTTTTCCATCAATTTTGAAAGATAGTTTTTGCAGGATATATCAATCTGGGTTCAAGTTGTTTTCTTTCAGGACTTCAAACACTTTACTGCAAACTCTTCTTGACTTGATGGTTTGTGTTGAGAAGTCTGCTATGATTCTGATGGGTTTTTCTTTTCTTTCCTTTCCTTTCCTTTCCTTTCCTTTCCTTTCCTTTCCTTTCCTTTCCTTTCCTTTTCTGTTTCTTTTCTCTAACAGCCTTCAATATTTTGTTCTTCTGCTGAATTTCTGGGATCTTACATTTTTATTTGTCTGGGGTAGATTTATTTTGGTTATGGCTAGTTGGAGTTCTGTATACCTCATTTATCTGTATGCCAGATTATTTCCCCATGTTTGAGAAGTTTTCTGCTATTATTTCTGTAAGTAGTCTTTTTTTTTTTTTTTTTTGGTACTAGGGATCAAACTCATGACCTCACACTTGCCAGGCAGCTGCTTATGCCACTGAGCTAAATCCCCGGCTGTAAATAGTCTTTTTATGTCATTTATGTTGATCTGTGCTTTTTCACTAATACCTAGTACTCTTAAATTATTTTTCTTTGTGTCGTCTTGCAGCCTTTGAATTGTGACTTCCTGGTTCCTTCTTATTTTTAAGAGATCTTTCCTTTCCTTTTGCAATTGCAAGCTGCAAATCTGTCTTCAAGGTCTGAAAGTATATATTTAGTCTCTTTCAAGTAGTTTTGCCAGTTTTTGATGGAGTTTTAAATTTCCTGGATATCTCTTTGAATCTGTTTCATGCATTGTAATTCCTTTCTGTATTGTTCATTCAAGCTTTCCATTATTGTACTATGCTCTTTTTAAAATCTATATCATCTTTAGATATACTGAGCAATTATTTCATTATGTTTGTGATTTCTTTTTTGTACCTGAGATATTTATGATCTGATTACTTCTATAGTCTCATGAAGTTGTTGCTTTACTTCAGTTGCTATTCTCTCAGAGATTTCAGGTGTTACTTCCATTTTCTTCCATGACTATATCTTGCAGAGTTGTTCTGTGTGGGCTCGAGGTCTGAGGTTGCCTTTTGCTTGTTCATTTTGACATTCTCCTGGGTTCCTCCCAACAAGCCAGGCATTTCCCACATGGACTGCCCCTCCTAAGTGTAGGGGAATGGGCCAGGCACCTGTGTTTCTCTGAACTAAGGTTCCTAGGGAGGTAGCAGGAAATGGGGTGGACTTCTCCAGACCTGTGCAGCTACACTGAGGTTTCTCCGATGGCCAGGGTGCTTAGTGGTGGGGCTGCTTCTCTCAGTCTACATGTCTACATTGGGATTTCCCTGATGGCAGCAGGCACTCACATGTGTGTTTGTCTGATTCTCTTGGTGGGTGCTGGTTGCCCAAAGGAAGGAAGCTGGTTGCCCAAAGGAATCAGGGGTCTTCAGTGGCAGCCTGTGGGCACATGGGGCATGTCTGGCTGTTCTCCCTGCCTGTCCTGGTCACATAAGGGAGGCAAGCTTTCCAGTGGTATTGGTGGGTGCACAGGGATCGGTCTGGCTGGTCTCCCAGCCCATCTATCTTTTAATTGGGCTGTCTTTTATTACTAAGTTATTAGTATATATATGCAGTCTTTATACATTTCCTTTTAAAATAAAGAAAGTCATTTGTAAAATGAAGTTAAAATTTAGTTCCTATATCAGAATTGCCATGAAGATTAAATAATTAATGGACAAAAGATGCTTAGCACCTGGATATGGTGACACATGGTTATAATTTCAGTATTCCAGGAGGTTGAGGCTCACAAATTTAAGCCCAGCAATGACATTTTAGTGACTTAATAAGACCTTTTCTCAAAATAAAATTATAAAAGAGGATTGGGGATATGCTGCAGTGTAAGGCCCTGGATTCAGCCTCCATTACTGGGGGAAAAAGGAGCTTAGAGTGTATCTGACACATAAATGCTTTCAAAAGTTAGTAATTTTGTTTGTTTTTAATGCCACTAATAGAACAGATAGGATGAGCAAATATATTATTTCCCACATTTTGCCTTTCATTTCTGAATTGGACCACAGTTTGATTCTTTTAATTGCAGTTTGAAATTCTAAGCTACCAGGTGATAGCAATTGGCCAAGTTTTCATATTACCCCTTGTTTCTTCCAAATAATAGCTTTGTTGTCTTAGCTTTTGTCCAAAGGTAGAAATCTTCAGTGATTCAAATGGTTTGGGTCGTTGACCTAAATATGCCTGTTTTTTTACTTAAGGCAGTGGTGGCAAACCTACAGCCCATGTGCTGCATTGGGCTATTTGTTGAATGCTCTAGAAGGTTTACCATCACTGATTAAGGGTATGCAATGGAAGGAGCACCCTAAGCGTGTAGTTTCACTGTGATAGGGAATTTTTAGTTTATGATTCCAAAAAATGTATATAAATTTCTGAACAGAGAAATTTCAGAGAAATTAAGGGTGGAGTTAAGTAGAGGGGTGCACATAGTGGATGTTACTCCCACTTTTGCCTGCCCTGCAATTCTTTTAGATGTCTACTACGGTGGAATCTCTTCCCTACTTCCTCTTGCTTTATTAAAAGAAAGGAAAATAGCAGATGTAGTCATTTGTATGCTTTATTCATTCTCTTTTGGTGCTTAGATGGAAAGAATCCATTGACTTTGGATTTAGACACAACCTTGTAATTTCTCTTCTGATAAGGAGGAAAAGTTATTACTTGGTAACTGTCAGGAAGTCCAGGGCCCACAATGCCTTATAACAGGAAGCTCCCATTGGTCTTTAAAAAAATTTTTTTTTTGAGTCAGATTAGTCCTGAACTCACTATGTAGCCCTGCCTAGTCTTGAACTCAGGGCAGTCCTCCTGCTTTAGCCTCCCATGATGCTGGCATTACAAGTATGCACCACCACACTTGGCTTCTCAGAATATAAAAATAAATAGATGGTAAAAAATTTAAGAACAGAGATTATCTCTGGTTTGTTTATTTATTTATTTATTTATTTTGGTTTTTGCCTCTATTTTTGAAATAACTAACATAGACAATGTAACTAACAAATGGTATTGCAGTTTCCCTGGAAGAGTCTAAAAGTGAAGTTTACCATCTCTAGTTCTTAAGGTAAATATTTCATTCCTTTTTCCTCCTAGGTTCTCCTGGCTATGAAAACTTTATACCTACCAAATGTAATGGTTCTATAACAAACAGCAGTCCTCTCTTTGGACTTGACTGTGAAATGGTAAGTGATACTCTTGATATCTCAGTTGTAATGTTGCAAATGGGGATTTAGTGGAAGATAATTTCTTGAGTTTACTAAACCAGTGCATTCAGTTTTGTATTCAGTTTTAGTAACTGAAAGTAGGCTTTTTAATGCATATTTAAAAAAATCTGTATTTGTGTTCTAGATGATTAATAACTGTTTAAATTTTATAACCAGTTGCTATGTTTAATAAAAGTTTTACATAATATTAGAAGTTTATGCCTATCTTTTGAACAAATATGTAGCTAACTGTTGCCATGAGGACTGCCTTAATTACCATTGGTTTGCCTTACATTTATACATTGATAATCAAAAGCAGGATTTCCCTGCTCTACCACTCTTTGCCCAAGCTTAGCAAATCTTTTAAAGACAATGTTATCCTCTATTAGTATTCACCAATTAGTTCCTTAATTTTTTTTTTTTTTTTTGAGACAGGGTCTCACTGAAATTCAGGATGGTTTGTACTCACTATGTAGCCCAGGGAGGCCTCAAACTTGCAGTGATCCTCCTGCCTTAGCCTCCTGAGTATTGAGATTACAGGTGTGAACCACCATACCCAGCTCTTAATTCTTAGTAGATTGGGTAAAAGCTAAAGGATTAAAGTCTGATATATCAGAGTGTGGTTAATAGATAAGTCCTCTTCCCTCTTATCCTCAGCTTCTCTTTCTGTGAAGGTGGAGTTAATAAAAAAAGGCTACCTCGTATAGTTAGAGTATACTTAATAAAAGTTACCTATTACTGGTACTTAACATAAAGTGCACACTCCATGAATGGTACAATTATGATTAATATTTTTTCCATTCATCTTCCTTGAGGATATCATTTCCCATAGAAGTTGATCTGTGTTACTTCCGTTAAGTGTAACAGTCAACAAACAGCCAAGAACATTTCTTTCATACTAGATCCTATAGGAAGCAAACATCTTTGCTATTGTTCCAGTGAGTATGGTAGTTGAGAGTAGGTGGCAGATGACTTACTGTGGATAATCAGAGGAAGCAGCAGCTTTCATAGTTCAGCAGACTGACTGTATCCTGGTCTTTCAGTGCCTCACATCCAAGGGGAGAGAAATAACACGCATCTCACTGGTAGCTGAAGGAGGCTGCTGTATTATGGATGAACTGGTCAAACCTGATGACAAGATCGTGGACTACCTCACCAGGTATTTTTCATGTCACCTGCAGCTCTTCCTAGACCTATCAGAAGTATCATGGAATAAGATTTTAACAGGAAAAGCACATAGGTTCTGCTTACTTAGGTCTTACATATATATGTGTTTGTGTGTGTGTGTGTGTGTGTGTGTGTGTGTGTGTGTGTGTGTGTAATGCTGGAGGTTAGCACCTTATTATATCTGAATACTGAAATTGCATAATGTTGGTGTATAGTTTTTGCCCTTTTGTATTCGCTAATCTTGTGATAATAAGTCAGCAGAATATTATCTGTCTTATCCTAGAATTCCCATTTCTATTCATTATTATTCATTATCTATTCATTTCTATTCATTATTATTAACAACTGTCAAATAGCTGGAAGGAAGTTTTGCTTTCTGGTAAGACCTCATCTGAATATCTATAGGCTGTTGCTTGACAGTTAAATGATCTTAGGGCTTACTCTGCATTGACCTCAAAAACTAAAACAAATTTTTTCTGTAACAGAAATCAGAAGCTCTAAATTTTAGTCTGTTTTTCCAAAGATTAGCCTATAATTTTAAAATGTACACATAATGATATGCAAAGAAAACATCTTTGAAACATTACTGTTTCAATCTATTGAAGTTGTACCTATGGATTTATGTTTACACAGAGGGATGACAGTGATACAGACTGTTATATTAGCAGACTTAATAATTAGTATTAAGCAGTAGTCATTTGTGGTAGAGAAGATTGAACAAGCATGTTTGTCATGGTATTACAAAATATGGGAATATAAATTACTGAAAGCAGAGGATTGAAAGGTTATATCCATATAATAGAATACTCTGTAGCTACTTATTATAAGTTTACTTATAACATATTGAAAGAGACAAAATCATGTGGTAAAGCAGCATGTGTAATTATAAAACTGAGTTATTACAAAAAGGTGGGATATGGTAGCCCATACGTGCAATCCCAACTAATTGGCAAGGTGGAAAGGTGTTGAGGCAGGTGTATCACAAGTTGAACTCAGCCTGGGCAATTTAACCAGACCCTGTTTCAAAATAAAAAGAAAAAAAGAAAGATATTTACTAGAATAAAACATGATAATCTTTGGATAATGGGACTAATTTTTAATTTCTCCTGCTTGTTTGTATTTTCATCTTTTTCTATACTGAGCATATCTATATATTTCTCTTCTTCTTGAAGAAGTTTCCAGGAAGAAAAACTTTTTAATGTTATGGTCTATCCATTTCTTTTTTATTGAAAGCTCTTCAGGAATCACAAAGACTATTCTTAACTCAGTGACAACCAAACTCAAAGATGTACAGAGGCAATTAAGAGCACTGCTTCCTCCTGATGCTGTGTTAGTGGGACACTTGCTAGACTTGGATCTCAGAGCATTGAAAGTATGTATGTGATTTAGGACTTTTCTAGTACAAATGCAATTCCATTTATCTCAAATCTAAAGCCTTAAATTCTACCTGCAACCTATTTGTTTTTTCCCTTTAGCATAAGATGCTATTCACTCTTAGGACTTTTCTAGTACAAATGCAATTCCATTTATCTCAAATCTAAAGCCTTAAATTCTACCTGCAACCTATTTGTTTTTTCCCTTTAGCATAAGATGCTATTCACTCTATATTGTCTTTCTCCTCAGATGATACATCCATATGTTATTGATACCTCATTGCTTTATGTCAGAGAGCAGGGCAGAAGATTTAAGCTAAAATTCTTAGCCAAAGCTATTTTGGGGTAGGTTTATTTATATATTATAATATTGTCCTGATAATTGCATGTAGGTTAGCCTATAGTATCTAATTTAATACATAGTGCAAAATTCAGGGTCTCTGATCTCCTTGTTAGTTTGTAAATATTATTTCTTTCATTTCTTGTGAAATGAAGATATATAGGATATGAGGAAGAGCTTGATGAATAGAACCCATAAGAAAGAATAGAAAAGTTAGCCAAAATTTCAAAATGTAACATGCCTATATTAAATATGTCCTATTCATACATACAAAGATGTTCATTATAACGTGGCTCAAGATAGGAAAAGCTAGAAATATTTTAGCAAACTGGCTAAATAAATTATGGATATATTATTGAACACTTCGTTGTTTAAGAGATCTATGTTTACTAGCATAAAGACTTCACTAAGATAATATTTGGAATAAAATGGGATTTCCTAGTAATGATATGAATTAGAGATTTAGATATTCATATAGACATAAATATTATAAAGTTTCATGAAAATGGAAAAAGGATTTAGGTACATTTAGACACTTGTATATGAACAGAAAACTTCTTCAAAGGTAACTTTCAATAGTTTTTATAGCTAAGAAATGATGGGTGAGAAGTAGGCTACAGACTTAATTATTATATAACCTTTTGTCTGGATGATATGCTACGAACAAAACCATCCCTAATTATTCTGTATCTTCAGCATATCCCTTAGGGTCTGGAACTTAGCCAGAATAAAAGATTCTTGATTGTTGTGATATGAATCTGATTTTCACCAACCTGAAACTTTATGTTTATTTAACTAGAACACTGATTGTCACAGTGTTGAAACTTCTTATTTCAGTAGGACATTTGATGTGTTTGACAGAGCCTATCATCAAAAATGTTGCTAGGTATGTCAGTTTTACCTTGACTTTCCAGGAAGGATATACATCGTACAAACAGGCTTGGTTATGATGCCACAGAAGATGCTAGAACAGCCCTTGAATTGGCTCAGTATTTCCTTAAGCATGGCCCAAAAAAGGTGAGTATCTTTGACCAGTGTGTTTGCCTTTTATATTATGGGACCATAGCTGGGTATGATAGTGCACACATGCAATCCCAGCATTTGGGAGGCTGAAGTTGGAGGATTGCCATGATTTTGAGGTTAGCCTGGGCTACATAGTCTCAAAAAAGACAAAAAATTATGGAGCCAGATCAAACAATTGCATATCATCATTTTATGTTATCTTTCTTTATAAAAATGAGAATGTGATTGAAGCGGAATTTGCATTTAGAATGAAGACCCATCTAACTAGCATAATATAGTGGTTGAGTGGTCTCTGAAGTTGAGCTAATCCATTTTCAAATATAGGCCCTGGAGTCTAGCTGTATCATCTAGGCAGTATCTTTGAAAAATTTATTTCTAAATCTGTAAAATGGGAATATAGTTCTATGGGATTTTGGTGGGGGTAAATGAGCTTTTATCACAGTGCCTTGAATATATTAAGCACCACACTTAGCATTGTAGATGATTCTAATAATTGTAATAATTAAAATTCTACATAATTTCTGCTGTTTTGTGATTAGGGGACAGTTCAGTAGGCATAAGTTAGAATAACACATAAGGGGGACATTGAAGAGGAGAGACTTCTTGAAAAATTTGTTACAGTGCATTAGATTGTCCTACTGCGTAAGTTCCATCATATTATGAAGTGAATGGACTCTATTATGAAAGAAATCATCCATATAGAATAATAACTAAAGCCAGAATACTGTTTTGTGTTATTGTAGTAGAAGGACATTCTACTACAAATGACAGTCTCAGAGATCTTATTTGAGCATGTCGGTAAAATAGTTACCATATACTGAGCTCTTACTGAGTCTATTGTTTTAAAATAGTTCATGGAAATTATTTAATCCTCACAACAGCCAATTTTATATCTGAGCATTCTAAGGTTTTGAAAGGTTAGATAACTTATCTGGGGTCCTAATACTAATCAGACGGACCCACAATTCATTCAAATCCAGGTTGGCCAGATTCTAAAGCATGTTTGTGCTCCACACCAGACTTATTGTACTTTTTTTAAAAAATAAAAGCCAAATAATAAATACAGGTTTTACAGGCTGGGGATGTAGTTCAGTGGTATAAGCACCTGCCTGGCAACGCAAGGTTGTGAGTTCAATCCCTGGTACAGAAAGAAAGAGAAAGGGAGGGAGAGAGGGAGGGGGAGAGGGAGGGAAGGAGGGAAAATGAGAAGAGTCTTCTTTACCCTCAATGAGCTTTTTTGTATATGGATCACGTCTATCAACATTCACTATAGGAGAATAACATTTTTAGTATCTATTAATTTGTTTAAAATATCAAATAATAAACTCACATTAACAATTTACTTTTATGGATATGACATAACATTTTTTTAAAAATCAGTGGGAAGAATATCATTGTTTTACATATTTTGTAAATTTCTTTAATGTTTTACTTAATAGAAGCAGGTTTTTTTTGTATCATTTTATAAACAATCTGTTGAGTTGCACATTTGGAGAAAGGAAGACTTCATACTGAAAGAGTCTCTGGAACCCTCAAGTACTCAGTCCATACTTGAGAACATGTTATACTTGGTTTACACTGAAAATTATATCTTATTTCAACAAAAAGTAAGGAAATCTGCATTATGCATGGGCTTTAGTTCATGTATCAATATTGGTTTATTAATTATAATAGAAACACCTTGTTAATCTGTTACTAATAAGAAAATGGCTCAATGATATATGTAAATTTTGTATTATGTTTGTAACTTTACTGTAACTCTGTAGTTTATTTTTTTAAAAAATTGTGAACTAGGTGTGTGCATACCTGTAAGTCCAGCTACTTGGAAGTCTGAAGCAGGACTGCCAGTTTTGAAGCTGGCCTAGGCAACTTAGACTCAAAATAAAATAAAATAAAAAGAGCTGGGAATGTAGCTCACACTGTGTGGTAGGGCAAATGTAGTAATATGTGTGAAGTCTTGGGTTCAAATCCCTAGTTCAGAAAAAAATCTTTTTGTATTTCATTTTCTGCCTCACAACGCAGGAGTAGACTTCCACTTCATCGGGGAAGAAACATCAATTAGAATAGACAGATTTTCTTTCTTTTTTAAAATTAATGTCTTTTTCGATGTTACTATAAAAGCCATTGTTTTATTATTTCCAAAAATTGTACATTTGCAGAGAAGTACATTTTAGGTGACTTGAGTGTGGAATGATGAGCCAAAATTCCCATCCCTTTTTATTCAGCCCTTTCCCATATCCATGTAGCTGTATTAGTAGCTGGTAACAGATTGCTGTTCTTGAATAAGCTGCCAAAAACCAGCTGGTAACTATTGAAGCCAGCCCAGGACTGTTGAAATTGCAAATCCATGGCCTAAAGAATCAGATAACACCACTCAAGTGGGTTTTTTATTTCTTTTGATATCAAATGTTCTATAAGAAATTCAGTGATTTTTACTACTTCATTTTCTTCTAGATTGCAGAACTCAATCTAGAGTCACTGGGTGGTAGTAACCAAAAACTGCAAGAAGCAGGCCAAAAGCCAAGAAACAGAACAGAAGTTCAGCACCCAAACTCAAGGTAAGGTCCAGTTTTAACAAAAACAAAAGCAAATAGAGAATTTAATTTCTAATTTTCTGAATCTAGTAGCTGGTCTAAACTGGTATATTTTACTGAAAAGTAAGAGACTGGTGTATTTTGAAACTAAATAAAATTGGAGCAGATGGTAGACTTCTTATTTTGGTTAGAAGAGTTGATCTATACCCTTGACATATGACCCAAATTGGAAAAAACAAAACCTCAAAACAGGCTCAAAAAATGTTTGACTCCAGACCATAAAGAATATATCTTGCCTATACTTTTGATAGAGCTTTGGGTGTATTTCTTATTTATCTTTCCCTTTCTTGTAAGAGCGACACTATCCAATTTGGTTTTCTGCAATGATGAAAATGTTTTGTATCTGTTCTATGTAGTGTTGTAACTGCTAGTCATATGTGACTAGTGTAATTGAGGAACTGAATTTTTACTATAATTTAAATTTAAATAACTACATGTTTCCAGTAATTGGACAGTGTAGATACAGAAATAATTACTAGACTATGAAAAACTATTCTTACCTTGCTGTCTTCAACTACTTTACAGTGTTTTAGAATGTTTGAACTTAATGGGTCGGAAGCTCCTTTTTGTGGCATGGGAGACAGATGCTACCAAATTTTCTTCTTATGGAAACTGTGAAACTATTAAGTGCCTTTCAAATAAAGAGGTGAGTGACCTACTGTATCTTTGTAGGTTGCATTCAGAACAGAGGGGAATGTAGTCCTTTGCAGCCCATGCAACTATCAGGCTTTTTTCATCAGCATCACCACTTTAAATTTCTGTTCTGTTTCTGGTTTCTGGAAATGTTTATTTTGCTTTTGAGGCTAAAAATACCCTTTTGATTTTATCTTTCTATATTTTATCTATCATTGCTGTATGTGTAAAACTGGAATTACATCAAAAACATGAAGTTATATCATCATGTCCAGAAGATCTTTATTTTTTTAAACATTTTATTTGGAAATAATTTTGAACGTACAGAAAACTTTCTTGAATGATAGAAATTCTATTTGATCACCTTTTATTTTATTTATTTATTTAGGCAGAGTCTTACTATGGAGCTCAAATGGCCTTGAATTTGCAAAGCCTCTTTCTGTATGACATTTTCTTAATCATTTGAGAATAAGCTACTCACATTCTGGTACTTAGCCCCTAATTACTTCAGTACATATTTATGGAAATAAAAATACTCTTACATCTTTCTCAAGGTGTCTCATCTAGAGGCACATATTGTCTGTACTTTTTTTAATGCTATTTATTTTCATCACTTGGTCAAATATTGCCTACTTTCTCATTATATA
This sequence comes from Hydrochoerus hydrochaeris, assembly GCA_004027455.1. Lineage (NCBI taxonomy): Eukaryota > Metazoa > Chordata > Mammalia > Rodentia > Hydrochaeridae > Hydrochoerus > Hydrochoerus hydrochaeris. The sequence continues at coordinate 155,065 of PVLA01000414.1, forward strand.
GTTTCTATTTTTCCCCTCAATTTAGTAGGTAAATACTAATACTTAATACTAATACTAATACTTAATACGTAGTGGTGAACATTCAAATATCTTACAGTGTAAAAAAATTAATGACTCTTACTCTTCCCTCACACAACAGTAATCAATACTAAAGATTTCTATGATTCTAAAATGTGGAAATTTCTCCCCACCTGCAAGCAATCAATTCTTCAGTAGACATCAACTGATGCCCTCTAATTCAATACAATTCTGCCATTATCTACGTAGAGTAGCTTCAAAAGCCACAGGTTGAAGGCTTAGTCCCCAGGACTAAGCATTTTCTTCCTTTTTGGTATAACATATTCAGGCTTATTTTGATGTTAGAAACCAAGCTCTGACTGCTGGCTGTGTATATTGCTACTTGGATGTCTTTGCTTCAGATTTCTTAAGCAGACATACATGCACATACATACATGTATATGTATACATATATACATATATTTGAGAAATCATGTGCCAATGCCAATGCCTCTTAATTTCAAACTATATGGGGTTCTATTCTTTTTCTAATTTTTTATTTGTATCTCTTGTTTCTCATCTTGGGAATACTGATTCCAACATCAGCATTTATGCATTAGCTCAGACTTATTAAACCAAAACTTTTTTTTTTTTTTTTTACTTTTTAAAAAAATTTTATTTAAAGAGGAAAAACAGAAAAAGGGGTAGAAACAATACAGAATTTCAGAAAAAAATAAACAGTAAGAAATCACTAGTTGATAAATTTTATATTGTCTTCTTAGACATAGTTGTTCAAATTACAAAATTAAAGCATATAGAGTGGACATTCAAACAGTGAGGCTGCAAAAAAGTTCAGTGATCCAATAACAACTTAGCAACATGAAAACCAAAACTCTTGAGACTGAGAGATCTCTGAAATAATAGAATTTATTAGGTATAAGTGATGGTAGCCAGAAAAAAAGGAGAGGTCCCGGAATGAGTTCCCTTAGTCACCAGCAATAAGACTAGAAAGCAGTTGGAATATTGTCTGCCAGATCTACAAAGTCTCAGGGTATTTTGTAATGAAAATTTGAGGAAGACATAAATTGAACTTTCATTGGCTTTAGATAAAGGAGAAAGGCTTACTCAAAGCTAGAAAGCTTTGACATAGTAGTATGCTCCATAAGGAGAAATTATTGTTTCCAGACTGGATGGGGTTATAAGCAGGATACGGTGGCATCTAGTGAATTTGATAGTATTTAAAATTTCAACATACATTCAGGAATGTGTAGTAGTCTTTGGTCCTTTTTATTTATAGCTTGTGAACTGATAAACTTCCCTTTGCTCTCCTTTTATTCTCTGGCCCTTTGCATTTACGGCATTTCAGAAATTTTTTTCTCTTAATCAAACCTAAACTATATCAAAATTATTTTTAAAATTGATGCACCCTTATCACATAGACTGTATTTGTATTTTTTCAGTATTTGTTTTTGCAATTCTGACCTCCTCTTCTCCTACCCATGATTGATGGCATTGGACAAATGTATTTCACTTGTAAGTTACTTAGACTTTGTTTTGATGATCCAAAAGCATAGTAACTTGCTTCCAAAAGGCAAAATTACAAAAAAAAGTAACTGAGAGAAGTGTCATTGCTCCTCATGTCTCTTTCATCTAATTGTGTCTCTGCTTATGTAAGAAAATAACTTTTTTTTTTAATCCATCATTTGTTCCTTCTTTGTAAAGCATATATATGAAGGCATTTTTATTTCTCTGAAGATAGCAAACTGTATAAGCTCTTTTGCAGTTGGCTTTTCCCCCCTTATCAGTATATTCTGGAAGTAATATTATATCAGTTTGTAAGGATTTTCCTCATTCTTTATTACAGCCACATTTTTGGAATTGTGGATGGTCTATAGTTTTCTTTTTTTCTAGTTCTTAAGACTATTTTCTTATCTTTTTTTTTTTAAGTTCTATAAGTAATGCTTCTGGAGCAGTGCTAGCTGATATCATTGATTTCAGATTCTTCTATAACTATTTAAAACTATAAATTTCTGTTTCCAGGCATAGTGGTGCATACCTGTTGTTCTGAGTTCAAGGCAAGTCTGGGCTGCATAGCGAGTTCAAAGCCAACCTACACTACATAGTGAGACCCTGTCTCAAAAAAAAAAAAAAAGAAAAAGAAAACTTCTTAATTCTACTTCACTTGTATCCTACATACACTGATAATTGTGTTTTCTTAACATTTAATCAGAATACTTTTTAGTTTTCCTTTTGACCTTTTCAGTGATTCAATATTCATATAGCAGCATATTAATTTAGTTTTCAAATATAGTACAGTGTTTAGGAATTTTTCACACACATTTTTATTATTGGTTTCTAATTTAATTTTTCTGTTCAAGAACATATTTTGCATTACTTGGATCCTTTTTAAATTGAGAAGTGAGCCCTCTGGCTGTAATTGTAGGTTTGTCTATTTCTTGGAGTTGTATTAATTTTTGCTTTATGTATCACAAAGCTTTGCTGTTAGGTTTATTAGCATTTGAATTATATCCTTCTGACAAACTGATCAGAAAAACTGATCATTATGAACAGACCTTGTTTATCGTAGAAACATTTCTCTTTGCTGATACCTACTTTGTTGAATATTAATTTAATACCTCCCATTTCCTTCTTATTGTTAACATCATAAATTTTTTATTTTACTTTTTATTTTACATTTAATATGTTGGTATCTCCTGAGAGCCGGGATTACAGGCATGTGCTACCATGCCTCAAGTATCTTTATATTTAATGTAGAATTCTTGTTTTTCTTTTTAAAGACAGGGTCTCGTTTAGGCAGCTCAGGTTGAATTTGTAGACCAGACTGGCCTCGAACTCACAATAATCCTCCTGCCTCAGCTTCTTGAGTGCTAGGAAATGTGGATTTCTTATAGTCAGCAGTTAGATTTTGCTTTTTTTGTTATCTGAAATATTGGTCTTTAAATGGAGATTTGTGTTTAGTATGATTTTTAATATTGTTATGTTTAAGTCTATTAACTTGTTGTTTTCTGTTCTGTGGTTTCTTTCTTTCCTAAATGTCATTTTATTCTTTTGAGTTAGGTATCTTTTTTTTTAAATCTTATTTTATTTTTGGCAGTTTACTTAGCTATATACATTATTGTAAGATTTTAGTACTTCTTTTAGAATTTGTAGTACAGTGGTAGTAGCTTATCATAATTTGCCTTTAAAAAATTATACTACTCCATGTATAAGAACCATACAACTTTATTCTTGCATCTCCTCCCTCCTAGCTTTAGTGCTGCTGCTGTCATACATTTCATTTTTATATATATTATAAACCCTATACCATGTTGTTGTTGCTTTGACTTTAGTTATTTATAGCCTGCCTACCTTTTCCTTCCTTTTTCCTTCCCTTTTCTTTCTTTCTTTCTTTCTTTCTTTCTTTCTTTCTTTCTTTCTTTCTTTCTTTCTTTCTTTTGTTCTTTCTTGTTGCTTGCTTGCTTCCTCTCTTTTCTTTCTTCCTTTTTTCTTCTTTCCTCTCTTTCTTTCCCTTTCTCTCCCTTCCTTCCTCCCTCTCTGTCTGTCTCTGTCTCTCTGTCTCTTTGTATTTTGTTTTTTTTTTCCTATGCTGGCAACCAAACCCAGCGGGTACTTAAAGGAGATTTTTTTTTTTTTTTTGAGATAGGATTTCACTGTGTACTTCAGGTTGGCCTTGGACTCACTGTGTAGCTCAGGCTGGCCTCAGATGATGGTCCTCCTGCCTCAGCTTCCTGATTGCTAGGATTACGTGTGTGGGCCACCATACCTAGCTAAGGAGATTTTAATGAGAAAAACAAGTTATATTTACTGTGTAATTATGTCTAGTGTTTTTCCACAGCACTTTTTTTTTTTTTTTGGTACTAAGAATTGAACTCAGGACCTTGCACTTGCCAGGCAGGCTCTATGCCATTGAGCTGCATCCCCAGCCATATCTAGTGTTTTTCATTCCTATGTAAAAATCTGGATTTTGATATGGGTAGTATTCTTAAGTTTTTAATATGTCTAAAAGAGGGTGTTTGGGGGTAGAAATAGGTATGTAGATTTTTCTTCAAGTGCTTAAATGTGTTGTTACCTGGTTTTTTAGCTTGCATGGTTTCTTAGGGGAAATCTGTCACCCATAGAGATGTGACATTTTCTCTTGCAGGTGTTGGTTTTGGTTTTGTTTCTGGTTCTGGTTCTGGTTCTGATAACATACTGGAGACTAAACCTATGGCCTCATTCATGCTAGATACAATTTCTAGCCCTGAGCTACAGACCCAGCCTTATTCATTGGTTTTAAGTAATTTGACTTAATATATTTTGGTGTAACTTTTAAATCTTTCTTATGCTTATAACTTGTTGAGCTTCTGGGATTGGTAAATGTATTGTTTTATTATATTACAAAATCTTTTGACTGTTACTACTGGTTCTTTTTCTACCTACCTCTCCTCTGAGGATTTTCATTATAAATACAGTAGGATGTGTAGAATTGTCCTGTGACTCACTGATGCTAGGTTTATTTTTTCCTTTTTTTTTTCTTTCTGTTTTTAGATATTTTTCATTGCTATGTCTTCAAGTTCCCTAGTTTCTTTTGTAGTATCTAATCTATTGATAATCTCATCCAAATACTAATTTTAATCTCTACAGGTTAAATTGGCTCTCTTATGTCCATGTTTTTAATGTATCTCAAACTTTCCTCTAGTCTTTCAATTTCAGTAACCATTTTTTATATCTTTACCTCTTAATTTGTTGTTCTGTGTTAGATCTGGATTATTTTTCATTGATCTTGTTTGTTTTACTAATACACTATCTCAGTGAGGGTACTGGTACTTTTAAAGTATGGGTTCTAGGATATAAAATCATCAGGGGCATGCTGGCATTCTCAGGCATAGCTATAAGGAAGTTTTTCTTACAATTGTGGTGACTTTTTTTTCTTTTCAGTAAGTGGAATTCAAGGTCAATCCTCTGTGTGTCTTTTTTTCTTTTTCTTTTTTTCACTTTGCCCATTAATTTCCTTTAGTCTTCAATGCAATGCTTCCAAAGGGTCCTGCTTTATTTCTGTTTAAGTGAATCCCCTCACCCCCAATCACTGCTCTTTTCAGGCTGCCAGATACCTTTCTTGTAGTCAGGAAAAAGGAAAGGAGAATTTGTAGTGTTTTTGGGCTCCTAACTATGCCTCTTGCTTGCTTGATTTGTAATTTGTGTTCACTATTTGACATTTAATCAAACTTTTTCTCTCTGAGGGTAGTTTTGTTTGTACATCATTTAATAATTGTGTGCTCCCCCTCCTTTTCTTTTCCTTCACTGAATTTCTGAGGCCTCCTCTCTTGCTTTGATTACTTGCAGGCTTATAGAAGTGTAACTGGTGGGATATCTGTTGGAATTTAACTTATTTTCTTACTTATAGATAATTTGGAGCTTGTATAGTAGCCCATATCTTTTAGTAATGCTAAAGATATGGATTGTGTGTGGTGTCTTTATTTATTGATTTTGTGACTTTTCTGGGTGAATGTGCTGGTCAACATTTTCCTCCAAATCTGGAATTCACCCTTATATTACTTTTTAATAAGGGTAAAAGGGCAACTATTATTTATTTTATTGTGGCTCCCTTCCAACAGCCAAAATAGGTGAATACTAAGTCCCTACCTCATGCTGTTCTCTCCAGGTCTTTGATCAAGCTAGAGTGGAAGTTCCCCTCTTTCCCTTCAGCATTGTCCAGTTCTCTTTTGAGTCCTTTTCACCTGTCCTCACTGAGGAGATGAGTAAAAGGGTAAGTAGATGGGTTTTGCTGAACAGTTTATTTAATTTTTACAAAAAAAAGGAATCAGGTATGTATGATATTTTATATATCTTCTGCATCTTTTCATGTCACTATATAATTTCTCTTATTTTTAAGGATTACATGCTATCCTACTGTATGGTTTACTTATTACTCATAGTATTTATGCTTTACAAATTTTTCTGATACAAATAATGTTGCAGCAAATATCAGTGTATACAGATTCTTATATATTTGGTAAGTTGAAAAATTTCTTGAGGGTAAAGTTATCCCATGTTTTAACTGATGGTTTCAGTTCTCTTTCCATGCTACCTCTGCATTATATTCTGTTGTTTTTCTTATAGATGAAGACTAAGTGGAGAGAGATGTCAACTGTCTATGTTGGGCCAGTTAGCAAAACTTGCAACTTCAGAGCTCTGAAGAAGCTATTGAAGAGCTTTGGCCCAATTCAGTCAATGTCTTTTGTTCTTGAAACTTATCAGGTAAGGAAGCTAGAAAATTCAGATTTTGATCTACTAGATTAGTGTTTGAAATTCAGATGACTTTGGGGGTCATATACATAATTAGTGAAGTAAACTTCACTGTCTCTACCTCTAACTGAGAGGAGTAGTTGTTGACCCATAAGAATGTACAAGAGATGATAAAAATATATATTACATTAAGACACATTGCCACTAATCCCTTCAAAATACTTCTCATTGCTTCAAACACACTTATCCCATTGTCTTGCCACTTTCTGAAGCAGTTTTGTGTCTTTAGATGTATTGTTGTGGCTGCCTCTCTCTGTCCTGAATCAGTTCAAAACATTTATTTTCATGGCCATATGGGGAAGAGCCAGAAGTCACACAGTGTCATATCCGTTGAATAAGGTAGATAAGAACACACCATAATATTTTCACAAGCCTACCTTTCTGTTGATGGCACTTGACAGCAGCATTCATTGTACTTTTGATTATATTTTGTAAAAACACAAAAGAAGACTTCCAGAGCTGCTTCAGAAAGTGGCAAGAATGGTGGGATTACTGTGTTTGAAGCAAAGGGGGAATATTTTAAGAGAGCTTAATGATAGTATATCTTTTATTTAAAAATGTAAACATTTACTATATTTTTCAGTCACACCTTATATACTTAGGAAGGCTTGATCTTCTATTTTTATGTGCACATTTTTTTTGTTTTGAGAATTAAGAAATCTACCAGTTTTCAGACATTGACACATTCTTAAATTCATGTAGATCAGATCAAAAATATGTCTGCTGGTGGAACGTAGCCTGTAGGCCTTCTGATTGATACCAGCTTCAAATGATAAAATACAGTGACAAACTTTGCACTATTCTGGTTGCAAACTAAATTGCATATGAACTGAATAAAATTTCCCCATGAGGTCAATGATGAGTTTTTCCCATGTGCGTTCATCCCAGTTAATGTGGAAGTGGACAGCACCTCCCTTCAGCACTAACTTCCACATTCTTCTGGCAGATCCTAAAGTTGAACCTCCTACTTTTTGTATCCACACCAACACTCTCCAATCATCTGTCAGTACATCATTCTGCCCACCCCTTCAACTCCACCCCCTGTCAAAACCAATTGAAAGCCCAAGGTTTTGTCTCTCCACAAAGGATGCTTGTGTCTATTTGGCAGGCCTCTTTTCTTTCTTTCTCTGTTTTCTCTCCTTTTGTGTCTCTCTTGCATCAGAGGACCAAACAGTCAACATTGAATATAACCATTAAATCTGAGTCAGTGAAGACCAAGGTTGATATCCAGAGTGATAATATTATAAGCACATACAGAGACATTGAGAAAATCATCAAAAGAATTACAATTAGTATAACAAAATATGTATAGAACAATACACAATACCTAATAATAAAGCTTCAGAGAGAGAATAAAGGTAGCTGAGAGGGGTTAGGCAGACTTCACTGTAAATTTTTGTACCTTTAGAACTTGTAATTAGGCAACTATTGGTGCATTAATAGCTATTAAAGTGAAGCAAAAACATAAAAACTTCCAATGTGATCTAAGTGCAGAATCTCAGATATTTAAAAATGTACTTTCCCCAAATCTTTCATTAATGTCTTTCTTCTGACTAAAATTAGAAAGATGATTGCTGAGAAGATGGACTGGGGGATGAGAACGTGGTTGGTTGCAAGGCACTGTAACCTCTTTTTATAAAAAGTCATTCTGTTGTGTGTGTAACATATATAACATAATGTATATTACCCATTTTGCCATTTTCAATGCATTTAAATACGTTATATTGTATAACCATCACTACCATACATCTACAGAGCTTTTTCATTATTCCAAACTGAGACTCCCCATTACACAGTACCTCCATATTGCCTTCTTTTCCTCTCAGCTCCTTGATACTTTCTGGCATTATAAATTCAACAGCTGTGTGTAGTTAATATAAATGGGATCATACAGGGTTTGTCTTTATGTCTGGCTTCTCTTTGTGTAAATCTTCATTGTTCATGTTTTAGCATGGATCAGAATTCGGTTCCATTTTATGTGTATACAACATTTTGTTTATCCATTCTTTCATTAATGGACATTTGGGTTGTTTTTACCTTTTGCTTATTGTGAATCATGCTTCTCTGAATATGGATGTATAATGTGTTCCAGTTTTTAAGTCTTTGCATCTACATAGAAGTAAAACTGATGCATCAAAAAATAATTGTTTAGGTTTCTGAGGAAGTACCATACTATTTTCCACGACATTTACATCATTTTACATTCCCATAAGCAAGTAACAAGGATTCTAATTTCTTCACATCCACCCAGTACTTTTGGTCTTATATGATGCCATCCTAGTAGATGTGAAGTGGTGTCCCACTTTAGTTTTGATTTGCATTTTCCTATAATTAGTGATATTAAGCATCAGTGGCCATTTTCTTCTTTTGGAGAAATACCTATTCAAATGCTTGCTCAATTTTAATCAGATCATTTGGGTTTTATATTATTATTTTGTCTTTTTGAGATAGGGTCTCACTATACAGTTCAGGCTGGCTTTGAGCACACTTTGTAACTCAGCTAGTCTCAAACTCGCAACAATCCTCCTGCCTCTCAGCCTCCCAAGTGCTGGAATTACAAATGTGCACCACCATGTCCGGCTCCTGGGTTTTATATTGTTGAGTTATAGGAATTCTCTAAATTTTAAATACTAAGCTCTTCTCAGACATCTGATTTCCTCCCATTCTTTAGGTTGCCTTTGGGTCCTTTTAGTGCTCTTTGATACATAGAAGTTTTAACTTTTGGTGCAGTCCAATTTATTCATATTTTCTTTTGTTGCCTACCTTTGGTGTCATCTTCAAGAAATCATTGCCATAAGCAATGTTATAAAGCTTTCATGTGTGAGTGGTTTTGTCTTCATAATGATGCTGTGGTTCAGATAATCACAAAGATTTAGTTACTCTTGAGTTATTAAACTGAAATTCATACTTTTTGAAGATGTGGCCTAGCCAGTGGAAGAACTTAACCCCATCAAGTTTATAGGAAAGTTGCCCATTTGAAATTAAGCTAATAGGACAAATGGAAATCTCTGTCTGTGTCTTACATAATAAATTTAGTGAATTATAATAAATACTATGACAAGCAAATTGGATATTAAAGAATTTGTTTAATGCTTTCCTCACATCAGGACAATGAACCTTGATTTTGAGTGACAAATAAAGTTTAGTTATTGTCAGAGAACCAGTTTCTGAATCTTGATGATTTTACTAAAAGTTGACTTTGGTGGTCAATATTTATTTAAGCCCAGCATAACAAGGACATCTGTTCTGGTGACTCTAACCACTGTAATTTGGGATCCTCAGCTGGAAAGCAACAGTGAGGAAATTTTGATCTTTCTGCAGCTTCATCTCTGTGTACAGTATGAAGTCCTAGAAGCTGCTCAGCTGGCCATAGAGTCCTTGAATGGTGTTACAGTGGAAGGTATCTATGTCAAGGTAAGATGGTCAGAGAAAGCTGAAAGTATCCTCTTTCAGTCAGACCTGGCCTAGCAAAGCCTATATCTACTATGGCCCAACACATATAGGAAACACACTATAAAGGCCCAGGCCTGTAAGACTTTCTGTTATGGAATGTCTTCAGCTAAGTCTGGCATTCTCTTAACAATGACATAATACTTTCAGTTTTTGTTATAATCACCCTGGGCTATATTGAGATTTTTAATTCCTTATTACTATATAGGCCCTCCACTGGTTTATTCTGGGAGGTCAGCTTTCAGAGGGATCATATGGTTTCATTTGAAAGTTTTTTGGCAAGTAAGCAGAATTTTCTTGGAGGTGGGAGGCAGAAAACGGAAGAGAATATATTTACATGAAAATATTTTTATACTTATCAGTTAAGTCTCTAACTGTAGTTCTCTGAGGCAGTTACCATTAGCTTTTTTACGGATTAGGAAGCTGCAAAAGTTACTAATGTACATAGCCCTGAGGTTGAAAGTGTTGCCTTTCTACCACTGACATCACTTTTCCTTGGATAGGTGCGGAGGCCTGTGACAGAGCTTACCCTTGATTGTGATATATTGGTGAATGAGCTGGCACGAGATTCTGAAAACCGAGATACTATTTATCTGTCTGGAGTGAGTGAAACCTTCAAAGAACACATGTTCCAGCAGTGTGACCACTTCCCAGGCCTAGAAGCTGTGATCCTGCCTGAAGAAAGTGGAAAGCAGAAAAAATACTGTTTCCTGAGTAAGTCTGTCACCCAGTGTGTCCCTGGAGGAGGAGCTTGGGGATGGGTGGTAATGGAGGTCAGAGAAGGGAAAGGTTCACCAAATAAGCTCTCTTGCGGTGCACAGTGGATGATGACAGGAGCCCCTTATTATGGGCCTTCCCCTAGAGCCCTCGCCAGGTTCTAGCTTGTATGGTAATCACTTTTCTTGACCCGTAATAACAGAAGATGAGTGTATATTCTTATTTTCAGAATTCAAAACTTCTGGCAGTGCCCAGAGGGCCCTCAGCATTCTCACAGGCAAGGACTGGAAACTGAAAGGCAGGGGAGCCCTAACCCCCAGGCACTTCCACGAATGGCTCAGGGACTTCTCATCTGAATCAAGAAGACCTTCAGGGCTTCGAATAACACCTCCTCCTTCAGATCAGCAGGCCTTGCAGGTGCGTGTGTGAGTGAATGAATGATTTTTCTGATTACAGTGGGAAGGTTGCTGCTGTGGTTTGCCGTCTCTGGTCCCTCGACTTGGGTTTCTGGAGATTAGTGATAGGTGATCTTTCAGTCACTTTTTTCTGTCCAGTCAACAGTCCCATGTCACTGTCTACCTTCTTCTAGCCCTCTACACATTATTTTCTTCCAGCTCTCTGATACTTCTACCTGCTTCATACCTGCTAAAATCTGGTTTTTATTCTTCCAGACAGCTGCCGATAGACTTTGGAGGACTAAAGTAGGAAAATGGAGAGCTAGACAAGTCTTAGTTGATTTAATTCAAGTTTCCCAAAGTGATACATACACAAGATAAATTTTGGTTTTCATAGGTAGACTTTTTTGGTTTTGTTTTCACTTTTATAGTTATTGACTTGTTTTTCTAATAGTCTACTAGAAAAATACTCAGACAAGGTTCAGAAGAAATTGCCTCAGTTTAAAGGAAAACATTAGAGACATAGAGGTAAAATTGCTAAAGCTTGGAAAACCCTGTCCTAATCTCCCATGTTTAGCAGATGAAAAACCAACGATGTGAGCTGGTGAGTGTCTCATCCATCATCACAAAGATACTTAGTGCAGAGGACAGACTATAGGTCTCATTGTTGACATGGTTTCCCTAGCTTTGGGCCCTGGAAGACCCATCTGAAGGAAAAGACAGCAGTCATCCTCCTCTGAGGAGGTCCTAAATCCCCCTGGCAGCTTTTAGTGTGATCTAGCTTTAACAGAACATTTGTACAGAACCTTTACTGAGAATCCCAAGGCCTTAGAGCCTGAGAGAATGTTGCAACCCTTCCAACTGTGAACAGAGAGTGTCTTGTTAAGTGTTGACCTGTGTCTTTGACTCTAGACTCTGAAGACAGACCATCCAAAGATAGCAGCTTGGCACTGGGGCCAAAAGATTGGAAAGCTCTACCACAATATGGACCCAGGTACTCTCTGCCTTGTCCTGTTTCCAGGATCCAAGAGGTAAGGACAGTGATAGGCTGTTGCCCATGACGCTGGTCCTTGGATTTAAGATGTTGTTGGGCAAAAGCCTTTTGTTAACGTCTAGGCACATCATAAGGACTTGCACAAGTCATCTCTTAATTCTTAAATCTCTTAGTTCTAAGAGATAGGAATTATATTCCCATTTTACATTTACATGCTCTTACATCACTACACCTATTGATCCCTCAAGGAGACAGTTAAAATCAGAGGACTTACATACTTCAGTCTCCCTGGGGTAAGAAGTAGCTGGTTAACCTCACTTGAGAAGAAGAGGCCCAGGCTTATCTGCATGATCAGGGTGTTCCTCCTGGTATCAGGAATTTGTTGCCTCCTTTCCCCTTACCTCATAGTGCCTGTTTACTTTAAAGGCATGTCTTGCCTATTCTAAGCCTAAGGATTACTGAAGAAGGACTCTTGGTCTAATTCCAGCTTCCTTTACCTATCTATGAAGTAGCTGAGAAATTTTCCTGTTATAGGCTTCTAAAATGAGGGATTTGGAATATAATTCTCAAATCCTTTTAATAGTAATCCCCCACCACCACCACTTTTTTTTGAAATAGAGCCTCACTATGTAGTTCAGGCTGGCCTTGGGCTATGTGGTGAGACTGTCTCAAAAAAAAAAAAAAAGTTAAAATGGGTAGAAGAATGAATGAGTACATAGGCTGGAGCAAAAACAGAAAGGCCAGTGTCCTTTTGGAGCAGTTTAAGAAACACTGGGCTAAGCAAAAAAAAAAAATCTCTTAATAATTCTGACATTCTGGGAGATGGCAGACTACAAATAGCAGAGTTTACAGGCTTTGAAGTCTGGATCAGAAGTTCATTTCCAGCCATAAAGTCCTTGTAATGTGCACTTGAAGGTCACTGATGAGATGGTGTACCTAGGTGGTAGCTTGAAAGTATTGCTTTCTCTGAGAAGCAGAAATAAGTATTAGATATTTGTATTGGGGGAGACTGTTAGATAAATATACTTTTAATAGTCTTATAGGTAAGCTAACAGTTAAAAAGTAAAAACAAGTAAAATCTGACCAAAAGTTGCTAATAGAGCTTTTTGTTTAAGAGCAAATGCCCTAGGAGGACAGAGAGACAACTTGCCATTAGGTAGCTTGTTCGGGCCAGTATGTGTAGAAGAAGGGGTGGCATAAGGGATTAATCTTCATTTTCTCAGGTTGAATGTTTACATTGTAGTCACTGTTTTGTAGATAAACTAAAGAGGGCCAACACATTCTCCTTGCAGGAATAGTATTCATATTCCACAGAGGGTAAAGTCTTGGAAGAAGGAGTACAGGAGTCAGGGAGCAAAAAAGGCTTAGGTTCTGACTGAGGCAAAGATTCTGACAAAAGTTTGACAAGTCAGAGAATAAGACTCTTTAGAAGCAATACATCTTCTAGTGAGGAGATCCAAGTTACTCCTTTCTTTTAAAAGTCACATTGTAAAAAAAACAAGAAAAAGTTAAGAGAAAAAAAAAGTCATACTGTGATTTCTGCAGCCATATTGATTAAACCTAGTAGCAGCATGTATTTCCCTATCAGCTTACTGTTGCGGACTTCTCTGGGCCTTGTCTGGAGCTTCTCCATGAAGCCAGGGAACAGCTGGGAAATCAACTGCTCAGGAAGAAAGCTATGTAAAGTCAAGTTTCCTCAGGCTGGGCCCTGGACTCAGCTTTTATCCTTACATTCCTGGTAGTTGCTGAAATTAATATTGGAAGTAGTGATAGTCATTATAATCTATCAAACCCTTGCTAAACAGCAAATATCATACAACTAGCAAGTACATAGTCAGAATTTGAACCTTGATGATCTGTCGGACTCCAGACCAACTCTTTTGCCCTTAGAATTCCACTTTTCCATCCCCAAATACTGGTACTTACTAGCTTAAGGTCAGATATCAGGTATATACAGAATCTGTGTGTTTTTCTATTTCTGCTTATTCCTTTACACAATTGCATAAATATTCATGAAAGTGTGCAGGGAACTAGGAAGTATTGGATGATTCCTAAATTCTAAGTAACGTGCCAGGTGTTTTACAACATGCATTATTAAGTAAGTTAATGTTTTATGAAGTTTTTCAAGTAGTATTGGCGCATTGTAGGTGCTACAAGTGTTTAATGAAAAGACTGACTGAACAGCAATTTATAAAGACTCTCAGGACACAGTTCCATTATTGAAATCCTGGTTCTATCACTATACAGTTATATGACTGAAGCACACCATATAATATCTCTAACATTGTTTATTTAAAATGGAGATAGCAGTTATTCTTACATTATTAAGTTGTTTCAAGGATTACATGAAAACAAATGCTTATTACAGTCCTTGTATATAATAACTCTGTATGTTTACTGTTATTGTCTGTAGTTCTCATGAAAAACTTTGTGAAATAGTAATAATAGAGTTTTATAGTTGAGAAATGAGGCTTGGTTCAGATGTGCCTTGTATCTCTTAGGTAGCAGGGGTAGGATTTGAATCAGGCCTCCGGGACTGGTGTATTCTCTCCATTGAAGCCATTCTCACCAGGCAGCTTTCCATAAACCTGCTTGCCCCTTGCTCTGTAGTATACACACACACTCAAATACTCACCTCCTGTAGCCAAGGAATGTAAAACCATTCATTCAACCCTATGGATATAAACCTGTCTACATTCCTCATTTATTGCAGCAGCATTTATGGATCAATCCCTGGCCTAGGACTGATGGCCATAAAAGATGAAGAGGGATGCACCGCCTCAGGCATGGGTTTGTGAGTCTGCCCTCGCTTTCCACGTGTCATTTCTTACCTTTCACGGACAGCTGCCAGGCCTCTTCATCCATCAGCTTCTGTGGAAATGTGGTGTACCAAAGGAATCTGTTCCATTTATATGCCATGGACAGATTTTCATTATGTGCCTAAAATTCAAGCATTCTTCATCTTAAGGGAAGAAACCAGTTTTATTTTCTTTTTCTAAGTTTATACACACAGTTGCTCATTTCATTAGCACTCCCTTGAAATGGTATATCTGATAAGTCAGAAAGAATGACTTGTGTGAAGAAAACTGCCAAATAAGCAGTTTGTCAAAGTTATAATAAATGTTTGAATAAAGCAAATTTCTGTAAGACAAATTGTTTTCTCATTGGTAGCTGTCATAAAATTGAAGGGGGGGGATTTAGCTCAGCAGCATAAGCGCTTGCCTTGCAAGCATGAGGTCGTGAGTTCGATCCCTAGTACCAAAAAAAAAAAAATTAAAATTGAAGGGGGGAAAGGGATAGACTGAACTGAAAATCTGGAAGTTCACCAGAGTGAAAGCTTTTTACCAACCTTGGAAACCCCCATTCAGCGTTTGGGAATCCCTCCTATCTCAGAATGTGGCTGCAGTGCCACCCTCTACCAGTAGGTGCCTCCATCACACCAGCTGCACTCCAGAGAACTGGAAACTGAACTCAGCAAAACCCAGCGCTTTGCCTTTTAACCAGCTAACTGGTAAACATTCTGTTGGAAAAGGTACGGAGCACAGGAGTACAATTCCAAAACTGATAGAGATGTAGAGAGGTTAACTGTCCTCCAAAAAGGCAAACTAATCTGTCATGTTATATATATCAAAAACCTAGCTCCATAATCAGACCCTGCAATCTCTAGAATAATTCACACAAAAACACATGTGGAGGTATCAGAGCTTACAGTGGAATTCTAGGTAGCCATTTTAAAATGTGGGTGTGCAAATACATGCATGCAAGTGCCTTACAGTGAGTCCAAGTTTACTTACTGTTGACTTGAATTCCTTAGCATCTCTGTTCTTGGGGTAATAATCCTAGGATTGTTGTGATGGTAAATTATGCATTCATGATATATAGATATATATAATGAATATATATGTAATTTGTTGTATGAAGGGTGGAAGGCTACAGAAGAGATGTATAGTTTGAGTCTGATTCTATAGGAAAAATTTTACAAAGCTATTCTTAGGTTCAGAACTAAACCTAGAAGCCTGTTTCCCAAAATGTTAACAGTACTTCTCTCTGGCTAGTGTGACTGGCAAAATAGGTTTTGCCAAATGTTAAGTCACCACAAATGACTTAAAAGTTGCATATGATTTAAAAAATAAAACAGTTCTACTTAAAATTAATTCTCAGGGTTGGCCATTTAAGGATGTTTAATACTTTAAATGTAACAAAGTTCTGATCCTAAATGGATCTAACATGGAAGAACTTGATTTGGGATTAAGACATTGCTACTTGGGGCCCCACGTCAGGAATATAGTTTTCTGCCAGCTTCAGCTACAAGGCCCTGACAACAACCTGACATTGACAGTGTTGTTGGATTCCTTCCTGCCCAGCTGAGTCTCAGAACTGTGGCAGTTTAGTTGATATATCTTGTCCCAGGAGATAGTGTTAAGTGCTCACGTTGGATATGAGAAGGCCTGGACTGGAGCTTCAGCTTTGCTCCTGGGTATTCTTGGGCAAGTTAGTTAACCTTATTTGCTGTATAAATTTCTATTTCCACAGCTGTTATAAAATGAAGAAATACCTACTTTTACTAACTTGGGAGAACTCAACAATCTACTTTGTGAAAACTGACAGAATAGTGGGCTACGTATTTTCCTTGTCAGACCCTTTTGCTTCATCTCTAAATGTGGCAAAATTTGTACCTGATTCAAAGATTATCATAGGATTAAATTGGGGAAAGCCCAGAACAAGTGCTTGATAAATAAGAGGTAAAATTTTAAGGAGCATCACTAAAGTACAGGAGCAGATTAGGACTCCCAAAATTTAGGGCACTCCCCTTGCTCCCAAAACTAGCCAAGACCCTTTCTGAATGGGTGGGGCAGAAGGTTTCCCTTGGGCTCCAACTCAAGAACCCTGTAGACCTGAACCAGAAGGCCTCTGAGACCTCAGTCTGCACACACTGTTCTTTTAGTCGATGCTCCCACCTTTTGGAAGCCAAAGCTGCCAACTTGGCCTCTTGCAAAACACACATTCCATTCATAAGTGCGTTTGTGCATTTTTCCTCCCACACCCTTCTAGGGAGCCAACGCAGAGCTGCCAAGGCAGCTGCTGGAGAAGCGGTGTTTGGTTTAATGGGGAAAAGGCAACTCTCAAAAGTTTTCACAGAACTCTTGATTCAAGCTTTGAACGGATTACTACCATTTTCTGGCTTCCCTGCCAATCAATAATAGGACATTCAGCCATGTTCATGTTCCTTTGTTGCCTTTTTTGTAATCTCTTCCATACAAATAGGTTCAACCAATCCAGAAAAATTAAAATTACATCTGCCAAGTCCATGATTGTCAATATTTTATAAGTTCCTATGAAATTTACTCCCATCATTATTCAAAAACGGAGTTTGAAACAGGGCTTATGTTTCTAAAACACAGCCTTATTGTTGACACAAGTTCCCAAATGCTGCTGCCAGCTATACCCTTGCATATACATATTTGGCAGTTATTACTCTAAAAGAAATTATTGGATTAAACAATATTAACATTTACATTCCTTTATTTCCAGAAAGGTTTTTGCTGTTGGCCAGCATCAGTTTAATCTCTGCAATTTGATAGGTTAAAAAAATTTTTTTCATTATAGATCTGATTCCTATTTATTTCACTGCTTTTTAGACTGGCATCCAACTTTTTTTTTCCAGGAGCTTTTTAGCCAGTTCCTTTTTTCTTCAATGAGTTGTCCATATTCTTTGCCCATTTTTTGGTTTGAAAACCAAGTACTTTTCCATACTAAATTTTTAAGACCTTCTTATGGATCAAGAAGTATCAACTGTTGCAAAAATGTTTCTGGTTTGCTGTACATTTATTTATTTTTGAGATGGGGTCTTGGTTTACAATGTAGGCTGGCCTTGAACTCACAATCCTGCCTCAGCTTCATTTCAAGTGCTGGGATTACAGGTGTGCACCATAAACTTATTTTGTGATTTTTTTTCTATTTGGTTTTATGTTTAGAGTGTCCTGACTCATCTAAATGTTTACCTATGGGCAAATTCATATACAGTACTTAATATGATTTTTTTTCTTACAGTTACACCCTCATTTTTGGAACTTAACTTGACATATAACGACTCTTCCCAAATATTTAATTTTATCCAATTACCTATCATTATTTACCCAATAGAGGAGGATGCCTCTTTTTTCTAAGTCCATGTATGTACTACAGCTGGTACCTATTTTTCTGTCTCACAACAGTCCACTCTTGTAGCTATTTTAATATACTAGCAGTGGCTCACGACACACCAAGAGTTAAGATGCTTTGCTGCTGACTGCTTTACTGCTATATTCCATTAGGACCTCCTCAGCACCCCTAAGCAGAGACTGAAAAGAGAACATTAAAGAATGCAAACCCCAAAGCTTTCAGCTTTCACAAGACAGGGTATCCTCACAAGTTCAAGGAAAGAAGAAAGTTAGGATAGCTTTCCTAACCCCTCAGATTACCCTTTTCTAGTCTGAATCTAAAACTAGAGCTACAGGGTTGATTTCCAGATGATTATTCAATGTAAACATCTGCTTTGGTAACTTGATTTGGCAGGAGGGAAAAGGCTAGGGCTAACTCTTCTGGACCTGCCAGACTACTTGCTGTATACTGTACTGGTTGGCAGAAAGTCTATGCCACATGCATGCAGTGAAGCACCTGTCAACTGAAAGTCACCTGCCTCTAATTGAAAATTGAAAATTAAATTTTAGGCATTATAGTAATACCTTGAATAGCTACAGGCTTTATTTTATAGCACCCAAAGCTTTACCTTCCACTTTGTTGTTTTCCAAATCTGTAAGGCCCTGGTAGAATTTGGTAACTCAGAAGGGCCAATGCACAAGCTCCAGGGCCAATGGGAAGTAAGTTCTGCAGACCTTTTCAAGAGAAAAAAGTTACCCCTACATATTCTGGTTCATAGAAAAATACTGAGGAAACCTCAGAAACTTCTCCTTAGCTAGGAATGTTTTCATGACTCCTAAAACTTTTGCAATCACAGAGAAAAAGAACATCTAACCCTTAACATTGTATTTATTTTTAGGAAACAGTAGTGTGAAGTTGGGACTCTTGGAAAAGGCCATAAGCCTTCCATGAAAGAAATGACTAAGGTGACTGGTCAGTAGTTTTCCTGGAAGTAAACAATAGCTAGACAGAACACAGTGGAAGGAAGCTAAAGATTCTACATGGTTCACCAGGTTAGAACCTTCTAGAATGTAAGATTGGGCCTTGGGGATCATGTTCAGCTCTCTCCCATTTTGGCACAGAGGGAAGCTGAACCCCTAGGAGAGTAGTGATGTGAAATATCACTTGTAACCATGCTACTCCCTTCCAATTCTCTGGATTCTCTGCATGACTTACCTGATACCCTTTTGGAAAACCTTAAAAGTTTGTAGTGATTGAGCATTTCCATGTCTTGGGTACTTTATTATATAAAGACTTTCTTTTAAATCTTAACAAAATGGAAAGATTTCTTCACTTTACATATGAATAAAACAGGATCACCAACTTGTCAATGGTCACACAGCAGTGACACCAACAGTTAAAGACACATCAGGTTGTCTCCTTTGCCTTAATCACTGCAAACTGAAAATCGAGGGGCCGTGTACCTGACACAGTGCTCAGATTCACTTTTTCAGTTATTAAAACTATTTAGGTAGCGGTCCTGTAAGGACTCACATGCTGTTTGCCTATAATACAGGGGCCTCAAAGGTCACTCACTTGAGTGTGGTATATGGGAGGTCAAATATACTGTTTGGAGCCTGGAGATTTTGTGCTGTCTGAGTTATTTTCCAGAGCATAAGAATTGTGTCTCAATACTGCTATATTGGAAGAAACCCTAAGTGGATGAACCCTGTCCCAGAATAAAGTCATTTTTCTTTTTGCAGAAATATCAATAGTCAGGTAAACAAATTTATTAAATCCAACAGCAGGTAATCTTCCAAATAAAAAAAGACATCAGAAGAAAAAAAAATGCAGACATCAAAGACAAATGTAACAAGTTAATAAAAATATTCAAGGGGCCATTTGAAGAGTGCAACAGTGCAGCGAATACAAACCAAAGTATTAACTTTTGTCAAGTTTGCACAATCTCATGAAACAGACACACTGATCACAAACTAAGAGGGATCCACAAAGGTGGAGGGTCACATGAGCAGTGGACTCATCACCTCAGCGGCTTAAGGCAGGATATATGCAGGACCAATCCATCCAAGCCCCATTTGCCTATTGCTTCAAATTCCCTCTTTAAAACCTAGACTCATACTCATTAGTGCAACAGGTAAGAGCAGTTAACCACAGAATTAGGGCTGGGAACCAAGGTCAAAGGGAAGACACTTCTTCCAGAGTAAATGTATGTGTTGGTGGGAAGGGGGCAGCAGCTGCTGAATGGCTTCCTTTGGCAATATCTAAGATTTGAAAGTAGCAGGAAAGGATATATGTGGTACCTATGAGAACAAGCCGGCTTTCAAAGAAGAAAGGGAGAATGTGATACCCCAGCACCTGAATTAGAAGCAGAACTTGATGTTTCCTCAAAGCTATTCCAACCCTCCTGGCTTTTGCAAGCAGTACTAAAGCTCAGTTTACTTTTTCTTTTAAAAAGGAGGGAAATCTTGCCAATCTTGACAGACATATAGTCCCAGTTCAAGGCCAGAAATGCTGTAATTAAATTTACCAGGGGAATATATTCTAAAGGGGGCATGGTGGGACTCCCATCTATATGACTCAGGAAAGAGACTGGGAGTAGGAGTACGATCAGTGTCATGTTCTCAGATGAGTCCCAATGAACATATTCCAATAACTTTAATAGTCCTTGCAGCCATTTAAACAAACACTGCCAGAGTTCTCCAAGGAAGACCTTTGTCAGTTACCAAGATGTTCAAATTCAAGTCTACCAAGGAAGACCTTTGTCAGTTACCAAGATATTCAAGTCATTAAACAAATACAACAGACACAAAAAAATCAGCAAAGCAAGCAACTAAAGGGGGGAAACAATACAACGTAACCACAAACCCTAACAGCAGCTTTCTCCAAGTCCTTATTAATTATCTAGTTCAGTCTTTTAGGCTCTGCTGCACTGAAGACCCTATGAAATACAGCAAACCAAACAGTCCCAAATATAGATTTTGTAAACTTATAGACGTTTTTATCCCAGTAACTTCCCACCATTGTTTAGTACAATTTGGCATTAGTACACAGTGTATGAGGCTATCAAAGAACTATGGGGGTTCCAACACCCTATAGCCTCCAGACCTGAGGACCAAATTTTGGTGCCAGCCCTGGGCCATCAATACTGTTTCAGACTAATACTGTGGGCCTTAATCCTCTCTTCCTCCACAATGTAGCTGGTTGTCACTCATCTTTGAGAAATTCAACATGTTCCTGCCAGCTTGAAACATTGGTGATACATGTGTGACAGCCTCATTGGTTGTGCCAGCCACCCAATAGGAGTCATGCACGTATGGCCCAGTTATATACATGTTAATATTGAAAACACTGCTTCACACATTTCAACTGTATTTCTCCAGACCTGTAAGTTTGGTTGAAATTTGAATCTTTAGCCAGCTCTATCTAGGGGTTTTCTTCCCTTATCAGAAGATACACCAAGTGGGCACATTTGGCAGGAAGAGGGCAGAGCTACAGAGGCAACCAACCAAAGCATAACAAAGTGTCATCACAAGAGATAAGGTTCAGAATGATACATTCAAATTTGGCAAAGATGGGGAACGATTTAATGAAGCTATACTTCATCTCATACCAGCTTGCTAATTAACTGCTTAAAAAAAAAAATCACACCTCACAAAGCCATTTGTCACAACTAAATAATCTCGCAACACATACTCACTCAGCTTGTTAGAGGCACTCTGTGATGCTGCAGGTGTTCACATCCTGCCCCTCTCAACATATCACCCAGGTGGCAAAATGCTAATGTGAGAGGTGGGCTGGCTTACCAGAGGGGCAAGCATTTGGCCTCCTCCACAGAATTTCTGCTTGCTTACCTTTTAAGCAGTAAATCCATTTCAAGGCTGAGAGGAGCAGGAGCGGTTCACTTTCCAGAAGTGTAAGTACAAACACTACACACATCCTACCTTGGATCTCTTTGCAGAAAAACTGCATTTCTGTGGTTATGAAAGAGTCAAGCAGTGGCCCAGAGTTACTGCAGTTTGAGATCCCTGCTTAGTATCAGGCTCTCAAACCTGGAAGTAAGTTCCTGTCTGACTGCTTTTTCTGGCTTCTCAACAAATGGATCATTTAAAAAAATATAACCAAAAATAATTTCTGAATGGCTCTTTTAAGAGTGGGGAAGCCGAGCAGTTAAAAACAAAATCCAGTAACAAAATGCACTCACTCTAATAAATTTGATGCATGGAGTATAAACTTAAAGGCTGGAGAATTTCAAATTTTTGAGGTCTTCAGTGGCCTCTTTTTGTGTACTTTTCCTTCATTCGACCTCTCCTCATTCCAGAATTGGGAAAACCTGGGAGTTAAAAACTGGATGGATGACAGGTGGTATCTTTAAGAACTCTGTGTGGGGACCCACCCACAGATGAACCCATAGAACTTGCTGGGGCCCTGGAGACTCTTAGGCAAGGACCTTGGGTCTTATTTAGAAAAAAACAAGACTATTGTGGTCGATTTTAAAGTTACTCAACTGCCCAGCTAGAAGGAACAGGTTTAAAATTAACAACAAAAATCAAATTCCAGATATGTTCCCCATGTCAATATGAGTTTTAGAAAAACTATGACAATATCCTTAAATAATCATTTTTGTAAAGATGGGAGCCCAGAACTGTAAGGCTTCTGAGAGAGGAACTTGACATGCAAGAGTATAAACAGTTACAAATTTTTATTTAAAAGATTCCCTTTCTAATCTGTTCCAAAATACTAGAAGCTGAACTGTACAAGCTCCTGCCATCCAGCCCCTCCAGTATAGTTTTTTGACGATATATATAGAGATATATATAGTGAGATACATATATCGATATATATCTCTCTATATACATCTTAAAATGGAAAAATAACAAGTGGACTTGCTATGGAACCAGATAGGATGAGAATCAGCTCCTCAGGCCCCGGTGGCAGTTTGGCCAAAGCTGGCCTGGCAGAGCGAGTACATGGAGGAGTCTGAGGAACTGGGCCCCTTTCCTTTGAGGAAAGGGCTGGGCAAATTCATATTCTTTTATAGTGAAAACAGTCCAAATTCAGATATGAAAGCCTCCATTATGATGTTCCCTGGAACTCTTCTTATACTTTATATACTGAAGGCAGCTCCCGCTTTTATGGCCAGTTTTAGCAGGCATAGAAACAAAGGAATATAGATACATATATGTGTGTATACATATATATTTTATATAAGTAAAATATATACATATTTTATATATGTATATATACATATCTGGGGGGAGGGAAAGGAAAAGGAGGGTCATGTAAACCTAAACAGTCATCACATTACCCCAAATGAGCCTGACGTTAACAAAGAGATAATAAATAACTCCTAGGGGTTAAGTGACAACATAGGTGCAGCAAGAAGGGAAAGGGCATACATTTAACTATTAAATACACTTTGATATTTGTGCGGCAGAGTCCAGGATTCTGCACTTGCCAGACAAGTAAGCTGATGATACTCAAAGAAAAAGAAATTTAAAAAAAAATTCAAGCAGAGCTCCATACCACAGTTTTCTTTCAAGTCAGCTGGTGGGCCGGCAGTGTTTTCAGACCACCAGGAACAGAAACTTTGGCTCTAAGGCAAATGAAAAAAGGAAGTATTTCCACTTAAAACATGAAAATACAGAAACTTTATCAAAGAAAGAAAAATATCAAAGAAGTCTACTTCCAGCAAAACTGAGGTAGCACTGCTTTCTCTGTATTCAATGCTTAAGTGGTTCTCAGTACAATGTATTCTAAAAAAACAAAACTGCTCACTTGACTGACAGGTGCAGCATGTTGATGGATAAACTCAACATGAAATGCAATAGGTCAAAGAAGAAATGAGCAAGAAGTGAGGGAAATAAAGGTTTTGGATAAATTAGCTTAAAGGGGGGTTGTCACCAGACAGTAAATGCTCTTGACTGGCCTTGGCTCTCCAAGAGCTCCAAATCGCCTGGGAATTAATGCAATGTGGTTAACAGTTAACACTGCTATTCAAATCTGTGTAAATCTTTAAAAATAATTATAACAACCTAAACTCAACCATGTAAACAGCACTACACACAGTACAGACCTGCCCTGAAAAACAATATGCAAACTGAGATCTGGCACTGTATCATTTGCAACATTAAATCAATCGAACAACAGTCCCATTCTCCCCACCCGGCTCTACATCCTCCCCCACCAAAAAGCAAAGCAAGAAAAAAAAGATCTATTTTGTGCAAGAAATGGCAGGCTTATTCTAGCTGAAGGCTTCAAAAAGAAAAAAAAAAGAGAGGGGGAAAAAAAGCACAACACGTAGTCAGGTTCAAATATTTTGAGGAACACCTCCCAAAAGAAATTAACCAAAATAACTAAAAAGTGAAGAAAGTGCCTAAAACATGATACAGCATTTTAGAGCCCTTTCAGATACAAGGCAGAGAAAGGTGTGAAGTAGAAAATATCCGGATCTTCAGTAATTTCCACAAAGGTCCAACTCCTTGCTTGGCTGCAGGGCAGCGGGCAGATCCTTGCTGCTGCTCCTGGGACAGAGCCACTAAGTTTGCTCCTCGGGACACAAGCCCTCGGGCCCTGAGCTGAGTGCACCTCTCCCTTCCCCTTCTTTTTTCCTTCGTTCCATTTCCCACTCCACAAAGGTATCGAAGAGACTTGGCCAGGCCTCATCTTCACTGTAGTTGCTGAGGTCAGGACCAATCACCTGAGTGAAGTTAAGGAACATGTTCCAAGTGTCCCGAGAAATGCCCTTGATCCCCGAGGGGTTCTCTGCTAAGAAGTTTAGCCACTGGTCCAATACGGGAGGATTGTTTTGGGTAAAGACTAGTTTCCACAGGGCAATGGCTATTTCTCGATGCAGTGACCGCTGCCCTTCTTCAGAGTCCAGGCCAAACTGAAATGTAAACCGGTAGAGATCCTTGAATTTATCCTCTTGTTTGGCTTCAGTCAAGAGGCTAGGGAACCGTGCACAGATCCCATCAATGCTGTCTGCACTTATTGCTTTGCAGCCATCAAAAAACTCCTTCCTGCAATAGGAAGGAAGAGGCAAAATTAATAATTATAAATTATTTAGTGAGAGGCAATAGATTATAGAAATTAAGAGCATTACTGAGGCTCTTGAGCTTGGATTAGAATTCCAACTCCTCTACTAAGTAGTCCAATGTGTCCTTGTCTGTCACACAATGAGAATACCACCTCACTGAGGAGGGTTCAGTGAGGACTAATTAAGTTAATAGACATGCTGGGTCTGGAAGGAGTACAAGAAGCCAATCCACCCTTCCTGTGAGCCATGCAAATCACATGGGGCCCAGGAAGAGAGACAAGCCAATTTGTCCTTCTGGTGAGCCAACCAGTGTGCAAGCTGAGAATCAAGAACACCACCTCCTCCACCCCATAAGCAGCCGGCTGATTTGGAGGACAAACTGATTGATAGCAACTGAGGTACAAACACAACTAAATGCTTCTACTGTTTGAGTGACTTTGCAGGCCTATGGCTAGTAGAAGGAACATTTATTAGTAGGATAACATATGCAATAGAGCAAATATGGGGGATTTCCTTCTGTCTTGTTTTTGAAATCCAATATTGTTCCCACCATTTTGTTTTGTTTGTAAGCCAACTGTTCTGTTTTAGTCAATGTTCTGTTTTGATTAGTGTTATTCTGTTTTATTTGATTTTACTATGTCTGATGGTATGTGCAACTATTTTGAAGATAACAAGATATATCATGGTAGCCATTGTTGATTTCCTATTATCCTGTTTTGAAGTTCTGTACCACTTTCACTGTTTTGTTTTGATTGGCTTTATTCTGTTTTATTTTGTTAGGTTTTATTCTCTTTAAAATAAAAAAAATTAAAAAGTTAACAGATTCAGTATTAAGTCCTTCTGTGTCTGGCACATGGTGCATAGTTCATACTGGTTCACTAATTTATTTCATTCATCTTCCCAAAACTAAACTCAAGTCTTCTGTTCTGTGGCCTACTGATTTCTACTCTGCATAGTGTTAAGCTGTACCTTCTTCTCCCAGTCTGATTTTCTATGGGTTGTTCTTGGCTTCAGGGAGTGACAGAGGCATACTCCCCAAGATACTGGAGCATTCAGTGCCTTTGCATATAATAAAGTGAGGACTCACAAGGAAAAAAAGGTCTGAAATAGCAGTGGAGCTGAACACCAGAGCTCCACAATATGGCTCATTCTGAACTGTCCCTCATTTAACTTCAGGAAAAGATGTTTGCTGCCCAGATACTCATAAGCTGCCAGGTAATGCTACAATATACTTCAAATATGATCTAAAATTTAGGCACAGGTGTTGTTCTGTGAAAAGAAATGTGTAGCACATATCAGAAACAGGAAGCTTTATAAAAACAAGAGTGCCTGATCCTTACCCATGGGAGTCTTATTCCATAGGTCTGCTGTAGCACCAGGTATGTACTTTTTCAACCTTTAGAGAATTGGGGGGGGTGTCCCTCTGGCTTAGAACCACAGCTTGGCTCAGAACATTTAAGCTTCAGAGAAATTGGAAAACAAAACGTAACAAAACAAAAACCAACCAAGCCCATATCCAATGAAGCTATGGCAGTTCTAGCCTAACTGGCACCTGTGCCCAGGAGTGTTCTCTTTCCTCCTCTGTTCACCTGCTGACATGAAGTATTTATGACTAACCTGGTGAATTTGCACATGGTAGCAGCCTGGAACTTCCAAGCCAAGAGCAGCACTCGAAATTCTGTGGGGTCGACACATAAGTCATTGCAAAAGCGCTCCATGCCTTCCTCCAAAATTGCATCCTCCCGCTCGTCCTTGTAGCGCCTGAACAGTTCCTCTAACCTCTGCAAGGAGGACTCCTCAGCATTGGACTTGGACTCCCTCCCAGCGTCTCCCGAGGATGTTGGCAGCTGGCAGGTCTCAGTGGTAGCCTCAGTTTTCTTGGTCCCATTGACAAGAATATCTCCACCTGGCTTGCCACAGGGTGGCACCTGTTCCTCCCGGTGGCCTGCCCCTCGCCTACTGTGTGACTTGCTGCTAGTGTCTCGGTCTCCATTCTTGCTGCCCAGGGTCGATGAGGGATTCTTGCACTTGGTGACGCACTGGCCCATGGTGGTGATGGCCTGGCTTCTAGAGCGGCCCCCTCTGGATTGGATGCCCTCGCTGCCACTGGCCCATATACCTCAACATGCCATCAGCCAGAGGAGCCAGCCAACCTGGAAGGAAATTAGTAAGTTGTCACTTCTGGATAGGGGAGTGGGATATGAACTGCTCACCTCTAGGAACTGCACAATGGTGAATGAGCCACTTCAGTGAGTTGACAATTAGCCAAGGGAGATACCCTGAGCCCTTGCTTTATTGACTCCCTTGTAAGCCAGCTCTGTAAGTTTGCCATGGAAAAGCAGCAGCTAGGGCACATATGGATAACAAATAAGGGAAATTCCTAAAATTCTTAAGGTAATATATGTTACAAAGAGGCATCAAAGAATACAGTTCTGACAGAAATGGTCCACAGGAAATCTGTCTTGCCAACTTGGCATCAGAGAAGAAAGTTACATGGAACTGCATTAAGCTACAAAGCACAAATAGAAGGTTCAACTTCTAGTCCCTAATACCAACATTCTCAGATTTTTTTTTTTTTTAACAAGGAACTAGGCGTGGTAATACAGGTCTGAAATCCCAGCACTTTGGAGGCTGAGGCAAGAGGACTGCCACAAGTTGAAGGCCAGCCTGGAATACACAGTAGTTCAAGGCCAGTCAAAATTACAGAGGAAGACCCTGTCTCAACAAACCAAAACCAAAACCAAAACAAAACAATTAGAAATATAGAAATAAACACAGAAAAAGAAAAAGATGAATAGAAAGAATAGCGTAGTCATAGAAGGTCTTATCCAAGACAAGTATCTTATAATGGCCAAAGGATTTGCATAGTGTCAAGACTACAACCAGGGACCTAGCCAAACAGCAAAGTGAAATTCATCTCTAACACCTCCAAGATTCCTTCCTGGCCTATCCTGTAATGCCATTTCTCTGCCCTATTCCGCCCACCTGTAGAAGTCATCCATCAAGCCTGTATTTCCAGCAGTTTCCTAATCAAGGTACGTCTTTTTTGGTTCTCCTTTCAGATCTGTAGTAGCAAAGCTATACATAGAAAGCAAGCCAAGTTCACACTAAATGTGACTGCCCTATAGGACAAACAACCACAATCTCCCAGAGCGGTATGTCTTCACTTTTAAAAGGGGTGTGTCAGGTGTAGTGGCATAAGCCTGTAATCCTAACTACTGGGGAGTGAGGTAAAAGGATCAAGAATTTGAGGTCAGCCTGGGCAACTTTTATAATGCAGTTCTTGCAAAATGCCAGCTGCTAAAATAATGGCAATCACTATTAATAGAAATATGGACCAGGAGCCAGAAGCACTGTAGGGAAAGCAAACACCAGACAAAAATCAATGTTAGTCTCACATGGGCCCTCATCAGTTTTAGGGAGCTTTCATGGGCCTTCATGATGAAAGTTTAACACTCTTAAAAAAAAGTCTGGGGTAAAGCACTTAAGAGAGGGGTACAGGGTAGTTTTTTAATGAAAATGAGACTTTAAACTTTACTTAAAAAACTCAGTTTCTTCCAAATTAAGCCAATATAAACCAAGAGTTATCTTCAGGACAAATACTCTTCAAAAGTAAGCTCTGAGGGTACATCAAATTTAAAATGATACCAGAATCATTCCTGTAGTTACTGGAGACTCATATCAGGGTGTGTCTCACTCTCCAGCCTCAAGGAGAATAAATAACAAAAAGACATGTCCATACATGCCCTCAAAAGATCTGCAGTTTAATTTTGCTTCAGAAACACACTGAAATCCTTAAGAGAGCTTTTGGTGTAAAAATCACAGGCCCAACAAGTTGTTTCAAAGTCTTTTTATGCTTTGAAGTATAAGTAGGAAGCCATAAGCATAACCTATTCAAATTTCAAAAGGTTAATTCTTGGAAGACCATCATCCAAGGGAAACAACTGTTTAAGCAGAATTATCTCAGAACAAGGACTGTACCATGTGGAGGGTCTGGTTTCCAGATTTGTGTTTCCAAAGGCTAGAGTGCTGAAAGAAACAAAAGGCCCAAACTTACACAAACCCCACATGCTCACAGACTGGCAACTCTAATTCCCAGGCATGCTGACTCACCAGGGTTTGCTGCTCAGCTCCTGCTGCTGAGGGAGGCTTTGGTACGGAGTGAGGTAAGAAAATTTCCTGGCTTCCAAGTGAGCCATCTACCCCAGGCCACTCACTCCATCACCCAACAGACAGATGCTTCCTTACAGGAGTTACCTCAGAAGCCTGGTGCCAGGACTTGCAGCGAAAGAACAGATGGGGCTCCCAAAGAGACCAAAATCCCATTTACCTGACCAGCCTTTTATGAAAGAGCACCTTTTGATGACCTGACACAGCAGAACCAGCTTTTAATATGCCCAGTAGAAGAAAGAGGGGAAAATCAATATGGACAGATGATCAATCAGTAAGTGCTAGAAGGTCTGATCCTTCTACCACTCCTCATTTCTTTCTTTGAAATAACCCCATTCCAACTGCTGAGGCAAAGGGGTGGCCTCCCATCAGAGGAAAATATTTTCAGGTCTGATGGTAAGTATGGCACCTGATTATTCTGACTGCTACCCAGTAGGTTCTGCATCTACCCATTTCCCTGGGAGAGTACTTCTGCTCCTAATACTCTCTCTAAGCCCCAAGACAGCCCTCTGCCCTACTGGCTAGTTGCAACTTCAAGTCACTTAAACTTGAAGGTCTGCTTTTGGCTACTAGCTCACAATATGATTTATCACTGAGTACCTTATCTGATGCCAGGTACTTTAGAGACATTAATGCACAAATCCTCACCACAACATCTCATTTAAAGGTATGGAAACTGAAGCTCAATGTAAATTACCAAAGTTCACATAACAAACAGCCTTGTTATGTCTGGCTCAAGATATATGACCTACACCACAGAGCCAGACCATGGAGCCCACCTCCATCCAGCACAGCACCTTGGGAATGCAAACACAGGTGGATTTTGAGGTCACTGACACAAAATAGCTTATCTTAAACCATCATTCATAGGAAAGAGAACAACACATGGTCCATGAACAATGCTCAATGCTCCACCCACTCACTGCCTTCCTCCAAGGTGTGCCAGGCCAGTCAGTCCTACTACCAGGATCATGACAGCAAGGATGCCCTTGGGCTCTAGAATTAGTCTACTTACCCTAAACATACTATGATATTTTAGTCTGTCCGTAAGGAAACAATTCCAGCCCTAAAAATGACACACAGCGCTGCCACTGGCTTAAGTATTTGACTCTAAAGAAAATGTGA
This sequence comes from Hydrochoerus hydrochaeris, assembly GCA_004027455.1. Taxonomy (NCBI): domain Eukaryota; kingdom Metazoa; phylum Chordata; class Mammalia; order Rodentia; family Hydrochaeridae; genus Hydrochoerus; species Hydrochoerus hydrochaeris. The sequence goes on from PVLA01000414.1 coordinate 185,396, forward strand.
ATTTCTAGATCTGCAAAATGGCACCTGCTTCTTGAGCTATTATAGGGATTCAGTCAGGAAATGCAGATAAAGGGTACCTGGCACATGCTGTCACCTCACAGAGAACATAAAATATAAAATCTATTATTAATAGCCCAGTAACAGGCAGTTTGCCTTTTGGGACCTTCAATTTCTCCTGTGGAATGGTGTGCTCCAGGCCTGTTTCCCTAGACCTAGCCAGGACATCTATAGCCCCATTACCTTGGGTTGAGTTCCAAAAATGTCTTACAGCACTGCAATGAGCCTATTTAAGTGCAACATTGCCTGGAAACACCTGTAGGAGCAGACTCTCCAAAGGACAGGATTTCCTTATCATTGATCCTGAATAAGATCAAGCTCAATATCTGCTCTGCCTCATGAATACTTTAAATTTCTGGTCAAATAGTGTTCCTAATCTGAGTGAGGCAGACTTTCAGTCTGTTTCCATGCCTTTTCTTTTCCACTACTCCAGCTCTGTAGATTTGCAAAAGACAATTTCTAGCTTTTTGCTCCGTTACACTCTTTAATGGAAGTGTTTTCTTGGTTGGTCCTCCTCTCTATCATTGTAATTTGTCAGAGATGACACCAAAATCAGCTAATCCAGAGTCCAGTTTTCAGAAATAACAGCATTAGTAACAATGAATATCACTTTGTATTGTTAGTACATTATAGTACCTATATATAAACATAACTGTGATGTAACTACTTTCAATTACAAGAGATAAATGGGGGCACACTAAGGTGAAGGAATCTAGCTAGGAAGGGAAAAACAGCAGTACAGAAATTAAGAGGATGAGCTCAGACAAACCTGGATTGGAATCATGGGAACTGCCCCAACTAACTGAAACTATCAGTAGCTCATCCTGCTACACCTTAACAGACTAAGAGAGCGAAATGCCCGCTGAATACCAGGTTCACAGAAAGCTCTTAGTATTAGCTTCAACAATAGTTGTTACTACTGCTATTATCACAAAGTTGGTGACAGAATCAAGCTTCCTTTACACAGGGAAGAGTGCTCTTTTCAGGAGCCAGCCCAGACCTGCCATGGCAATTTAGGTATGTTTGCATAGTAGGTGACTCTGCTCTCCTGCCTCACATAAGTGGCACAAATGGGTTAAATATAGCCAAGGGCAAGAAGAGGTGGGAAGAAAAGAAAGAAAAAGAATGGGGAGGGGGAGAAAAAAAAAAAAGCCCACACACAAACCAGGGAAACCACTTAGAAGCAGTGACAGCTTTGAGTGTTTACCTGAAAGAACAAAGACAATAACTCTGCTCAGGGCTGTTCAGCTTATGTTGGGCCAAGATCAGCCTCCTCTCTCAATCTCAGCACTGGCCGCCACTGCCTCTTTCCCTCCCTTCTCTGTACATCAGCCTCCACGCTCCCTCCTCTTCCTCTGTGCCAGCTTAAGCCACTGCTCCTGTGGATACACTTGGCTGCCTGCTTAGCCACAGGCCTAGAGCAGCCACTGCTGGGCTTTCAAACCACAGGCCCACAAGCTGCAGTCCCTGGGGATGCTCCAGGTCTAAGGAGGGATAAAAATGCTGCTCCTATCTCTTAGGGTAGTTTCATGATCTGCCTAAGAGACAACCAAGCAAGTCTCTGAATAAGGGCTTATTTTTAATTTCTGAGGCCAAACTGCCACTTACAGAACAAACCACCATGAGGGCTAACCCACACTGAGATTCAGTGTGAATGGAAACAGGAAAAGGAGAGAGAAGGGTGAGCTACTATTATGGAAAGTAAGGACAAGGAAGAAAAAACATTATCCATAGATCCTGGGGCTACATACTTCATGTGCCTCATCAACTTTAAACCTCACAACAAGCCTGAGAAAGAAATTGTTACAGCTTTCAGATGAGGAAATTGAGATTTCTTAAGCAGTGGGATTGGGAATAAAACCAATCTGTCTGGGCTGGGGATTTAGCTCAGCGGCATAAGTGCCTGCCTGGCAAGCGCAAGGTAGTGAGTTTGATCCCTGGTACCAAAAAAAAAAAAAAAAAACCAATCTGTCCTATGGGAAGATTCCACAGAGAAAGTAGGTCTTATTTTAGTCCTCAAATGACCACAGGCCCACAATGGAACAAAGAGAAAGCCACTATGATTGGTCTGTTATTAATATATATTAATAAAATATTTTAAAATAATGACATACATTTATTGAATAGATTGATATGAATCATCACACTTAATTCACTGCAACTCTAAAAGGAAGCCAATGTAATCTTCATTTTACAGAGGCAGGAAATGAGTTGAGTTTAAAGGAGCAGACAGCAGGCACATAGCTAGTCTATAAAGGAAAAGGGACTCAAAAATCCATGCAGTCTGACTCGAAACACTAGATTTCCCATCTCTGGCATTACCACTATGTCTGCTACAATGTCTGCCAAGGTATACCTCTCTCCTAAGGAGATGGCAGTGCCCAAGAAGAAAATTTATGGGCTTCTATGTCTGTAACTTACAGTTTCTTATGGACACCTAGGTATATTCCAGACGTACTGAGGCAGTAAGCCCAGGGTAAGCTCTTAAAGCCTTTGGTTCTCATCTAGGAACTATCTCCCTAAGCAGTGTGTGGCCTTGTGCAAGTCACTTAGCTTCTCTGAGTTTCTGTGACCCCCAACATTAATATGCAGCAAAGGATCTGGATTAGTCTTTTCAAGGTCTAATATTCTAGGCCTACCTTCAGCTTTTTGAAGTTCTAAATTTGCAAACCTTCTGAGGACAGAAAACTTTGCCTCCTTAGTGAATGGTTCTCGTATTTTTCCTGCCTCTGTCAAAGTCATGCCCAAAAGGATAGAGAAACTAGGGTTATTCTAATCCAAACATGGGTATGGTAACACTGATTTTGCAGCTCCCTTTCCCTTAAACTTCTTAATTTGATCTCTGCAGTAACAATAGGACCTCACATACGGCATACAGACCAGAGCAAGCTGGCTCTCTGGTATAGCTGGCTGGGTCCAAGAAGTCTGCTCTGAGGAATGCTGTGTTGGCTACCGATGGGGAGCCTAATACCCAAGGAAGAACCTTTGAAACAAGGAGCAAAACAAACAGAAAGCAAATACTGGCACCAGAAAACTGTATCTCAAGACACTTGAGACTTCCTTGGACAGAAAAGACCAATTCAATCCATTCCTACAATCTAGAACCTATTCAGTAGCAAAAGGCCACTGACAGCTGCTGGGGTGTTATGTTTTTCCACATTAGAAAACGAAATCTATCTTTTCAACCAAGAGGCTACATCAAATGATGATCTATACTAGTAATGGCAAACCTATGGCATGCATGCAACAGCAGGTTGTTTCTATCACTGAAAGCTCTAAAACGTTTATCATCACTGACAATACCATCTATGTGTGTATAAATACACTCTGACATTGTACAACAGCAAAATCATCTAATGACACATTTCTCAGACCGCATCCCATCACTGAGTGACACATAACTGTATACTACTAAGAATACACATTTTTTTGAGGCCTGAGGACTAAAGCCAGCCAGGCTGGGCTAGCTACACCAAATACTATTTGCCAAATACAACCGAACCAACACACGCATACTATTATAAAGGTTCCAAACATCAAATGATTTAGAATTTTTGGTTTCTGTGCATTGGAACTGAGCTACATGTTTACACGAGCTGTTTCCCACATAAACTCAAAATAAGCAAAAATGTACCATATCATTTCACTCACCCACAAGTAGGAACATTTTTTGCTGCCACTGTAGTTTTGAGCAAGTCTGAATACCCACCTATGTACAAAATGGACAGCACTGAAGGACGTTGAATTTCTAAGAACACTTAGAATATCAGATTAGCTATGTCTAGCTTTCCCAGTGACTTTCCCTGTTTAAAAGTAAAGAGCCATCTTGGATTTGTGCTCAGTAGTATGGCAATAAAAATGGTATGTCTGCTAAACTCATCTCTGCTCCTCTTTTATATTTACAGTTTGTTTTTCTTATGATGGTGCCTCATTAGATCCCACTAAAGGTGAATTACTGATAAGGCACTAATTTTCTGCTTCTAGGTAACATATGTCTGCTACCCTGGAGGTTTACGCAATTGTTCGTAGCTGATTAGTCCTCAAACACTGAATTACCACATCAACTGTTCACTTTTCAGTCACCGTCTAAGAAGTTTAACAGTCAGCAACTGACTAAAAAAATAGTTAAGATTATATTTTTGCATTTAAGTAACATACAAGAAAGGAAATTGTGAAATGAATCAAAAAATGAGGAAGGAACTTTCTACAAAGATGTGACTGCCTACAAATGTCCTAAAGGGGTACCTAAATGACCACATATGTACACATGTGGTTTTTAGAGCCACATGGCTCTAAGTAGGCTTCAACTTCATCACATTGTAACTAATCAATTTCTTAATGTTTGCTAACTCTTAGGGAAAAAAAACCTGAATCCATTAAGACCACATTTATCAGTTTTTTCCTAGAGGCCCATGATGCAGGCTGAATGCTAATGCACAGCAGACAGGAAGAGGAAGAGAGAGGATCAGAAAAGACCCATACCATAAAATAAGTTCTGCTTTCAATTGCATCAGTAACCTGATTAGAAGAGTGGCTAAGGCTTTCTTTCCTGCTGCCAGATTCAAAAGTATTACATAGTTATTCTGTGAAGTTTAGAAAATACAGAGCAGCATAAATTTAAGAAGTCAGTGAATAACTCTACCACACCAAATATGTTAAAAGTACATCTTCTCAGGCTTTCATATAAGTACATAAAGAGGGCACATATAAATACATACACTCATCTACACATTATGCACAACAAATGGAAGTTATATTCTATATATTCTTGTGTAACCTTTTCCACTCATCATTTTTTATAAAAATCTTCCCCTCACAGTTTTTAAAAAAGCAGCAATTAAACAGTAGTATTGGTATTACCAGTAATGCTCCAACTATTCATGTAAACCATAGACTATTTATTCTCTACTCTTTAACTTGTCAAAAAAACTAGTACTGTACTCCAGGAGGGCAAAGAGATTGAGAGACCCTGGGTTAAAACATTTTTAATAGTCAGGTAAGTCTTCTCTTGAATGGAGATATCATCATTTGTCAATTTAATTTCTTACTGTTGGGACATTTAGCTTGTTTCCAACAGCTCACTACTATAAACAATACTGGGATAATACAACATGCAGCTAAAATTCAGCACACTTAACAGTTATTTCCTGAGAATAAATTCCTAAAAGAGAAAGCAATGGATTAAAGAGTATGATATATATATATATATATATATATATATATATATATATACTTGAGAATGCATATTTCTCTTAACATCTTGTAATATTAGCCAAATCAATTTCCTTTAAGAAAATCTTTAACAAAAGCACATTAGACGAAGACAGGAAAAGAGATTTTAAGAAAGCGTTAAATGATGGGATGGGAGAGGATGCAGAAAACAGGTTAGTCATAAGATTATTTCACTTATCTAAATTTCCTCACTTTATTCTTTAAAAAGATGTCCTCTTCACACACATCAGAAAAGAGAGGAAGAAATGGGAGGGGAGAAAGAGGAGGAAGGTAAGGAAAGAGAAAAGAAAAGAGAAGAAAAAAGAAAAGAAAAGATGTCCATCTAAAGATCTAATGAATAATCATACCCTTAATAAAAGTTTAGCATCAGGCATAGAAGGGTCTGGCCCATACCAGTGATGACAAGCCTTTTAGAGCTTTCAAGGATACAAACTGCCTGTTGCAGTGCACATGCCACAGGGTCACCACCACTCAGACATACATTTCCAAGGAACAAGAGGCTCATTCAAAAGGCAGTCATGGAACCCCTGGAAATGCTTAATGGGCTGGATTTAGTCCACAGACTTCTCACATGGGCTTTCAAATTACAGAGTGGATCAAAGGATAATATTAAATGTAGCAAAGACTAGCCTGCATCCCTAGAATCCAGGCTCTTGATCTGATTACGTTTTCACTAGTAGTTCCTGCTCCCTCACTCTTGATTGGCTACAAGGTTGTTGGAATTTATAATGCAACATGGGACTCAGGCCCACCAAAGCCTCATTTGATTAAATCAAGGATATGCTAAACCAGTCAGAGTGAATCTCAGCATTTAAACAATCAGCTTACCATGCTACCAAGCAAAGTAACAATGTCAGAGGGTCAGCGAGGATAAATTAAATCCTTCTTACCAGTAAGTCTCAGCTCTAATGCATTTTAGAACTCAAGAATGAAACCCCTAAGTGGAAAGCAGGACTGAAAAAACAAAAAGAAACTGAGTTTTAGAGAAGGCATCATTGGTACCCTATATCCAACTGTATCTGGGATAAAGATAAAAGCCTAAACTTCAAAAATATGTGAATAAATTCCCTTTTGCATAAGCCAGATGATCAGTTTTTATCACAATTAAAAGTCCCTATCAAGACACAGTTCTGTTACTCAGACTCCTACTCAGCAGAGAAAGGGAAGACCTAGTACACATCCTGATTTATGATATGGGACCAACTTACTATGCCACAATAAATCCAATACATCATAGGAACCCTTAGCTGAACAACAGGATCAACAATCCCTAGCTTATGAGAGCTGTCAAATACCATTACACATTGGTGGACCATCAGGATGCTATTTATAAGATGGCATGACTAATGAGCTGTAAGAACCCCTACAATTAAAACTTTAATAATCATAGCTCTCCTTGAAGTACAGATACCACAAGGTGCTTGTGGCTGCTTTATTCTATTAAATTGGACATATTTTCTGTTATCTTCATGTTCCCAAGGAGGAACTTCCTCCCAAATCTCAGACACCATGTGAAGGGCTATAAAGAGGTTCCAAACGTCTTTTTTTGTGCAATAACATAATCAATCATCTAGCTGAAATACGTATTTGATCTAAACAATACCATATGAAATTGAAAGACCAGACCTAATCAAAATCTGACTACCTTCTTGGTTTCAATTACTCTCACTGAAACAATTTCTGATTTTAAGTGTTAAAGAGTCAAGTTAGAAAGTATTGGTTTTGAAGACAATGACAGGAAATGCTTGTGTTTCTGGACCTGCACTAGAAACAGATTCCCTGCAGGTTGAAACTTGAGGCTCTGCTCTGCGTTGGCTTTTTTTGTTTGTTTTGTTTTTTTTAAGTTACTTATTTTAACAAATGCTTCTATGGCAGTGATGGTGAATGTATGGCACAGGAGCCACAGGAAGCTGTTTGTATCACTGGAAGCTCTAAAAGGTTTGCCATTACTGTTACAGGGCACAAGGTCCCAGGATACATTAATGTGTGTAGAGACAAACCAATGATTAAATCAAAATAGAGCTCTATGCCTAATGGCAGGCATCACTATATTACAGGTTCTGCAGAGTAAGGCATCTAATGATTCCTACCCAGTTATTCTTTATTTCCTACTCACATGACTGCCAAAATTGCTACCACATAGGAGCCACTAAAATGCTATCTACTGAAACTCGGCCCTAACAGATCCCATTTTAAGAAAAACCAATGTATGAAAATTCCAAAACAAAGCAGCAGAACCAAAAGCTTTCTTGGTCATCAATAGGTATGAAAACCTAAGGTCAAATTTTGTATCCAATGACAGGGTATCTATGGAAATATATCCAACTTTCTGAATTGCCATCAGTGTTTTGCCTGCATTGCAGCCACATTCAATTCCATTACCAAAAAACTAGTGGTACAAATACTGCAGCTTCTTCTGCTGCTCCAATACAGTCCTACTCCTCCTAAGAAGCACAGGAGAGGCTTTGGATCACAACAGGATGGCACAGCCTGATCCTTTCAGCTCTCCCAGCACACATTTAACTACCTAACATCTCAGTTTTCTCACTTGAAGACTGGAAAAAATCAAAAGATTAATGTGAAGAATAAAAGGCTCCTTCATGTCAGATGGGTGAGTTAAGATGCTGAGGTGGATTTCCTATCCTACCAATACAAATGTCATTTCAATTTAATTGAGGACGACCCTTTTTTTTTTTGTCACCACAGCCCAGACCTTGAAATTCTTTTGATGATTTATTTTTGTCTGTTCCCCTTACTAGCAGAGTTTTAATCCAGTGCATCTAAGTTAGCAAGTGTTTGAATGAATGAACAATAACCACTGAAACTTATTAAGAACTCCCTCTGTAGAAGGCACTAGTCTACTGCTTTAAATGTGTCAAATCACGATGGAATACGTGATTGAATACATGATGAATCTGACATGTCTAGCTAGCTATTTCCCTAGCACAGGCAGTAACAAATGTTAGCTATTTACAACAATTCTAATTAATGATGATGTTAACAAATGACAGTAAAGGGAGCTGACTCCTAAAGATACAGAACTCAAAACTTCTCAAAAGCTGGTTCTTAGGATCCAATTTTTCCTAGATTCCTCCAGTTCTACCACTCCATTACCTTCAGAAAAGAGGAAAGATAAACAGTCTCTGCTCAAGCTATTCCTGAGCTCATCAGTTTCTCAGATAATGAGATATAAACACAGCTTCCTGGCTAGCAGTTACAGATTCATTTATCCTTACTTCACAGCTTATTTTCTCTTCAAACACATTGAAAGCCAGAATTTGAAACTGAGGCAAGGAGATACTGTCTCTTTCTGATCTACACCTTAGTCTCTCTGAAAAAACTGACGTTATTAATGGAAGTAAGTAATGGAAGGGCATAGTCACACAATACTCTAGGAAGCCCCAACAAAAATCTTCAGGTGCAGGTCTAAACAGTGTCTTCCCTATCTTAATAAATTAAAGTATCCTACTGAAGGGGTTTGAGATACAAGAACCAAAGCCAGCACCTTTTTTGAGTAATGCTTATTGCTTGTTTTAAACCATGATTCAACTATTTAAAACATGGACTCACGATTTTATAATTTTGAGCTATGCTGCACTATTGTGTTATTTACAAAACTCATTTGATGACAGAGTGGCTTTTAATTCAGGTGAATGACGCCCATACTTTGTTAAAGATGGTTAAGAGATACAGACAGTGACGGTGCTCCCTCCCATTTCTTAAAACCACTGGAGACAATGAACTATGTTGTACATGACCACAAGAAATGGCTGAGAACTAAAGTCCTAAACAAGGCTTCGAAAGCCTTGCTAAGAAAGCAGAGAGCAGATTCCATCCCAGCTGGCTGGCAGGCCCACACATTCTGCTTAACCATGTGAAACAATCAGCTCTTACTCTCCCCACCCCCACGTCCAGTTATAGAGAGAGAATAGCAACACTGGTGGCTTTTCTAGGAGATTGTTTTATAAAAATAGAACTTCCAATTTTAGGTCCAAAATCAAAAAGAAAAATAGCTAGAATTAGAAATTTGTTTTAACACAATACATTGAAAATTATAAGTTTAAGTGCTGTAGCTGGGGACAGAGTATCACACTACCATATGATTTTTCAGTGAGTCATAAAAAATGGTACAGGCTTATTTAACAGTGGACATCCACCAGCAATAGAATTATGAAGTCCACTTGTGTCAGGTGATGGAAAATTATACTGACACTCCTCCTGTGTTTGTTTCAGCAGTGGCAGGAATGATACAAATGAACTGCAGCAGCAACTTATGAGCATTAATAAACCTCTTTTGAGGCTAATCAAAAAACATTTAAAAGCCTGAATCTGACTCATTTTTCACAAAGGGGAGATGACCTCTAAAACTTAGCAAGTCACTAAATGAAACATTTCTAGATCCCTAACACCCACTGTTGATTAATATACCTTTGTATCAAAGCAAAAGCCAATGAACATTTAACACCAAGATGCTACCTTTTCAGTTATAAGACTCATTCTGGTGTAACTAGATGACAACAACAAAGATTAATCTTCAGGCCTAGATGGATACTGTGATGATGATAAAGAACTACCCCCCAAAAGGGCTTGTGAGTACCATAAATTATATAACAAATCCATTTCTGCCAAGCAGTCAGGATTAACCTCTATTCAGCCAGGTTTTAACTCAGTATAGCCAATGGCTCATCAAAATGAAAGTCATAATTCGCCACTGCAAAGTTTGCTGACATTAACTATTTGTTCACTGCAAGAGAAATCAACTCTATAATCTTAAAAAACCTCAGCATTTGTTTCTGCCAAACTGAAAAAGAAAAACTGTTTAACAACCAGAATACTTCATTACTTTCTCCCCTAGTAAGGTGTGCTTTTTCATTTTGTTTTTAATTATTACTTCTGACACTCCAATGAACTACAACCATGGACTGAACATTTCAGGATCACACTTGAAGGCTGCCTTTCATTGCACTAGACACAATGTTAGACATCTTCCAGTCATAATAGCATTTTATCTGCAGTTACACTGAAAAGTTGGTATGCTATTCCTATTTCACAGATGAGAAAATAAGCTCAGAAATCAAGCAACTATGCAAGTCCCTACTGTGTGACAGAAACAGGAGAGCTTGTCCAACATTCAAACAACTTCCTAAGTTTCTGAATGTCCTTCAGATATTGTGTCTACTTCTCGGCAGTATGCTGTAGGCAGAAATGACATAATGAGCACAGACTTGGCATACCACATCTCACCCATTCTTTCCCTACCGAGGTGAACCAAAACAACGACCAAGACAGCCAAATGGGTGCTGCACAAGTGAAATAAAAAACAGCATGGGTCTCTGTGTGGTTGTATAGAACTCAGCACTATTCCACCTACTGACCTATGTATGTTTATAAGCAATAAACTTTTACAGGTTAAATCGAACTTTCCAAGTTCTAACTCTTTGCAAGTTCTAACTCTTCATTACCTTCCTCAGTAATTCTATAAATGACTCAGATCCCTACCATCTTTAGTGTAATATCTTCACAAAAGGTTTACCTACTTCTAACCTCTTTCCATGCTGCTACTATAATACTCTAACACACACAGGGGGCATGTCATATTCCTACTTAAAATAATTTAATAGCTCCCCTTCACCTACAAAATGAATTCCAGACTCAACAAGGTATATAAAGTTCTTTGGCCTCAACTCTTGTCATTTTCCCCACTTTCATTTCAGGAACCAGAGACACACTAAAACATCTGCCATTCCCCAAAGACATCATAGCTTCTGTGCCTCTACGGTTTCACACACACTATTAGAACTCAATGCCTTCTCATTCCTCATTCTAGTCTTGCTCCTTTAAGTCTCACTCAGATCTTTTGCAGAACTCTTTCCTGTTGACCAACTACCTTTCTGTCCCTCAGCACCTACATCTGTAGCAGTGATGTTTTTATAGCACCCATTTTACAACCTTGCCTAATTATTTTTGTATCTGGTGTTCCTACCATACTAATAAGGTCCTTAAGAAGGAGATCCTCCAATGTGCTGGAATGAATAGCTGGCAACATATGAACATATTTCATTCATACTACCCATGCTTCACTTTGAATATAACGGTGACTGTATTCTATTCTGAAGGTCAAAACTGTAGCTTTCAAGACTGGTTTTGAGTTTCAGAAATCCCCTATGAAAGATCCATCTGGGAAACCCAGCCCCTTGCTTATGTATTTCTAACTGGAAAGCTACAAAAATCTGGTGGTTGTTGGGGAGAATATATCTTGTATCTGCTTGGAAACATTAAGAACTGTTAAAAGTATGCTTTTAATTTTTTTTCTCCCTCTTGAGCTGCTATAGCAATCAAAAGCTCTTTTGTTTAAGCAGGTTTTGTTAGAAGTACTAAATGCTGGATACTTTGAGAATTTTCTGTTGAATGAATCAATTTAAGTATCATATGCAAATAGTAAAGGCATAATTGAGAAGAAAGGGTTTAGGCCAAATAACTCACAGGGAAGGAAAGACCCATCTCCTTCCAAATGAGGAAAAGGTAACAGGAAAGATTTTTACCTGTTGCATAACTTTTTATCAGCTCTTTTTGCTGGTTCAAACAATGGTTGAGAGCTGGTTACTTAGAAAAGCAAATACTCTGATAAAGTAAACAACTCCAATTCTTCGACTAGAGAAATTTTAAAACCAGAAAATGAGTAAAACATTAAGTCTGAAGTTAAATGTACTAATTTTACTTTTTGATTTCAAGTTACCATGAAGTTCAATTTTTCAACATTTTACAAGAGAAAAGATTGTAGATGAACCGAAAGGCTATTCCACCATGAGATAACTGTAAAATGATGCTGGAAACATGTAAGAACATGTACTCTATTACCATGTTTGTACATCTTTCTTTCTGACTCTATGTACATTTTTTAAAAAAATGTGTGGTCTTGAATGGTTATGCTTTTATGGAGATTACAGTACCATGGACATAATTATTTGTACGATTAGAAAAGAATAATCTTCTTTCATGTGGCTCTCATCTTTAAAAGCCCAATTGCTCAGCTGCCCACAACACATGACACACTGATCCAAAGGCAATTTACCAAGTAGAGAAGGAAATAAATGACCCCACTCTAGTTTCACAAAACGTAGCCTATAGACCAAAGACAAATGTCACAAACCATGCCCATCCCCTCTCAGAATTTATCCAGCCTCAGTCATTATCTATAATGAGCAACTTCCACATCAGGGGAAATGAACTATTTCAGAAATGTGGTATCCTGTGTAAGACGGTCTTGTGAGTTTTATAACCAAGGAGAAAGGTAAATTGTTTGGTTAGAATTCAAATAAAATCAGTTTAAAGGATACTTGCTACAGCTGCATGTCATGAAGTAAATCTTCAGTGGGGATGGGGAATTTTAATCTTGCAAAAGATAGTCATCAGTAAAAATCTTTCTCCTTTTCTCCATGTGCCCAGTAATATAGGTCACAATTTCTCTCAGGAGACACAACAGTATGAAAGACAGTTAAAAGTCGTATGAGGACTTGAGGCATGAAACACTAGATCCCATCTCATTTGGGAAACATCTAAAAACTGTTCCTTATTTTGAAACTGTATAAAAGGCTGGTTATGTAGCATACAGTGGTAGTGTGCTTGCCTAGCACACTCAGGCCCTGGGTTAGATTCTCAGCACTACAAAAAGATCATCATCATTGTGTATTATAAAAATGAAGTAAAGCTCTTGCCTGTAATTCCAGCACTCAGGAGGCTGAGGCAAAAAGATCATCATGAGTTCAAGGCCAGCCTAGACTACAGAGCAAGACTGTCTCAAAAAGTAAGTAAAATGAATGCATGAAGCAAGAGACACACATCATTGTCACCATTTTGTTCTATTTTAATCTAATCTTGATAAGTACACAACACAAAAAGGTAATAGGCTTGAAGTTATGATTACAGCAATTGTTTAAAATTATTAAACAACTTAAATCTTGGTCCATTATGCTGAGTTAATTTAAACAAGAGCACTTGTAAAACAGACCAAACACTAAATGTACGTGAAGAAAGATGACAATGTTAAGATGCACAAAAAGTGCCCAAGGAGTATAGGCAATTAAGACTTAAAAAAAATTCACAAACCATTGACTACAGCAACCAATTAAGGCTTTTAAAAAAACTCCACAAACCACAGACTAAGTGTGGCTTTCTTGGCTTCTACCACTCAACAGAGATTACTGGGGAATAAAATTACCTCCTACAATAGATGGTATCATTTCTACCATTACTTGTCGGGCTTCTCAGGACCTCTACTACACTGAATTACGAGCAAAACGACAGAAAGTGAAATGAGATTTTTAAATACTGCCTGTCTCCCATGTTTAATTTTATATATCACAATGTCCCTTTGAAGGAGTTTCCAATAATGAATAATTGTAGGTTAGCTTTAGAGATGTGGCAGAGCGTTAGCCTTCCAAAGCTTTGAATTCATGTACTAGCTTGGGTGCAAGGCAAGTGGTCAGATTTCTTTTTCTTACCAACAGAACAAATCAGACTACTCCTACCAAAGTAATGAATTTAAAATCAATCCAGGTAGTTGGGAAACTGTTAAGGCTGAAGAAGAAAACAGCATTATTCCTTTTTTTCATTATTTGAAAAAAGGCAGTTACTATGTCTATGCTATTTTAAATTCCACCTGTCCTACCTATGAGTACTTTTTTGCCATGAACACAGATACAGAAATGTGTCAATTTATTTGAACTGTAAGTCTTTAAACTTGCTCAAATTTGGAGCTTTTTCACTGTGGCCATGATGACACAGACTTCATTAAGTAAGGTGTGACACTGCACCAGAATTGCTGAGTCCTGGAATTTATAAAATTTACTCATTCCTACACTACCTTATGCTCTTACATGTTCATTTACAATCCCAATAACTGTTTACCTAGTATTTTTTTAAAGCTCAAAAAAAGTGTATCTCCTTTACTATCATTCTAATCACCATTATCCATTTGGTCACAGGTGTTATATATAAAAACAGAGAAAGCAGGAAGATAGAACTTTCGCAAAAGGGAAGGATATGAATAGATGGAGAGAGGGGAGGTGAAGGTAAGGGCATAAAAAAAATTAAGATGTGTTATGTACATGTACTAACTCCCTATGACAAATGTAACCATTATGTACTGCAAACATGAAAAAGAGTAAACCTAGAAAAGAAAACTAGTAAAAAGTATCCATCGAAAACCAAGGAAAATAATCTTGCATCCATCAGTATACAAAAACACATTCTGGCATGCTCATTCAGTAGCATATACATTAAAAGTGTAACTAAAGTCATGCTTCGAGAAACAGTAATTTAGTCCTAAATTTTTATGTCACACTTAAGGAAATAAACTCTAAGAGAAAACATGACCTGCCCAGAGACACACAGCACCTTGGTGGCAATCTACAACTGAAATAAACAACATAGTCCCACTACAACAGACATTTCAGATGGGTAAGCTACCAGAAGTATAGACCTGGATTTAGGAGCTAACCAAAGAGTGAGAACTCAGGAGCCCCTTGCTTGTGGATCTGGGCTTTCTGCTATCTCTGAGAAGCAACATACAAAACATGGTACTTATCAACTAACTCTCTCAAAGACTGTATGGCCTGGTTGAATCTCATGTGATTTTGTCCAACTCGCTGAACTTCAAGGTATATGACCAAAGATAAACATGTCTCCTGGACCAGTTTCCTAATTTTTGATCTAACAGTATGTGAACCCCTTACCCTCACAGTTAGACTCATACAGGCTCTATAGGATTTCAGGAAAAAAGATTTTCCATTTCTGGGTTTTAGGCCAGCTTTGGAAACAGGCAGGAAGTTTCCATTACAGAGTCACTCATGTATTTCCCAGACATCCAGAGAGCAGGTTTTATTTTCAAGTGATAGATAACTTGTGTCTGTATACCTAGCAATGTTTCATACACTGTCCCATGCGTTGTGGGTCCAGATAAGCTTGGCTATGTATACCATATAGCTAACAATAAATGTTATTAAATGTTTATTTATATACCAGGTACTTTGTCATGTCCTTGAAATGTACTTTCTTATTTAATTCTAACAACTATTTGCTGTGATTATCTTCATTCCACACATAATAGACCTATGGCTTAGAGCTAAGTGGCTCATCTGCATTTCAAGTGGCAAGTAAGTCAAATTCAAACTCAAAATTCCAACTGAATCTGGATCTACGCTTTTTTTTTTTTTTTTTTTTTGTACCAGGGATCAAATTCACAACCTTGTGCTTTGCCAGGCAGATGCTTACACCACTGAGCTAAGTCCCTGGCCCTAAATCTATCTTCTTAATGTACTAGGTATACCCAATCCTTTTAAAAAGTCATTTAAGGGGCTGGGAATATATGGCTCAGCAGCAAGGTGTCTGCCTGGCAAACGCAAGGTCCAGAGTTCATTTCCCAGTGGCAAAAACAACAAAAAAGTCATTTAAAAGGTAGTATCCATACTTCTGATATATTAAGTTAGCTTATTTCTTCACTTTAGAGAGATATTAGTGCACTTGTGAAGTTCAACAATATAGTACATTCTGGAAATGCCATTTTCATATTGAGCTGAGTTCACTTCTTATAGTTCAGTAATATTCAATCTGTAGTATCTGCATGTCAAAAATGACCATCAATAACAACGCACATTGTTATTATCATCTGAATCAAGTGTAGGCATTTACTGGATACAAAACTGGTGAACTAATGTAGTAAAATAAAAAATACATTTGGCATTGGTCCTTGGTTTTTTTTGCCAGTTCCTAAAACCTTGGAATTTCCTGACTGCCAGGTCTTTTGTTATTCCTGAAGAGCCTCTGGACCACACCTGAGTTTATGCTAACAGGCTGCTTTTTTCTCCTACAGGTTTTAAGGGTGGGACTGGCCAACACACAAAGGAGCAAGACTAGATTATATGCCCTACTTTCTGACTTCTGAGCAACTAGAGACAGTTCAATTACCAATGCCCAGTGACGACAATTCTATAATAAAATCTCAAAACTCTGAAACAATGAACCTGGGAGAATTTCTAAATTGGTGACCACACTGATATGTTGGGAGGGTGGTATACACCCAGAGCTGACAAGCAGCTCTGCATCCTCCAACACAGCCTGGCCCTAAGCATCTATTCTATTTGGCTTTTCTTGAATTAAATCATGTTTGTTGGTTTCTTTGTTTTGTTTGTGAGAGGGGGTGCTAGGGAATCCAACTCAGGGCCTTGCACATGCTATGTAAGCACTCGTACCACTGAATTACATCCTCAGCTCAAATTCTATCTTTCATAGTGAAACTATAGTTCCAAAAAATTCACATATTGTCTGAATTCTATTAATCATGCTAGCAAATTTTCAAACCCAAGGAGGAAGGTCACAGAAGTCCCTGATTTTGTAGTCTGCCAGGTATAAGTGAATACTCAATAGCTGGAGCTGGCATCTGAAATGGGGCAAAACCTTGTGGGGCAGGATTAACATGTATGTTCTGTGCTAATTTCAGATGAAATCAGGCACATTGAGGGTGGAATGGCCACAGACTCTGCTAATTTTAGACAGTATCAGAGCTGAATTGCTGAACACTAACTTGCTGCTGCAGAACTATAGGAATGATATAATTAATAACCTATGAAAAAGAGGCTCACATTAAAATCAACATCACTGATGCTTGGAAGGCACTTCCTTGCTTGATGTAATCAAGAAATCTACTCCTTTCACTGATTCAGAGCACTGCTTGGTGTTCTAGGACCTAGTTTCAGGCCCTTTGGAGAGTCATGAATGCCTAGTAGAATAAAAAAATTTTAAAGAAGACTGATTTAACCTAATAAACAAAACACTCATGCTTACAGAAGTGCAAAGTTTAAAAATGATTACTTGGTGTTACTTATGATGACTTATTTCATGTTTATTATCCTTCCCATGAGTCAGTCAAAATTTTACATGTAACTGTTCCCCTGAAAGCAGACATTGTTAAATGACAACAGCCACCACTTAGTCTGCTCTTCATTACATAAACTCTAATGAACCCAGATACATTTATTTATCTTACTTATTAACTTCTGATTTGTGAAAATAAGTCCTAAATTAAGAGAAATTAAAAAAAAAAAAGACCAGAACACCATAAGCAGTTTATCATGAATAACTGACTGACTAGTCAATCTTAACCAATCTAGTCAAACCAGGTACTGCAACTCTGTTCAGCTTTGTGCTGCAGAAATAAACCTCCCAGTTGAGGTTGGGGGTGGGGAGAGGGCTTGTGATCAGGACTCCGGGCAGGGTCACCACATTGCCCAATTCTATTCCACAGGTCCCTGTGCTTCTCTTAGTGAACAGTGTTCCCCAGAGTTGGGCAATCTTGTGGGCTTACTTCTTTCTAATCCACTGCTGCTCAGGAAGCACCATTATTAGCACTTTCAACAGTTTCTCAGCTGTCTACTGTGGACAAGTCTCCTCCCCAACACCATCCCACCTCTGCCTCATATGCTGACTCCCCCTCAACTAAACTAGCCACCTTAAGTTTTCTTTTTCATAAAAGTAAGAAAAACCATAAGCCATGAACTGTAACGAATTGTTTTGAGTAAAATAATTGGATAAGTAACTAGGTATTTGAAAGAAAAATTAATTTGCTAAGATAAAAGAACCATGTGAGCATTCTTAAAAATGGACACAGAGGGTCAGGCACAGTGACCTGTAATTCCAGCTACTTGAGAGGCTGAGGCAGGAAGATTACAAGTTGAAGGCCAGGTCTGGCAACTCAGTAAGAACCTGCCTCAAAATAAAATGGGCCGAAGGTAGATCAGTGGCAAAACATTTAAGGCCCTGGGTGCAAAGCATTTGCTGTGCTAAAGAGAAAAACAAACAGAATATACAGCTTTCACCATAAAATATCTAATTTTTCAATTCCTTTCACTGAGGAAAAAAAAAAGTCACTACAAGTCCAGCATGTCCCTGATTCTGCTTCCTAGTAGAGTCCTGGCACCATCACTGAGGTGGTGTATACCTAATGTCGTACTCCTTTTTAAAGGCACCTACTAGGCGATCATCTAGTAGATGATTACTTTGAAACCAAATTTACTTAACAGATATTAAAAAATAAGCAGTGTATATATGCACTGTAGTTACTTCTGCACAGTAGTTCTGTCAATGGCTCCACTTTTCAGCATTCTGCACAGGTACTGTTTTAACGCCTCAACTCCTACTTGAACCTTTTTTTTTTTTTGAGATAGGGTCTTGCTATGCAATTCAGACTGGCCTCAAACTAATGGTCATCCTTCTGCCTTAGCCTCCCAAATGCTGAGATGTACCCCCATGCCTTGCCTACTTGAATGTAATGTGGTCACTTTCAGAAATATTTTGAGGTGAAAATACTTTTAAGTATTCAAAATCCTTTGCTAAACGAGGAAGCTCTCATCACATTACTTGTTAATAACTTTGCTTCACCTATGCCACAAGAGTCCTCTCTGAAAGATTAATCATTTGTGACCAAATGTTTGAGTAAAGAACCTAGGAATATAGAAGACCAAACACCAAGGATTTAATTAGACTCAAATCCTACTGAGTGTCTACAGGGACTTGAGAGATACTATGACGGAAAGGAGAAGAATCAGTGCTGACAAAACCTGTTTTTTGCTCTGCAACTTTTTCATTTTCTGTTTTCCCATTAAAACTACTGCTTTTCAACTGCTTTCCAGACTCAGAACATTTTATTCAACTGAATCTTACGAAGAAAGGAAATAGAATATTACTGGAGCGTTTTTTCAGAATGAGACTGTGGCGTAAAGTGGAAGGAAGAGAACAAAACTCTCACATCCTTGCCACAGGCATACTCCAGAAATGGCCCCCAAGAGAGCTCCTTAAAGTTCAGCTTGAAGAAAAAAAAAAAAAAATCACACTACATAGCTGAAAGTTCTGCAAAGATCTTTTTTAAAATGCTTCTTCTCAAACTAGAATAAGTAGAACTGACTACATTTAATATACCTAATGCTAGTCCTAAGTACTGTGTAGCATCGAAATTACAAATCACACACAAGTTTACTTTAGGTCAATGCTACAGAGTCTAAGCCAATAAGCTTACAACAACATAAACAGCCTGCTGTGGCATGCATCCAATAGGTTTACCACCACTGGTCTAAGCCATTCATGAATAAAACTAAATTGAAAGGTACAGTATAACCAAATTTTGATGCTTGACTATGTGGATGAAATCTGTTACTAAAATAAGGGGAGGGTAGTAGGTCTTCCAACACACAGTCTCCTAGATTAATTGGCAGAAAAAGGCAATGGCTACAAAATGCTGAACGCTCCCACATTTGAAAAGTCCTATAATATGTAGTGGTGCTATCCATAATATTCAACCAGTCAGTCATCAATCAGTCTGGATCTCCTAGTCTCACTGACAGGATTATTTCCACTTGCCAGATCAAAAGGTTGCACCTTCTAGCAGGGTAGAACATGACCATGGTACTTACTAAAGCTATGTAATCCAGGTGCCCATGCAACAAGTCAAATCCAATATAGCACAACTCCCCCTGAGCAAGGGCAAGTTCTCAGGAGGCAGAAGTTATTAACAAATCCACCTGCCTATGCAATGGGGTTGGTAACCAGGTGACTTATTTTGCCACTAGAGCTAATCATACCTCAAGATTGATTTACTGAGCTTCCCTTTTGTGATGTATGGTATTTACAAATAAGGTCTCATTTACATGCATCTTAAAATAATTAGGCATTTTTCCTTTTAACACAGCACAACTTCAAATAATTAAACAGTTTGAGCCACTTTCAACATTTTCTCTCATTATTCCCTCCTAAATCTTAACCACTTAAAAAGAAATAGAAAAACAAACTATCAGCTAGAAAAACAAAAGAACTAGTGAAACTAGATTTGAGCTAAAGGACACCAACTCAAATGACCCTGGTCTGTTGTGCAAAGAGCTTCAGGACACTGTCTTAACATTAAGAACCGATCCTAGTTGGCTGGTATGAACATCTGTAAACAGACACAAAGAGGTAATTATAAGTTATCAAGAGCTGAGGAAACAGGAGTTACCACGTAATTGCCATTGTTCCAATCTGAGTTACCACTTCTTCACCTCAAAACAACTGGCAGCCAGTGTACAATTAACTCTCCTACTGCAAAACACATATCAAAACAGTGGCAAAATCAGATTAACTTTAAGTCATCTAATGCAGTGCAAAACCACTTACCCACAACCCCAACAACAAATGGCATCAGATGACTTTTTAAGTTGTCAACCTTTCAGAAGAATTTGTCCAAAAGAACCTAAAGTTCAAGAAAAAAATTCACTGGTACCCTAGATTAAAAGGCTGGCTCAGCTCCAAAATTTCAAATTCACTTAGATTTGCAGATTCTTTCCCCAAACACAATTAGAGGCCACTGTAGGAGTCAAAGGCTTCTGCCTGTGTTCAAGTCCCCTCCTACCCACCCACCCCCTTTCAAAAACTAGAAAAGAGACACCAGTCTCCAAACTAGCTGATGAAATTTCAGCCTACAGGATATTTTCATACTTGAGTTATAGATAATAAGCCATTGAAATAAAGATGAATAGTAGCTTAATAGCCCACCAGATAGAGCAAGTTATGCCCAGCATTAGCATACAAAAGTCAAGTCCAAAATCTTTAACCAAAAATGCATGCACACACACACACACACACACATACCTATCTTACTACCAATTCTCCACTCCTTTGAAAAACTCTTTAGTATAGATGGTAGAGTCTATTGTTGCCAGGTCCTAACTATTCACTTTAGTCATTTGCTTGCTAGGACTTTCTCTGCATTCAAGTCAGAACTCGGTAATTCAGTACCAGAGTCTAAGCAGTGATGGTGTATTTTTAGAGCTTTCAATGATAAACAAACTGCCCACTGCGGCACATATGCCATAGGTTTGCCACCAATAGAAGCCATTCACTATATCCCGTTTAGAACAGGACTTTCAGAGCAGAAAGCTCTATTCAAGCTGGTTCTGACAATCCATCTATAGGTGTTACTGGAGTACTAGCACTTAAAGCAGGTGACAGTTTACAGTTTCTGATTCATCTTACTAAACACAAAAAAGGTTTAACCTTTCTTTCTAAGTTTACTACCAAAAGCCCAAGCAACCCTTAAATCTCTTAACTACTGACTCAAAAGGCTGATTCACTTAAAGAACACATTCATCACTGCTGTGAAGTGCAAAAGAAGAAAAAACATTCTCCATGTTTCAGCCCACTGTGACATCTCAGAGTGAAGGGTCAGGGAATCATGATTAGGTGTCTCAAGTGGACAATCTTGGTCAACTTAAGCCTCAAAAGCAGCACACTATTGGAGATCTGTCCCCAACAGAAGGCAAAAGTAGGTTATATCCCTTGGTTACATGCCAATCCAAAGATGTCGACATAGTGGAAATGAGTCCCACAATGGTCATTATCTATTGTAAGCATTGCGTTAACTTTTAGCACCAACCTACATCTTAGCTAAGTATTATTAGTCATCAGGAGGACACACAAAAGAGGAATTACTGCAGTATAAACTTTGCTTCCCCACAGAAACAAAACTTTAAGCTGAGATCTTGATGGTCACCTTTGTAGACAAACAGGGGCATATTAACATGCTCCCAATCTTTCAATATTAAGTTCACAGAGATGGAAGACTCATGCTACCACACATTCAGAGCAGTTACACAGTTTTAAATAGCCGCATAAGACAAATAACAAAAAAATGTGTGCCCTCAATTAAATATCCCATTTAGTTTGAAATGCTAAGCAGATTTATATGCCTGAAAAGGCCCAGGTGACCACTGCCTCTTCTTCCACCTTCGACTGGCTATCCTTTTTAAATACAACAGACCAAAGTACCTGCAAAAATAAGTGATAAGACCTTCAGAAGGGAAACAGCTGGATGTGGTGGTACATGCCTAATAATCCCAGCACTTGGGAGACTGAGGCAAGAGGACTACTGCAGATTCAAGGTCAGCCTGAACTACACAGCGAGGTCCTGTCTCAACACTCACTTCAAAAAAAAAAAAAAGAAAAGAAAAGAAACAGAATTTAAAAAGATTTCTTCTTGTTTCTTGCTCTTGTCTAATTATCCTAAGTCTTACCTCTGCTTCTCTGACCCTGTCCTTTTTCACTCACTCAGCCCACTACTTTCCCCTTCTTCCCAGTCCTTGGAACTGGCCAACTTAATCACACTAGTTTCTTGCATTAGCAGTTTCCTTTTACCATGATTGAGTCCTTTTTTATTTAAAGTTCAGTGTAAGTGTCACTTCCATTTTGTTGTTTTGGTTTGGTTTTTTGAGACAAGATCTCACCAGATAGTCCAGACTGGCCTTAAATTCACTATGCACCACAGGCTGGCCTAGAACTCACAATCTTCCTGTCTCAGTCTTCCAAGTACTGCAATTACAGATGTGCACCAACATGTACAGTTAGGTCTTTCTCCACTGTATTCTCATTAGACAATCTCTATCGCATCATTTACTTTCCTTAGCACTTAATCAAAATCATATTTGCTTATTATCTGTTTCTGTCCCCAATCCCTACTCAAAGTTCCTTGAGAATAGAGCTTTTGCTTGTGTTAACCTATGTATACCCAGTGTCCAAAACTTAGTACCTACCACTTAGTAGCCAGTCAATAAATGTTTGTTGAATGAATAAACTTCGGGTTTTTGATTCAACAATAAACAAAGTTATGAGTAAGAATAGTAGTCATTCTTTCATTGTATTTCTGTGAAACGTCTGAACAGTTATATGTACAATCAAGGCTTTAAATATTCAGCTTTATCAGGCTTGAAAGCCCTGATAAATAGGACAGGACTCTTCTCAGCATCAGAAGAACATCTGTTATGATAATTCTTCTAGCAATTTGCTTATCAAGCTCAGTTACAGATGGACAGGATTTATGCACACTTTCTAATCAAAGGACCCCTAAAATGTAAGCACTAACTCTTAAAGTTCTTAAGGCAGTTTCAGATTTGACAGGATTTCTACAAAAATAAACACCAAAACAGGAGTCATAATTATACTTCACTCTGAAATCCACGACAGGCTAGAGTCCTATTTGGTGATTCTTTTTTAATACAACAGAATGTCAACAAAGAATTCTTCCTAATTAATCTTTGCTTTCCTCAATTTTTCTCATTTATTATTGCTTTGTATTCTTTTTTTAATACAAAACAGACCACAGTGTTTCATTTAAGACCACCTGTACACAAAGAACCCGCTAAACAAGATGAAAATCAGCCCTAGTCCATTGTGTCACTTTAGACCTGTGTGCCAGACATACAAACGGGGAAAAAGATAAAAGAACTATTGTCCAATTGTAGAAACAAAAAAAGTAATATGGGGTTTTCTGTTCTCTGAAGTGCATCATGAAGTGTGGGTGGAGAGAAACATAGAAATCCAGAATTAGACTAACATCAAATCATCTTGGAAAGAGTTGTCAATATGTAAATTCTCACACATAAAGTATTTAGAGCAAGAGACCTTGAATCTTGGGCTATGATACCATTCAGAATTCCTTTCAAGGGCTCTGGAATTCTTGTATTCATCAAATAAAATGTTCATTATAATCGGGAGCTAAGAGGCGTTGAAAGAAACTCCTAATGTGAGACAGCTTGTAACTGAAGTATTACAAACCTTGCACTATCTGGGATAGAGGCTGAACACCAAATTCAAAAGGGGTAACCAAGGTACTAAGTGACATAAAGGGCGGGGGGGAGGGTTTCACGAATGCCACTCAGCCAGAGAGAATTAAAGTGGAAATGAGGGGTGTGTGTGGGGAAGGATGAGGATGGTGGAAAAAAACAATACATTTATCACTCCGTCCCACTTCCTATACAGGATACAGGCAAAACCTCCAGCCCTATTACCTCAGACACAGATGGTTATCGCTTACAGCAAAGGTGCACAGAAAGGCCTTCAGGTCTGAGCCCCTTAATTCCAAGGCTGTTAATGATTAGAAAGAAGGATGGGGGTGGGGAGGGAAATGAGGGCGGAGGGAGCTGGAGATTCACCCACCACCACCCCCTTGGGCTCCTACCTCACGGCGCTTAGTCGGGACTTGGGACTGGAGTCTAAACCCCCTCCAGGGCAGCTCCGGCCCCACAACCCCAGGCCCTGGGTTGAGGGGTGCTGGCAGTTGGGAAGCAGGGACAGTAGGTAAGTTTTCTGAGCCCTACGGCTGACACGCCACAGGCTCCCCTCACAGCCTCTTCTCCAGAAAGACCCGTCCAGACAAGGCGCTGATTTCCACTCCTCCCTTCCACCCCTCTTCCCAAGGAACCCAACCCCCGCCCCTTCATCTCTCAATGCTCCCCCCTTTTCCTCAACTCCCCCCCTCCCAAACTCACAGCTGCTCCAGAGGTTCCTCCAGTCAAACCCTTTCTGGAAACGACGGCGGCCCGGCGGATCCAAACCACCTACCATCCCCGCTCGCGTTTCCAGGCTCCCTACCCTCGCCGCCGCCGCCTCTTCTTCCACCACTGCCACCTCCTCCTCTTCATCTGCTGCCCACCGGCTGCTGCCGTCTCGAAGCCCCGCCCCCTCCATTGCCTCCTGCATCATCACTTCCGGTAATCCCGCCAGCCGCCTGCTCCAGAAGGGAGACGAGAGGGGAGAGGGGAGGGAACGGGTGGAAGATTACGTCACGACGTACGCAAAGACGGTACGAAGCCGTCGCCAAGTAAGGGCAAAGACGTAGCCCATGAAAGGAAGGGCTGGGCGGAGCTGAACTAGACCTTTTTTTTTTTTTTTATTGGAATTGGGGAGAAACGTAGCCAAAGGAGTGAAGGGGAAAATAGGGAGAGGATGAGATTGGCTATATTGTTGGATTCGTCGGAGAATAGGGTAGAATAGAAAGTTTAGAAAGGCTCTAGGCTACCCGTGACCTGGAACTAATGCTCCCACATAAGTGCTCCCGGTGGTATGGCCTAGCCTGGTTTACCGGACCTGCGGATGTTCAGTCGACTGGGGTTCTGCAAAACTTCTGGTGCCGCCTCCCCCCAGCTTGTCCCCAGCCTACCCTCAGCCTGCCAGGGGCTGCGGCGCCTCTGTGGGTGGGGGAAGGTAGGACTGACGCAGAGTGAGTGTAAGGAGTGGACACGCTGACCGCAGGCGCGGAGATATGGGGGCAAGGGTTGGCTCCTCCGGGACTACGAGGAGGTGGGGGCGGGGTGCAATGTTGCTAAGAGACGCGCCTGTCTGACCCCAGCCTCACGAGGGCGGCTTGGTGTCATCGCCACTGACCTCAGCGACCTGCCTCAAGGAAGTAGCACGTGGGCCAGAAAGGGGAGGCTTGGTTTGGGGTCCATCTTGAGACATTTGTGAAACTTTTGGCTCCCCTAAGGTAAATGGTATTTGGTAGGAGCAATTCCAGGTTGAGAAGTCAATCTAAACTAGTTCCTATGCAAAAATGAAGACTTTCTAAAACAGTTAAAGCCAGCTGCATTTATTCCGTTGGTCAACAAAGTTTAGAATAAGACTGAAAGCTTTGCTCCTATTCATTCGAAGATTATAGTGAGTTAACAAGTAAACTAATAAGTATCAAAAAGTGAGAAATGACCTCCAAAGACCGGATAAAGTGATAGAAGACTTGGAGAAAGACCATCCCAAATTGGGGAAGGCTGGTCAGAGTGGGGACACTATTTGCCGGGGGGCGGGGGTCCCAACAGAAAGAGGAAGGAAAGGCAGGGAATGACCTATGTAAGTGAAGATAAGAACCAGTGAGAATGAAGCAGAAAGGGACAAAATGTTCAGTGAGGAAGCTGGAGACGTGGTGGGACCTGATGAGAGCCTTTTTTCCAAAGGTAGAGTTTGGCTGTTGTGTTACCAAAGGATTTAAAGAAGGGTAGTGACCTGACCTGATTGACATTTTTTAAAAATCACTTAAGATTAAGAAGCTGTTCCCTTAGGGAGAGGTGACTACTAGTGTTGAAAGAGTCATTTCTGTGGAAATAAATAGAGTTTGGTTCAGAATATATTTTGGAAGATCAACTTGCAGGACTTGCAGTATAAGATGTAAGTGTGTGGGAGAGGGTTTTCCTAAGGAAAAATAATTTGCAAAAAAATATACTAAGTGTTAACAATCCAAAAGAAGATATCAAGAAGTCAATAAAATTAGGAGAAAGGTTATAACTGGCACTAATAAATGTGGAGGTATCTTTATTGATCACATTGGAAAAAGGTTTTAAAACTTCCCTGGGCTCATAAAATGTAGAGTTTGCTCAGAGAAGGAAAAACTGGCAAAGGAGACTCTTGACATAGACAAGTCCTCAAACATAAAGGATGATGCAAACCTCTTTATATCCTGGAGTAATGGGGCTAACTCTTATAATCTGTGAGACCCATCCTCAAAGGCCTGGCTCAAATCTCTTCCCTCCAACTGTCATTGCTTTTGGAATTGTGCACAGGTAATTTGTGTCCTTTTTGGAAAACACATAAATGTTTATTTGCATGTCTGTCTTTCTCATGAATTATTGTGTCTTCCTTGCTCTCAGCACAGATCCTTGCCCAATAGGTTCCAACATGGTTTTGGTTGGGCAGCAGCACATTGTTCATAAAGTGTTTGCCACAGAACTTAATAGCTTCTGACGAAGTTTTTTTTTTTTTTGCCTGTGTTGCTGCAGCCATTGGCACCACAATTGTAGTCATACTCATAATATGGTGAAAAGGCTATCAGAAAATGAAGCCTACCTGGCAAGCACAAGGTCTTGATCCCTAGTACCAGAAAAAAATAATCAGAAAGCCTGGGTTTCACTTTTGAATTTGCTCCTGACCAACAGAACAAAGTAGATTAGAAGATGCAAAATGGTAAGACAGAAATCACCTGCAAACATATTGTTCAACCCACTAAGTCATTTAAATTCTTTTATTTGCCAACATTTACAAATTGGACAAAATCCAGATTATCACCTTCATTTAAAAAGTCAGACAGTCTCACACCAGCCTGAAGTTCCTAGAGGTTACTACATAACAAGTCAGCTAGAGCTGAACAGTTGCTTTCCCTTTGTTATATGGCTTATTTCCCAAGACCCAGTGGGCATTTGACTTGTAATTCTTGATCTAGAGTTGTGTTGTCCCTATGTGTCTGCAAGCCACATGTGACTATTTGAATGAAACAATTCAGTTTCTCAGACACACCATATTTCAAATGCTCAAGCATTGTTGTTTTGGCAGTGCTGGGGGTTGAGCCCAGGGTCTTTCTACTGAGCTACATCCCCACTGCTGTTTTTTAATTTTACTAAGTTCCCCAGGCTGGGCTTGAATTTAACAGCCTGCCTTACGCTCCCAGAGTGTTGAGCTTATAGTAATGTGCCACTGTGATAAGCAGAAAGAAGGGTTCCCTCACAGCAAACTCTTTTGGTCAGCACTGAACAAGAGAAATTTGTGTGTACTCTGGGTGCAACTCATTCCCAGCATGTAAAAATGGACATTCATTGCTCCTACTCTAAAAAGGCTTGGTCTAGTAAGGAGATCCTGTATCTCTCTACAGGTCAGGTAAGTTGCTCATTTGATAGGTGATAGGTGGAGAGTACTTGGAAACTGTTCTGAAGACATGGTCCTCTATGCAGCGTTGTTATCTAACAGTTGGATCTAGGGTCAGGTGCTAGAAAGCCTAGCTGTATCTAATGTGTAATCAAAGCCCTTTTGCCAGTTTCCTAATCCAGTTTCTTAGAAAATTATCACAAAGCAAGAATCTAGTGTTTTGGTTTTCTGACGTTTCAGAAGATTCTGGAAGATTCTGGCTAGGGAGTTATGAATGACTGGTTGATCTCTAGCACTGGTCTATTTCCCTCTGTTCCCAATCATCTCTGACACCACTGACTGACTCTTCTCTTGTCTTTTTCTCTTAAAATATGCTGATAAGAAAACAGGTACTTCAAAAAAAAAAAAAAAGATGACAGGTACTTCAGTTTCCTTTGAATTGAGAAACCATAACTTGATTTCCAGTTAGAATTTCTGTCTTCGATGCTACAGTATATCTATTGCTTGGTATACTTTGGTCACAGTGGTCTGATTGGAATTGAGCTATACAAATACAACCTTCTGTGCTCCAGTGCTGGACTAATACACAGATGTTTCCCAACTAACTTACCATTGGTTCAACTTATACTTTCCTAACAGTGGGGTGAAGGTGATACAAGTTCATAAGAAGCCATATTTTGAATTTTGATTTCTCCCTCTACTAGCAATACATAGTACAATAAATATTCCTTCCTAGTGGTGATCCTGGGCAGCACACTAGCTCAACTCCCAGTCAATCATCCAAGTGAACAGCCAAGGCTGTGATATTTGGTAGGTAGGTGAGTTACATGCATTTTCCGCTTGAGATGTTTTCAACTTATCACAGATTTATCAGCATTTAACACCATTTCAAGTTGAGACACATCCGTATTTAAAAGGGCATTTGCCACCTGTGATCTTGAGATAGTTATTTTAGAAGTCTTTCAGATATTAGTATTTTGATTTTGCCCATTGCTCTGAAAATTCTTCATATTATAGAGTCTAACCTAATATTATTTCTCTTCTGTACCCTTTCTTCCCTGCCCCCATCTCTGATGCACCATTTTGTCACTTTCTGTGTAAAAAGATGCTATTTCAGAGAATAGCTGTGGAACGAATGATTAAATATAACCCACAAGCGTATCCTGAGATATACAAAACTGTGTGGCATTGCACTTCCCTTTTTGGATTCTGGTAACCAAAACTGAGTGCAGGACAGAAAATAAGTCTGTGGTGATAGTGGGGGATGTTGATTATTGATGGAGGGAAAGGACTGGTATGTGTGGAGCAGTTTCATTTGAAGGTAGGTTGATTGCAGTGGTGATATTGCATAGGATGCTGGTGTATGCTGAAAAGTACTCTGAAGGATAAACGAAGAGTAAGATATAAAGGAAGAAAAGTAGGAAGGAAAGCCTGGTTGTGTCTTTGGTGTTGGCACTTGCATTATATTTCCAGTAAGAAGTATGTGCTGTGGTCTAAAGGGGTATCTCCAACAGGGTTATTTACTCACACTGAAGAACAATAGCCTTTTACTGTACAGGGATTATTAGTGATCAGAGGGAAACAGCTTTAAGAAAATCCATTACTACCACAAAGCAATAAATTCACCAACAGGCCATGTACTTTTTTCATTTCTCTGCAGACAAACTTAGCATTCATAGATGAGACCTCACTCTTTCTTCTGTATTTCCTCCTAGTCAGGTTACATGTTCCTTTAAGTCCTAGTGCCAAGTGGCTGGTGATTTGTGTGTGTGTGTGTGTGTGTGTGTTTTGTTTTGTTTTGTTTTATTTTGTTTCTCTGGAGTCTTCCTACTTAACTATATCCCCAGTCCTTTTCATTTTTTATTTTGAGACAGGATCATACTAAGTTGCTTGGGTTAGACTCAAACTTGTGATCCTCCTGCCTCAGCCCTCCCAGAGTATTGGAATTTCAGGAGTATATCACCACACCTGGTTCCTAGCAGTTAAGTGTTTAATGGAATAGCTCAAGTAATTCCTACAACTTTTTGAAGAAGTTTCTGTTATTACCTTTTACATTTTAAGAAACTAAGGCTCAGAGACATTACTAATTTGCCCCCATGGGGTGAAGTCAGAATTAAAACCCAAGTCCACCCGTAGGTCATAAATTTATTTTTGTATTATATCCTTATATATGTAGGAAAACTTTAATGCCCAAAACCAAGACAGTCATTCTCTACTCTGCTATTCAGGGCACAAAAGTGTGATTACTTTTAAAGTGTTCTGGGATCTTTGGTAGAGAAATGTTCAGATACCATTTCATGTATCTTGGAATAAGAATGGACATTACCAATGACTATTCTGTGTGTATGTAAATGTATTCTAATATATTTTTAATACTCCACTGTATACTAGATGTAGGAGTGTAATGAATGAAACTCAGTCCCAAGTGTCTTCCCCCTTAAAACTCCCCTATACACACACAATGAAAAAGAAAGTTAGGCCAGACAAAATTAAAATGGAATATGTTCTGATGGGTGTGCTCAGGTGCCAGAGCTGCACAAAGCAGGGGGACTCAGTCTCAGTGTGAGAAAGTCACCTCTCAAGAAGTGATTAAAAGT
Organism: Hydrochoerus hydrochaeris; assembly: GCA_004027455.1. Classification (NCBI taxonomy): domain Eukaryota; kingdom Metazoa; phylum Chordata; class Mammalia; order Rodentia; family Hydrochaeridae; genus Hydrochoerus; species Hydrochoerus hydrochaeris. The sequence continues at coordinate 215,758 of PVLA01000414.1, forward strand.
AAAGAATGAGAAGTAGCAGAAGGTGAAGTTGCATGTGATGGGGCCTTCATGTGGCAAGGAGGAGTCCTAGATCGAAGGAGACAGGGCAACAACACAGATGTGCACTAGTGCACAATAAGTCATAAGAGTCATTTTGTTTGGGTTGATTTCACAATCTACCCTCCCATATACACACCCTGCCTGCCCAAATTATAAAGTACTTGAGAGAAGTTTTGGCTATATTGCAATCATTCGTTGTGAAAAGAAAAACAAATTCCACCTTGGGTCAAGACTTTCTTAAAAAGAAATGGAAAGGGGTCTTTCCCTTCATTTCTGAACTTCAGAGTCTGGGTTAAGTCCCCATTCCTTTTTCTGTTCCAACTCTTATTTGTCCTGCAACACTTTTTCTTTAGTAGAAGACAAAGCCTCATGAGAGTTCAACATGTGGAATTTTGACATTCCTGAGACGAGAGTCATACTTCTATAAATTCCATCTGGGAAAAGAGAATTTTCAACTCTGCCCTTAAACTGCTCAGCATTTGTGCTTTAGTGAGCTTTCCAACGATGGTGGGGTGAGGGGTTGTTTCAGAGGTGGAGGAAAAATGAAGTGGATAAGGTCCCTAGAACTACCAAGTCCTTCTGTTGACCTGTAAAATTAGGTTGGTACATACCAAGCACCTAGGTGTGCCCAATGTAGTAGTTTACCGGAGCACTCCCAGGACCCTTTACTGTACTTATACCCTTAACTGCAAGTACAAAGGTGAGTATTTAATTTTTTTTCTTTTGGATTAATCACTCCCACTTATGATTCCCCACCAGTGACTCCAAAATAGAAACAGAGAAAAGCTGTGGTCAGAAAGGGAAATAATTATCCAGCTTTTGGGAATTTTGATCCTGACTGTCCTATCAGTAGTTTGGTGGCATTAGGCAAGACTCATGTTTTAGCATCTGTGAGAGTAGTAAAATTATAAGCAGTTGTGATATAGTCTAATCCAGTGTGTTTTAGAAGATATAAAGCAGACTGTTATTCCAACTTATAAAAAACCTGCCAATGTCTTATTTTTCTGTTACTCTACAAACTTGTTTCCAAGGTCCAGCATCACAGCTGGTGCTAGATTGTATTGACCTGTGACTTCTTCTCACAAAGGCTCTTGCTGCCTTCATATTCATCTTTGAAGTTGCTTCCTACCTCAGAACCTTTGTTCCTGCTGTTCCTTCTTCTCTGCCTTCCACTTAATTTTTCCCCTTAGCAGACTTGACTCAGTTGAAATGTCACTGACCGCCTAAAATCTCTCATTTGTAACATCCCTGCTCATTTGTAAATTAATTTTCCTTTGTTCAGAGCACATATCACTATTTGAAATTGTTTTTCTTGTGTCTTATCTGCTTCTTCCACTACAGGACAAGTTTTAGAAGGGCAGGGACCCTTGGCTGCTTATTTATCCCTATATCTCAGAATGCCCATGTACCTGGTGCATGGTGGGCACTTAATAAATGTTGAATAGATGAATGAATGGCTCCTTGAAGGGAAGGTATAAGGCATGTGGCATGGTAGCAGTAGAATAATCCCCTACCATAGTGTCTCTTTTGTGATGTCAGTTCCCCGTAGAGTCAGAGGGGACAGGATTGCTACAGGGAATGAAAAACAGAGCAGTCTAACCAAAGGCACAGCCTTTAGAAGTGCTGGTATATACCATAATTATTGAAGAAGGGAAGGGGCAGATTGGATGTGAGACATTTTATGATACTACCGTAATCATACTAAGGTGTAAAAAAGTTGCTTCCTTTGCTCTTTGTACAGGCTGGGAGTAAAATAGTTTAGTTCCCTTTGTTATACAGTCTTGGCTCTTTAAAGCAAACAACAGACATTCACCAACATTTATTGAGATGGAGCAGTCTATTTAGTGATTACAAGCATGAGCTGTGACTCCAGACTGTCTGGTTTGAATCTTAGCCCTGCCTATTACTAGCTGTATGACTTTGGACAAGTTACTTAATCTTTCTTTACATCAGGTTCTTCCTTTGTAAATGGGAATAATAATAGCATCTGCCTTGTAGAATTGTTGTGATGATCATGGAAATTAATATAAGTAAAGCACCTTGTAAAGTGTCTGGCACACATTAAGCACAAAGCGAATGTAGCTATTATTATTTTTTTATCTTTATTTTTATTATTACTATAATGAACAAAACATAGTCCCTGTCTTCCAGGAGTTTGGAAACTCTAGGAAGGAAAAAACATGTATTGAAATAACTATGAAAAAGTAATAGCTGGTTGTGATAAACACGGGAAAGGGTGCTCCGGGAAAACGTGGTAGTAAGTATCTACAAGGTAAGGTGCGCATTAGCAGAAAGGGGTCTCTAACTAAAAGACCCCACGTAGACAAACAAGCATAACATAGTAGGCAGGGTGCCTCAGAGCAGTAGCTCCCAAACTGTTACTCAGAATTATCATTCATAGTTTTTGCTCTTATTTACATTTTAAACCAGCCTAAAATTTTTGGAATACATTTATTTAGAGGAAACTCTATATCATATAAAATCAAAATCACGGGTTAAATGATCTATGCTAATACACATTAAAATAACCATAATGAATAAATATGTGCTGTGTAGATCTAAAGTCACTACTCCCACCAAACTCTGGGTTACCCACCTTAGGAAGAACTTCTAAATGAATTTCATCTCAGCACTTTGTTTACAGATGAAGTATAAGAAAAAGAGACTAGCTTCCAGTCATATTTTCTTCTAAACCCACCTCATATTTTCTGTCTTTCCTTATTCTGAGACTTGAAAAGGTGAAAAGGAGTAAAGAATTTCAAGAGATGTCAATCTCAGAGGAAATGTTATAAAACATTAATTTTGAAAGTTGTATGGGAATAAACCTCATAGACAGTTGTGACTACAGTTCAATTGTGATCCTCTAAATAACTGGCTACTCCTGCCTGATTTCCACAGGAAACTCCCAGCAGACCCCATTATTTCAGTCAACCCCTGACACTAGTGAAGGAAAAGCATTGCCTACTCTTGCATTAATCTTCAGAGAAATAAATGTAGTTTCAAGCCATTAAATCCACGTGGAGGAAAACTCTGGAAGAAGACAGTTTTTCTAAATGTGTTACCTTCCAAGAGCAAAGACAAAAATATAAACCAAAAGAAAAAGAGGTTTAAATTTTTTTAATATATGGCTAATGCTATTTCTAGAATCACAGGTTTTCTGTAACTTGAGATGTTTTCATTTACTCAGCAAACTGATTATGTACCAGAGAAGGGGCTAAGAATTTAGTAGTAAATAGGATGGATGTAGTCACTGTCCCCATAAAGTTTAGCAAACTACAAAGAAAAATCATCAACAGGAAACCCATCTATGCTGTCCCTGGGAACTGAAGGTTAAGTAGGGTTTGGTCAGTAAAAGGGAAAAAGTCAGCAGTGAGCCTTCAGGAAGAGGGAGCAAAATTGGAGGTATGTGCCCCTAAGGCAAAAAAGAAGGGAAAAAAAGTCATGGCTCCTTCAAATAAGGGGGAGAGGCAGTAAGAAAGGACAAAAAAGAACCCCACCCCCACCCCACCCCCGTCATTTGTTTCAAGACTAGGAAGTGGTTGGCTAGACTTGTTAATAGTAAGTACTCAGTGGTGAATTACAGCTTTAAATCCTTTTCTCTGGAAATCTTTGGGACTAGGGATTTCTGGGTCACTTGATGTTGAAGAGAGAAACATCACCTATCAGGATTAGTTTTCAAAACACACACTAATTAAAGGGTTTTGAAAATAGTTCCATTAAGTACCAATTGTTAGTGCTGCTTATTACCTCGCTCACCTAATTGCAGGGCTGATGTATCAGATTATGGTAAATGCTTCAGTCAGAGTTTGAAGCAGTTGTTTATAGATTAGTGAAAGAAAACCAATAAAAGTCAGGCTTTGGAAAATTTTACTGTGGTTTTAATATGCATGACTTTCTTCACTTTCTTCCACAAGTATCTCAAATTCAAGGAAGTTTCATCTGTTAATGACTGGGAAGTGAAGCAATCGTTAATAGCTGTCACTGCCCCTCACAGGAACTGACTCACTTATTTTCAAATGAAACCATGGAGTTTTAGGGAAAGCTAGAAACTCAGAAACCTGTTTTCCTTACCAGGAAAAATGTGATCATCTCATCTGGGTTTTTATTACACATGATGTTCTGTCTTGCTTTTTATGAATTCTTTTTGAGCATTTTTTTCTGTGAAGCATGGACTTTAGAACTGGTGTTGTTTATAACTTTGATTGTGTTTAACCTTTGAAATGGGTGAAGAAGTGCTTTCAAGCTTTTTATCACATGGTTAGACCTTGGTTTGCTAAAGAAAAGTCGCGGGGTAAGTAGGTAGGAGGGTCAGTCATCTTCCAAAGAGAAATTTTATGTAAGGTGATTACTTAAAGATACCTAGCATACCTAAACAAACATAACCCTTCCAGTTTGTATCATTCTTTGGCTCCCAGATTCTAATAAGGACAGGATTCTAAAGCACATCATCTCCAGAAACCACACCTCCTCTTGGGGCTGGAAATGGATCATGGTCCCAGATGGCAATGAGCAGCCTCCTTTCCAGTCCTGATGAACCTGTTTGAGGAAAACGCAGGACTCATAATGACAAGTGCAGATGCTTGGCCTTGCTACTTACTCACCATATCTGTCATCTTCCTAGTCTGTCCTCTTGTCAGAAGAAGTACAATATTCATTATTTGGAGTCTGACTAAGCAGAACCCTCCAGTACTAGGAATTTTTTTTCCTATTTTTCCAGACGTTTTAGGTATAGAAATGTAAATAGTAAAGAAATAGAATGAGGTTTTGGCATAAGTTAAAAAAAAAAAAGGAAGCAACTAATACACAGTAACAGAACAGACAAGTATATTCAGATATCTTCATTACAGTAGACTGAATTGAGCAGTGAGAATGTCTGAACTAAAGCTCTACGGGACAATGTGGATGAATCTTACAATTATGAAGGGCAAAAGTTACAAGTTGCATAAGTTTTCTATGTATATTAATATGACTTTTGCATGACAGTAATGTTCAGGATAGCAGTTCCTTCTAGAAGAAAGGAATTGGAATATGATTTGGAAGGGATACAATGGGAGTTTCAACTATATAAACAATTTATTCTTTAAGGTTTGTTGAGGGAATATCCTTAGGTCAATTCTCATTTAACTAAGTCCTCTGGAATTAAAGCTGATATTTCAGAGTAAAAAAAAAATTGTAAGATTTTCAGTCATTAGAGCAGTTTTCTTTTTTAAAAGAAGTTTTTATTAGTACATGTTTGCAGTGCAAAATACAGTAATTACATGCATTGTAGAGAGTTGGTACATGTTTATAACATCTCAATTACACTTATTATACAATTCTTATTGGATAAGAATTTAGATAAATACTTTCAAGAAATATTTTTTTAAAACTTACTATGAGCTTAAAGAGAAATTACAACCTGAGAGCCTCTAGGTTCTCATTTTGTTTGTCCTGCATGGTGTTGACATTTTCAAAACTAATGATTTAGTGTCTTTTTTTGAGATATCTGCTATCAGAAAACCTGGCATCATTAGGCTCTGTTTTTTAGTTGGCAGGAGGTGGTCAGAGTTGAGAAGCAATTGTTCCCATTTGCGGGGCATATCTTGTCCATTTTGCCACTGTCTCCAGCCAACTTTCCTCATTTATGTAGTTTGCCACATCCTGCAGGCCTTGCATTCTCAACCTGTACACTAAATTCTAGTTCTTACTTAATTAGAAAATTCAATTATCCAAAATGTACCTTCTCCTAAGTACCCAGGTAATGATACAGTTTTACCAAATACCACTAAAAAGCATCATTTCTAAGATATCCTGGTTTAAAGATTAGTAATTGTGATTTCTGGTTTTGCAGTGTTTGTAAAAGCAGACTTCCTGACAAGTAGTACCAACCCTCATCTGTGGGATGGTGTCTGAAGCCAGTGACAAGATAACTGGAGTTCCTATTACGCCATTCTGGCAGTGCTGTCCAACAGTTCTGTTCACAAAGAACAATTATTTCTAAACTAATCAAAGATACTGATTTTTTAAAACTGTACATCTGCTTAGCTGCCTACTGTCAAATCACATTCTTACACAAATATTCTTTCTATTTTGGTGGGTCTGGAGATGACAACAGCAACACGGCAAGAAGTTCTTAGCCTCTACCGTAGCATTTTCAGGCTTGCGAGGACATGGCATGCCACATCAGGACAGATGGAAGACACCATCAAAGAAAGAAAATATATACTGAATGAAGCCAGAACACTGTTTCGGAAAAATAAAAATGTAAGTAGGCCCCCACTGGAGATTGCAAGGAGGGGAGTAGTTTCTTATGGTGTAATGGTTCATTTCTTTTCTCTTCTAAGTGGAGAGGATTGAGCAGAAGTCATACTGGCCCAGGCTGGGACAGAAAGCAGCCAGTGCACAGCTAGACCAGCTCCCCCAGGCCTAGAAAGCCAAGCCCAGCCCATGTTTGTCTCTTCACTTCCAGATGTCTTAATTACTTTTCTCTTGCTGAGACAAAATACTTGGCATCCAAAGTTAAAGAGAGAAAAGTTTATTTAGCCCACAGTTTGCAGTTTTAATTCCATAAATGGCTGACTCCAAGGCACAGTAGCACATGGCAGAGGATAATAGTTCATGGTGGGCAGAAGGTAGCAAAGCAAGCAAAAGGGCAAGACAAACCTCTTTCTGTCCCTTATAGTATATCCAGGCTACTGGGATTAGGTTGATACCAGTCAATCAGTGGACTGATTTAGTAATCACCCACCCTTAATCCTAGCATAGCACCATGAATTAGTCAGACATTCAAGATTCAGTCACAACTGAAGCAGCCCCACTTATGACTTAGTGAAGCCTTAGGATGCCATGTAGGCATAAGCCCTAACACCAGGTCTCAGTCCAGCCAGTAAGTAGCTCAGCATCTTCCAAAGACCCTATGATGAGAGTTTTCAGAGGAAGAATCCTTCCTATACACTGCTCACTGCTAGTCACTCCCATAGGAGGTATGCAGTACAGTATTGGTTTCAATTCATAAACTCATCAAAGCCTCTGAATATAGACCCATTCAGAGGAAAAGAATAGGATTAACACACAAGATTCCCTTCGCAGCTTAGCTTTGAACTCAATCCTTTGGCTAAAAGAGTCTAGTTACCCTTTGGGACTACAAAAAATAGTGCCTCATTAGCTAGTTTAGTGGAACTATACATATCCAGACACCAGGGAGCCAGATTTGACCCATCCCAACATACTATAAAGCATTAGCTGTTAGCTCCTTGGGAAGATGGCCTGGCACAAAGCCTGAAAGGAGGCTTTCTTGCCTGACTTCTCTTTGGCCTTCTTCTCATTGATCTCATTGATCTCATTGATCAGTGCTGTCCCTGTTTTCCTCATTAAACTTCCAAACAAGATTCTGTCACTATTTTTCCTTCCCTGACCTCTGCCTCTATCTCTTTTATCTTCTATAGACTCCCTCCCATCAGCTGAAGGGGTCTTCTAAAGATCATCTTTCTTCCCTGAGGCCTATGCAACATGCAGCCACCTTACAGTTTCACCTCTTACATCTGAACACTCAGCATTGACCTCTAGCCAGCCATCCAGAGGACCTCACCACACCTTAATAGTCCAACCCGGAACACATCTATTAGAATGCCTCCCCTCCCAACCTGCCCATATCTGTCACAGCTTCTGTCATCACTCTGCAATTCTTTGTCCTCATTTAACAGATATTCAAGTACCCATCGTGTGCCAAGCACTGGGTTAGACATTAGGATATACATTGAGCAGATCCAAGATGAGATCCCTCAAAGATATTTCAGAGTTAGAAATATAAAATATAACATTACAGTTGAGACAAGTGCTACCAAAGAAATCTTCCTAAAGTACCTTCCCCTTCGTTGGAATCTATGAAGGCCCCATGCTTACTCTTCCAACCTTGCGTAGCCTCTCTAGATTCTTTCTCTTCTTGTAGACCAATGCTTGCCAAACCAAAGTCGATTTACTCCATGAGGTCCTTACATACACAGTCCTCTGAAGAATAGAAAAAAGAAATTACAGCTGCTATTTCTATTTCATTCTTTTAAGACACCTATTTTTGGTATATATTTGCAACAAATTTATTAATACATGTATAGAGATGGTCCTTATGATGATTAGATTTACAATTTCTTGGCTTTTCAGTGGATCAAAGCAATAAGCATTCAGTAGAAACAATACTTTGAATTTTGAGATATTCAGCACTTTATTAAAAAATGGATTTCATATTAGATGATTTTGCCCAACTATAGACTAATAAGGTAGACTAGGCTAACCTATGATTTCCAGTAGTTTAGGTATGTAGTATTAAATGTGTTTTGAAGTGAGTTTATCAGACTATAACCCCATCATCAACATCTGTAATTTATAAATTAATACACTGATAAATCAATTTAAGTACACATGTTGGAGCTATGGGCTCAGAATTTTTTGTTAAAAGGAATAGGTCATAAAAAATAGTTGGAGACCCCTAAGTAGTTGGCCATATACTTTTTATTGTTTTATTTATGTTGCAGTGATTTTTTTCAACCAGATTATCAGCTCCTGGAGCATATAAACAATGTCTTATAATTTTCTAGTATATCCTGTGAAACCTGCCTTATTTTACTGAATTAGTGAACATTTACAAATCCTTTTATTCAATTGATCTGCTCTAGGAGGTCTTCCTTAATTCCTCATCCCAACCCCATGGTGGCCACTTTCTTTGAATAATATAGCAGTTATTGCTCATGTTAATTGTATACCACTATTCCTTTTCTGTAGTTTCATATATCAGAGTTGTTCTGCACAAGTAGTAACTTTCATAGTTGAAAGCAGAGACCATGGCCCGGTGATGTCCACCCTGGTGCTAAGGATATCATAGTGTGTGCCCATTAAACCTTTGGAGACTTCCTCACCTGAGGACTGTTTAAAGGCCCTAGAATTTTAGTTTTTTCAGGAATCCTTCCTTTGCCTCTGTTTGGATTGGCAAGTGGGAGGACCAAAGGATGGTGTATGTGCCACTGATAGTACATGACATTAATGGGCATGAAGAGGTGGTACATTGGTTTCTAATTTTAAGGTATATATTTGTGTTGGCAGGTATTTGAAGGCAAAGAGATTATGGAACCTAAATTTTATAGATAGTATTGCTTAGGAGTGTTCATTTAGAGAAAAATTTTAATATTGTATATATGGTAAGTGGTTTTGGTAAATTTGTGCAGGCAGCCTGTATGCTTAAACTTGGAGTATTCTGGCTAAGCTCATTTATACAGAGAGCTGCAGCCCCAGAAATCCCAGCCCCTTTAACCATATCTTTTTGTCAGGGGCTTTTCAGTTCTCCCTAATCTCTCATGCAGACATACAAGATGTGATTAGGAAATGCAGTAAATGTTAAATTTTATTTTTTTAATTATTACAGTAAAAGATACATTGTTTTTAATCACTGTCAAACTATTCTCCCTTGCTTTAAACATATCCTGTTGTTCTTGCCACTTTCTGAAGCAATTCTGAAAGTCTTTCATGCGTGTCTTTATTTGCACTCTTGTGGCTGCCTCAATATCCTGAATTAATTCAAAATGTTTACCATGTATGGTCATTTTGACTTTGAGAAAGAGCTAGAAGTTACATGGTGCCAGATCTGGTGAGTAATGTAAATGAAAACACATTGTAATGTTTTATGAGCCTACCTTTCTGTTGGATGGCACTCGACAGCATTTGCTGTACTTTTGATCTGTGTAAAGACACTCAGGAAAGAGGGCCTCCAGAACTGCTTTTGAAAGTGGTAAGAACTATGGGATAAACATGTTCAAGGGGAGGAGGGAATATTTCAAAGGGGACTGATGATAATATGTCTTTTCCTGTAGTAAATTTTTTTGAAAATTTAGACATACACTGTATATTTTGATAACATCTTGTGAATAGTTTGTAAGTTCAGTTCCACTAAGAGTTTAATAATCTAAAGGTATGTCATTAATTACTCTGAATTCCAGTGGACAAATGGGAAATGGAAATTTATTCCCAATATGGGTAATAGAGCAGTAGCTTCTGAGAAACAAAGAGGTCAGAAAGTTGAGCCTCTGCCCCAAGGGACTCAGCTTTGCTTCTCTTCATTGCTGTTCCTGGAACTCTTCCTCCCTACTCGGAGAAGCACCGTACCGCAGGAACTCCCTTGGAATTTCCAGGACTCATAGGCCCATATTTCACCGTGGGTGTCATCATCTGGGGCTGATGCAATCCTAGCTTTATCTTTTGTTTTGTTTTGTTTTGTTTTGTTTTGTTTTGTTTTCTTTCTAGTCCTGGGGTTGAACCTATGGCTTCATGCATCCTAAACAAGTATTCTACCGAGTCACCTACTTAACCCCCTGCCCACCTCTCTAGCTCTACTTTGAGATCCACTTGCAAACATAGCAGTCCACATGTTGATTCAGTTTTCATCCTTAGAATGAAACAGTTTTTCCCCTTCTCCTACTTGGCTATTTTTAAGATGAATTTTTCATCCTTTTACATGAAAGTAGATGACCACAATTTGCCTACTTTGGGATTTTAAGAGCTTCATTGTTTCCTTTTCTAAGGTGTAATGCAACTTATCATTTAAAGTAACAGTAGATTATTCTCTAGTATATTACTCAGGTTCTGTGAGTAACACTTGCAGAACAGTTGGGTTAACTTTAAAGTTAACTGAAATGAGGAGGGTACAAAGAAGCACTGTGTTGGTGGGAATATAAATGTATGTATTGTAGGTGGAAATTTACATTGGTGCAAACGTTGGCGGTAAACCTATGGTACATGTTGTTTTTCTTTTAAGATAAAAGATGTTAATGCGTGAGTTGTTTTTTTGAAATTAAAACCTCAGTATTCAGGTATAATTACAGCATTATCACTTTGTGATAAATAAGCAGGTTTTGATTTGCAGTTTGGGCTCTGTCTCTAAAAGGCTTGACATCACTGCTCTAGAAGCTAACCAGGTTATACTGTGAGAATCAAAAACCGCACATAACAAATATTCTTTGCTCTAGCAGTTCTCTAAGAGTTCATCTATTAGCTGTATCTGCATGTGAGCCAGAAAAATTCCAGAGACATCTTTAACAGAATTGTTTATAATATAATGGCAAATATTGGAAATAACCTAAGGGCCTACCAGTAGGAGATTGGTTAAATTATAATAAAGCCTTATGTTGGAATTTTACATAGCTTTTAAAAAGAATGGAATGACTCTGTATATGTGATTATACAAAGATCTTCAAGTTATATTAGTGAAAAGGGGTCAGAACTAAGTGAGCAATTGTTTGTGTAAGAAAAAAGCTAAGTCTCTATATACATATGGGTATATATATGCATAGAGAATCCTTGTAAGGATACATAAGAAACTGCTGATAAACTGTCTTTGAGAAAAAGAATTGAGGGAACAAGGATAGAAGGGAAACTTAGTTCTTAGCATCAAACTCTTGTATAATATTTTTACCATGTGCATGTGTTACCTACTTTAACTATTTTAAAAGTTTAATCCATAGTAAATTTTCATTTTAACTTTAGATTTTTCAAATTATCAATATTTAACTTACTACCTAGTGAACAGAAAAAAATTTAAGAAAGTATATACGTATACTTTATGTATCATTAGAAATATGGAAAAACCTCACTTATTTTTCCCCTTTTAATAGCTCACAGACACAGATCTAATTAAACAGTGTATAGCTGAATGTACAGCCAGGATTGAAATTGGACTACATTACCAGATTCCTTACCCAAGGCCGGTAAGTGTGATTCTGTTAAGAGGTGGTAGGTACTTAATACTTACCAGTCCAGTTATCTTCAAGAATGTCTACCAAGAGGGCTAGTGCTTGCCAGTCCAGTTATCTTCAAGAATGTCTACCAAGAGGGCTAGTGCAAGCTGAGAGCTACTGCAGGAGGTATGCTGGAAATAAGTTATCCTTATGTGCTACCAACCCATCATGACAAACTAAGATGTAAACGAATGCCTGATATCTCTTTGTACAGCTTTGTCACACAGCAAAGAAAAACCAGCTCACATATATATAGTTTTCTCTTTTGACCATCACCTTTTTCCTAGAAATGCTTTTTGTCTCTTACTATAAAAGGCAGGTGTGTTGTTAGTAAAAGAATGAAGTTCAAACATTAAAGGAATGAAACTAGGCATGATGGCACTTGCCTGTAATCCTAGCACTTAGGGGGCTGAGACAATAGGATTGCCTCGAGAAGCCAGCCTGGGCTACATAGTGAGATCCTATCTCAACAACAACAAAAAACAAATATTAAAGGAATTCATGAAATAGAAATTAAAACTTGTCAACAATTTTCACCCCATGAAAGTGACCACTATTTATGTTATATTAAAACAGATGTGATTGTCAGTATTCAACTCTTTGACCTAGAAAAGCAGAAATTTGACACTCTATTGGCTCAACCTAATCATTTAGTAATATATTCTCTGTATGTGTATGTGTGTATTTATATATTCTTTACATATGTGGGATTCTATGCATACTGTTTTACTGCCTGCATATTTTACTTCATCTCTTCAGAACAACTTTGCATACAATTCTACCTCAGTCTTTTGAAATGTTTGCATTATATGCTAGTGTAAGAATGTGTGATATTATATTAGAGTGTTTCAGAAGAATAGCATCAGTGGGGTGGAAATATATTTCTAGATATAAATATAAAAAACTGTACTTACTATGAGGAATTGGTTCATGCAGTTATGGAGGCTGAGAAGTCCCATAATCTATCATCTGTAAGCTGGAGACCCAGGAAAAATTCAGTGGTGTAAATCACTCTAAGCCCAAAGGCCTAAATACCAAGGGAGCTGAAATCCCATCCCAGGATCAGGAGAAAGGTGAGCTGTTGCAGCTCAAGAGACCACCAGGCAGCAAAAGGAAATTTCTCCTTTCAGCATATTGGAGGATGCCCATCCACAGTGGGGAAAGCAGTCTGCTGAGTCTACTGACTGAAACTGTAGTCTCTTCTAGAAACATCACCAATATAACCAGAAGTGTATTCAATCTAAGCTGGTCAGACTGATACACAAAATTAACCATTCTAGCCATAATTTAATCAGCTCTCTACTTGGAGTCATTGAAGTTGTTCTCAATTTTCCACTGTACACTGAGTATCTTTGTATACACTATTTTTTCCCTCTCCCTTGTTTAGATTCTTGTCTTGTGTGATCTGCAGCCATAAATTTCCTCCATTCATACAATATACAAAAAGAACATAAGCTTTAGAGTGAGACAGATCTGGGTTCAGGTCCTGGTTCCATTTAATGTATAACCCTGAGCAAGTTAACTTCTCTGAGCCTCCATTTTTCTCCTCCTTATAGATACTGGAGTAATAATTTTTGTGAATTTATTATAAGGATCAATGAATGCAAAGATTAATGAGTCAGTAGTAGATTTAGCACTTAGCAGCAGCATAGTATTTAGTAAATCCTCAAAGAATGTAAGTGAAAGCAGTGAGTATGAATTCTTAATATCCTCATCTTTGTGATTCAGATTCATCTACCTCCAATGGGCCTTACCCCACTACGAGGCCGAGGACTTCGAACTCAGGAGAAACTGAGGAAACTTTCCAAACCAGTATATCTCAAGTCTCATGATGAAATTTCCTAACCCAGAAGAAAGTTTATGAAAATGATGAACCAACTAGATCTTGAATGTAAACCAGATGAGATCCTTTTCTCCTTAAGGGAATAAATTCAGATTTCTTCTTCAGATCTCCAGAATTATTCAATAATGATGCTGCATACCTAGTCATCCCAAGGGTTTGTCAGGGTCTTGTTACTTGAGCAGGTGACATTCACCCTAGCAGTCATGGACTGTACATGCTCATTGAGACCAAGTTTGGAAATAGCCTGAGGCCTGTGGGAGGAAGGCTAATGGTGATAAAATTGTTTGCAAGAACCCCATTCACCACTCACCAGCTTAAGCAAAGAAACCAGTCAGTTTCTGGAAGTGTTTATGGCTACTCTAAAACATATACCATGCCCAGAATAGTTTTGAGAGTTTTTTTTCCTCCAAGTTACATATTTTCTTAAAACTTAGTGTTGTATGTGCTTTTATTTTTTTGGGTGGTCTTTTGATTCTCCCAATTTCCAGATAAACTTGTTAAAAACACATCTTTGAATTGATCACAGTTTCTCATGGAAGTTTTCCATGACATCCATTTCTCCTCTCTTACACAAAAGTGCATGCCTTAGTAAATGTGTATGTTTATCTTACCTTAAATCCTGTGATTACGTAAGATGACTTGGGATCTGAGAAAACTTCCTTGAAACTCATACTGCATTCACTGGATTTTACTTTAACATAATTAAAGTACAAGGTCTGAGGTGGTTTTCAAATTATATCTAAATAAAAGTGGGGCAAATAACTTGGCAAGTTATTTGTACATCAGTATTATTACATCTTAACTTCAAATAGAGTGGATGTTGCTAATAAAGACAAATCTCTACCAATTTTGGTCTCTGTGTTCTTTTTCAAGTGGGCTTTTGACCCCCAGTAGCAGGGAAGCGGGGGGAAGCTGCCTCTTCGAGCAGGAGCACACTTTATTATGCTCAAGGTAAGTATTACAGAGTTTGGGGATGACTTGGAGATCAAAATGGTATTGTACCAGTAAAGTAATATCATATACATATTTAATACAAATGCAGCTGTAGTCTTTGGTGAAGACAGACAGAAAAAAGTAAATGTGCTGGCAGTGTGTTGCCCATTCAGTGCACATTTATTCCAGCTTAACTTGAATAGGGAGACGGGAATAAAATATAGCTGTTGAATAAGCAGGTTTTGGCCAGTCCTTCTCAGTGAAGACTTCAATTGGTCATTCCTCTTCCAGCAGTCTCCACTGCAGAAGCATCTCCATGCCAGGAGGTGATTCTGATGTTTAAAATATTGTCTGTTCAATAGACAGCCAATGAGGCAGTGATCTAATCTTGCAATGGAGGAAAAACTGGCTGGGCTGACCCAAGAGAGATGTAACTTGCCCATTGCCATGATAGTCCCTTCCTAAGTGACTCAAGGTGGTTTTGGTGTGGAATTTTTGCCTTGCTCTACTGAAGATAGAAAGCATACACAGTCTTCTCTGGGGTTGAAGTACATTTAATTTCCAGGGAACTTTTGAATATCTTCTATGTGCCAGGAATCTTACCTAAATGTGAATTTTATGTGTTTAGCCTCCTCTGCAAAGCTGCATATACTAATAACAACATTTTCAGTTTACTGTCAGACCTTCTTTGTAATTTGTTTTATTTTTCATAGTATTTCGCCTCTGTTTTCTCTCATAGACAATAAAAACCCCAAGTTTAGTCATTTAAGGTAGATCCTACCTTCTCTAAATCCCTCTTTCAATGTAATTGAAGTCTTCCATCACTGGAGAAGGACTGGACAATAATTGTTTATTCAGCAGCCATATGTTTTACAGCAAGGACTGGCTTGGTGACCATGTTTGTCTGATGTCGTCTGCTGAGCTATTTTATAGGCAGGGCCTGCTGCTTCTCTCTGAGCTGATCTCTGACCATCTCTGCTCCTGAACTCCAGCTTCTAACTCACCACAGTCTCTAAAGAACATAATGCTTTTTCCCAAAAGGAGACATTTTTTTTTTTATCACATTGGCCTCAATTGAATATGACCTCCAATTTAGGACAATCTTAGTTTCCAAAGTGGAGGAAATTTTTTAAGTTACAAGAATATAATTCATCATACAGAAACATTCTGTCTCTTGACCCCTGAGAAATGACACAATTGCTGCCTCCCTTAAGTTTTTCACTGCTGAAGCTAGAGTTAGATAAAACTGTAATTAAAAATTCAGTTGTTCTCTTAGCAGCCCTCTCATTCCAGCTCTTTTACAGCGTACTGTTACTTACCTACCAGTCCAAGATGAGGGGCTGTGGGATCTGATCATCTTCTCATCCTACATGACTTGCCATCTTGAAATGAAGCAGCAGTTCCAACTATCTGTTCATTCCTTTTCCTTACCCCTCTTGATAAAGCTGCCTTCACTCCCCCATTCTCTGTTTGTTTGTTTGTTTGTTTGTTTGTTTGTTTAGACAGGGTCTCGCTATGTAGTTCAGGCCAGGCTTGAACTCACTATGTAGCTCAGGCTGACTCTGAACTCTAGGACATCCTTCTGCCTTCCAAGTGCTGGGATTACAGGTGTGCACCACCATGGCTGGTTCAGTTCTTTCTTTCTTGAAAAATACCTACTAAACTACTTTAAGTTATAGATTAGTTTCTCTTCACTGTCTATATTATTGCCTTGTTGCAAGGTTGAGATAATTTCTCTTGCATTTTTGTATAACGTAGGTGATTTGCTGATCTCAGAATTCAGAGTCCTCTATCAAAATTTCAGAGTCCTCTGTCAAAATTTGGTTAATGCCATAAAAAAGTCATACTGAAATTTCCAGGAATATATTTACTTGTTTCTCAGAAAACCCCTACATTCAGATACACAAAAGACAAAAGTCAGGACATTTGTCAGGAATCCCACATTCTTAGAGGCTGGTGAAGAGGTGGAGAAGCAAGGCTAGACACATTAAGACAGCTTTATGTCTGGACATTGTGCAGTGATCAGTAGAATACCCATAGAGAAGCCACTTAGAGCCAAAGAACTACATGCGTAAGTAAAGATTGTTTGTTTATTTGAGACAGGGTCGCTATGTATTGCAGGCTGGCCTTGAACTCACCGTGATCCCCCTGACTCAGCCTCCTAAGTGCTGGGATTAAGGCAGTGTGCTGCCACGCCCAGCAGTAACTAAAGATTATATCAAGAATTTGCTTTTTATCTCCCTCAGGAGTCTTCCAGGTGGCCCTGGGGAAAAGTGACTAATTGCATTTTCTTGAACATAATCATGAAGTTGGAGGTACCCTTCTCCTCCAGAAGCCTACATCAAAATCAAAACATGGAAAAGTAAAAAATGCAAGGAGCAAGATGTCTACATCTGGGCTCCAAATCTGGCTCTACAAATGTGAAAAAATGCCTGGTGATCTTAGGCAATTTCTCTTAGTTTCTCTGAACCTCCAGAGGGAGAGACAGTCTCTCCCAGTACACAGGATTAAACGATGTTTAGAGACCTAGGCTCAAACTCTGACACACAATGGGCTTGCAATGAATTTAGTTCTTTCATCTTGCATATCTGAAGCTTTAGCCATTGGTGTTGGCTAATAGAAAAGCAATTGGGTCCCAATTCTACCACTAACTAGCTGGAACTCTGCATCTGTAAAGTGGAGGTAATAGCGCCCACCTAAGACTGTTTTAAGATGTGTATCTTAAATATCTCAAGAACCTTAAAAGTATATCTAGACCCTCTCAACCTCTGAGGAGCCTCGATGATTGCTGATGTGGGCAGAGAACTGATTGAAATTGTGACAGCTGCAGCAAAATAATAGATAAAAAGCAAAACAAAACCCACAAGGGCTGGGTATGTTAGTGCACACCTAGAATCCCACATTCTGAGAGGCTGAAGCAGAAAGATTACAAATTAGGGCCCAGCCTGTGCAATTTAGCAAGATTTTCAAAAAGGCAAAGTGAGAGGCTGATGATGTAGCTCAGCAAAGGCCCTGGGTTCAGTCTCCAGGTTCAATCCCAACACTCAAAAGAAAGTGTGAATCCTACTGGCTGTGTTCATATTTTACTTGAGTAGCTGTCTGATTTACTTATTTATATCACATTATTGCAGCCATAAAATGAATATAATAACAATCTTCTTATACTTTATAAGGCTGCTGTGAAATCCTCAGCTTATAGCAGTTTCTCTGATATTATTAACATCGTCATCACTGTGTTATATGACCCAAGAAAGGAAGTTTAGGCTGTAGTGGAGAATGAAATGCTGTTTATTTCCTGTTTTGAGGCAAATGCCATCAGTTGTCCAGTTGGCACAGGGAGGCCACCCCTCGGTTTATCCAGTGCTTCTGGGGCTGGTCTGTCGGAAGCTCAATGGAGAGAACATAGTTGGTAGAGTGGCCTGTGGTGGAGAGGACACCCCTGCGGGCACTTGTTTTGTAGACTGGACACATGTAAATGTTTTGATGCAGAAACAAAGCACTCTCCCCAGGTTTCAGCCAAATGATGGGCAGTGAATCATAGAGAATTTTGGGGAGAGATTCGCCTATCTGTTTCCTTTTCCTGTCCCAACGGGCACCTTCTAGGAAAAGTCCTTTTATGTAGGCCCCATCTTCTGGTTTACTCTCCATAGCTGTTTCTTGTGTGGTTACCTGGAAAAGTGGAAAACTGTGAGTGCCATAACCTACCATACTCCTATCTAAGACAATGATTAAAGCCACCTGGATTCAACAGCCACCTCTACTGGTGTGCATCTCAGAGGACAGTGGGGCTTCTGTGACAATATTTTTGTCTGCTGCACATGAACCAGGTCTGATTCCTAGCTGGCTTCTGTCTTGATACATGGGAGCACAAAGAATGCACCAAAGTAGGAGTCAGGAGGCCACATTAACTATAGCCTAGTGACTGTATATCTCTTGCATTTTTGGACCTGAATCTATGATGTGAAATGGTAAGACTCTAATTCAGATGCAGGCTGGCAAAACAGTTTTGTAAGTAGCAAGGATAAATTTTTGATTTGACAGTTTTTGTCAATTTTGTAGTGTAAAACTTATACCATAGTTGATTTCAGGCTACCAACCAAGAACTAGTTCACAAAACTTCTGGAAAAGTAAAAACTGGCTCTAGTGAGCTGTTGTAAGTGTGCTCTAGCACAACACTTGTTAAATGGAGAAGTGGTAAACTCATTCCTTTCAGGTAGGTACAGAAAGTGGTCTGTGATAATAGTGAATGTGTGTGTTTGTCGTTTAACATCAATCTAATTCTATTTTGTTGTTGTTGTTACTGAATGGAATGTTTTTCCCACAACTAAGGTCTACCTAAGGGCATTAACATTCTTCCCAGTGAAGAATCCACCATGTTGAATAGTCAGCACTGGGGGATGCTTTCCCTTTTCTTAGTATGATGGTGGCAGAATTCTCCTTTGGAAAGATTTCTTTTTATATACACAGAGACAAATGCTTGGAGTCCTCTAAAATGTAGAGAACAGTTTTTGGAGCTACTCATGTTAAATACTTAATATGTAGCATCTTTAGAAGCATTTGGACCTTAACAAATGCAAATCTTTGGCCTAACAAGGACATAGGCAATATTGCTTATTCCAGTTGGTCCCTTGAGCTGTTCTAACACACAGCACCCTACCTCAAACTCGAATCCAACGTGGTCAATGGGGATGGTATATTTCCGGGCATAATTCTGAGAGACACCAGTTAGAAAAGACTGTGTGAAGTAGAATCCAGAGATCCAAAAGACCACAGGGGGCCCCTTGTCAATCCATTCCTGCAGAGCCATGGGAATCAAAATTCAAAATGAACAACACATCAAAGATAGTTCAAAGGCAGAAAATGTAAATGAGTTCCACAGATAAATACTCTACTTCTTATTTTTTGGTTTAACATATTTTACCACTTTCAAAACAAAAGTATAAAGAAATGTATTTCCAATTTAAGAAAAGCACAGGTGCAAGGTGATGTTGAGAACACAGTGGAGAGTGATGGCAACGGTAGCAGAGGAGAATATATCTCATGTCCAAACCGAGCAAATAGCCACTCATCTCTAGAAATAGTTGCAATTTCCAAATGCAGGCACATTGTTTCAAGACTTCTAGTTTTGTTTTGTTTTGTTTTGTTCTGTTTTTCAGGAAAACATCTGCTGTTTTGTTTTGGGTGCTGGGGATTACACTCCAAGTCTCACACACGGT
Source organism: Hydrochoerus hydrochaeris (assembly GCA_004027455.1). NCBI lineage: Eukaryota > Metazoa > Chordata > Mammalia > Rodentia > Hydrochaeridae > Hydrochoerus > Hydrochoerus hydrochaeris. Next base: position 235,545 of record PVLA01000414.1, read on the forward strand.
ATGCAAAACTCTATGCAGAGTTATATTCCCAGCCCCTACATCCAGAATTTTATGTATAAAAGTCCAATGTTTATAAGTCAGATCAAAAATTTTAAAATTACTAGGCAGCTAAACAAAGCATATCCATTGGCCAAATCTATCCCTTGAGCCACCAGTTCATGATGCTTAACTCCAGTTCCCACTTTTGTCTCTGTAGACTATTATCTTTCCAAGGTCTTTCAGACATCTCTCTCTTATACCCAACTCTGGAAAGACCATGTCAAGGTGCTCAATCAGGATTCTGCAATGGCTGCCAACCCCCTACCCTGTCCATTTACCCTGACTCCCAGGTACCTGGAAGAAAGCCAGGCGGGCCAGCAGGTCAGCCACATATCCCCCCAGTGGCTTCAGTGATGGGTAGGACTTGGCTGCCCACATGCCTGGCACTTTACCCACAAGCATGCTATTGAAGACTTCCTCCAGCTCCGAGGACATCAGGACCTGGCCTTTGATAGCTCTGCCAAGATTGATGAGGCTAATGCGAACCACTTTGGTCAACCTGCAAGATAAAAGAAGCTGGCTAAGCCTGGCTCTCCAGTGGCCCCATTCTATCCAAATGCACTAACTCCAGGTCTCCTTTTATCTTGATTCCTTTTAGAAGGTCAATAAATACACAATCATTAATTGAGAAGAAATTAAATTACCAATTGTATCACCACCTAAAGATAACATTGATGTCTATCTTTCCAGATTTGTTTCTTTGTAAACACAGATCTAATAGGGTCATCCTATATTATCTTTTTGTAATCTACTTTAATCTGAATAGGGAAATCATTCCAATTCAATAAATAAATCTAAATTATCTTTTTAAATGATAATTAAATGCTCCGTTTTATTTAACTGGTTGCTGAAACATTTCTAGATTATTGATTTTTTAAAATTTTAAACAGAAAAAAGTAACAAACAGCTTCAAAACAGATTAGTAAGAGAGTAACAATCATACACACATTGTGTATTGTTATATTCACATTAGTTGTTCAGAGTACAAGATATAGGCATTAAATATTGTGCAGAACATTACTAGCACAAAATTTCTCCTCAACTAATCAAAAGAAATCAGCTATATAACTATCATAACTGTCTTGTGTGTGTGTGTGTATTTTTTTTCCTTTTCCCTTCCTCTTTTTCCCCTTTCTTCCATCACAGTTTTTCTTTACTTTTGAACAGTTTCTTCCCTATTGATAATATCTATTGTACATTTTGGACTTTATTTACTCATTTGGTTTCTCACACTAGTGAGACATATGATGTTTACACATGTGTGTCTCATTTATTTCACTTATGAGTATGGTCTTTTTTTGAGTGTGTCTTGAGTTACTCCATTTTCCTATAAAAGTTTCAAATTTATCTTTCTTTATGATTAAATAGGACTCCATTACATAAAAAAACACATCTTTTTTATCCTTTCCTCAGTTAAGGGGCATTTGGGTTGTTTCCAAGATCTAGTTATTACAAATTGTGCTGCTATAAACATGGGCACACATATATGTCTGTGGTATGATGTTTTTAATTCTTCTGGGCAGATACCCAGAAGAAGAATAGCTGGGTCAAATGGAACCTCTAATCCTAGTTTTTTTTAAGAAATCTGCCCACTGATTTCCACAATGGTTGTACCAGTCTGCACTTCCACCAGCAGTGAAGAAGGGTTCCTTTTTCCCCACAGCCCTTCCAGCATTTGTTACTGGTTGTTTTCTTGATGATAGCCATTCTTTCTGGAGGGAAATGGAATCTCAGTGTTGTTTTAATTTACATCTTTCAAATGATCAGCGATGTTTCTACATTGTTGTCATTTTAAAGAACATTGGTAGGGAAATCCATCCATGTCAATCTTTATGCAAATTTATAATTATTTTCTTAGTCAAAGACTATTAGGATCAAAGAGCACATACAGTTTTAGGGCTTTTGATCCATATTTCTAAAGTTTTTCTTTTTATAGACTATGAGGTACATGCATGAGAAGAGGTAACTAAAGGACAGCCTGTGAGATGCCAAGATCACCTGCCTCTTTCTGACCTCCATGTTCTGAGGCCCAACCCAGCCCAGCCCAGAGGGAATTCATCTGAGGATACCAAAGAATTTGCTACCAGTCCTGTCATCTTCAGTGAATCCTAACCCAGAGGATATGAGAATGATCAAATACAAAAAAGCACTGCTGAACATTCCTATCAGGAGGAATATAATGTTCAGATACTTGATGCATATGCTCACTGAGGAGCCAAGGGGCAAAACTACAACTGGAGGGATCATACTGCAGATCTGTTATAGTTATACTTACTTCTAATCTTGTAACTGTAAACACTGCTAGTTTCAAGGTCTTAGTGTTCAAAGAAGGAACACAAGCCCCAGAATGTACAATAATGCCCCTGCCTACAAATTGAAAGCTTAACTGTCATGTAGTCACTAGACTTCCTGTGTCACTGGATGAATGAGCAAAAACAGGTGGTGGGAAAGATGGAGTAAGGTGAAGGTGAAGATTGCTGTTACCTGGTTCCCCCTGTATTCAGTGGGCAATGGTAAAGGCTAGTAAAGGCTCCTATGACCACCAAAGAGGGGCTCTCATGGCCATTAGGGGAGAGTGTAGTGGCAGAGGAGGAAAGCTGTAAGGATTGGGATCTGATTAGATGAGTGAGGCCTACAGCTCATCATGCCAAGGCATCTAATTTGCAGCAGAAGTGGCCTGGTTCTAGGTTCACACCTCATTTTTGTTTTGTCTCCCTTATGACCATCTGCCTATTAACTCTAGAAACTAACCCTGAGACTACAGATGTAGAGAAATTCTCAAATGACATTTCTCCAGCTAGTCCTCCAGAGCAAGTCCCTAAAAGTGAACAATGACCTAGTGAAGACAGCAACAGAGTGTCTTGTTGAACAAGAACCTTGGAGGCAGGACTGATGAGTTTTAAGCCTACTTGGCAATGAGTCACTTGAGACTTGCAACAAACCACTGTCATCTCTAGACCTCAGTTTCCTCATCTGACCTACATATTCTGATAACTCCGTTTTGCCTGTTTAGAAACCAAATCAAAATGATCTCACTGAGTTTTATGTTGTTGCAAATGGAAAAGTGAGAAGGGATGAGAATGGAAGGACCAGAGACTCTATGGCCAGCCCATAATACCCCAACTCTATGGAAAAAACTAAATAATAGGATGAACGTTTCTTGCCATTTGCTACATTTCCCTGCTTGATTTTATTTATTGATTAAGTATATGGACTCTGGAGTTGGAAAACCTGGGTTCAAACTCAGTTCTGCCATTGAATAACTGTGAGCTTTGTCAAGCTACTTCACCCTTTTGAATCCTAATATTATATTACAATGGCCAGTGGCAAAGACTAGTAAAGACCCCTACAACTACCATAGAGGGACTCCAGCAGCTTCAGGGGAGACTGAGTAGGTTAGAAATGTAGCCATTAGGTCTGGTGTTTGATTAAATGAATGAAGACTATAACTCATCATCCCAAAATGAGTTTTCTCATCTGTATGACGATGGTAGAGATTAGTAACTACATATTTCAAAAGACCATGCATGATTTGAAAGAAAACCATACACAGGGCTTGAAACCTTATCTGGCAATAAAGACTCAATAAAAGTAGTTCTGATATTTTTCATTTAACTATAGATGTAACGTGAATGAATGAGAAAGAATGAATAGAAGGTGTGACTTAATCCTGGGCCAACACATGTTGGGATGGGCCTACATGTACAGCTCTCTCTAAGGATGGAGCAAACCATTTCCTTTACATAGCAACACTTACCAAGTGTCCATCTCAGCTACTACCTGTTAACGATCCTCCCCATCATGCTCCACCTCCCAGGATCCAAGTAAGATCATCTGACCTACCTGTTGAATCTGATGAGCTCCTGCCTGAGGACAGTGTTCATGGACTCCTCATAGACCACAGGGTACAATTTCATGATCTGTTCCAGGTCAAAGTCTTTGGGAAGCTTGGAGAGTACATCCTGAGCCAGCTCCTCAACAATTTCCTTTGTGAAGAAAATAGGTGAATGAGAAGTAAAACCTGCAGGCTGTGGCATTATCTGAGTAAATCTGAAGCAATGAACAACCAGCTTTTTAAACACTCTATCAAACCTCCCTGAAACTCTCCTATAGAAGCCAATTCTGCCCCCCAGGAAAAATGAGGGCAAGTCTCACCCTACCAGTATTGGGGAAGACATCACTCTTTTGCCCTAGAATTAAAATGCTAAGCAATAAGAATTCTATCTTCACACTTGGGGCGAGGCAGGGAATTCCTGCTCAGCCAGGTGGCAAAAACAAAACAGAACAAAACAAAACTTCCTGTTTTAAGGTCATCTCTGGAAGAGAATCTCCCACAACTGTCACATCCATCTTCTTACCACCAGTTCCTGGTATTAATGAAACTCTCTCAGTGCCAGTGGCACTTTGGGAAGACAGCAGGTCATTCCTGGCACTGAACAAGAAAAATCCTTGGCAATGGCAAGAAAAGTCCTTAGCCAACCAGAAAAGAGGACAGGCCCAGAGTACCAAAGATGAGTAGAGGCTTCATGTGGGAAAGTCAGACAGCTCTGCTTGTCTACAGGTCTGAGAGGATAAAGCACACACTTTTCCCCCTCAACTGGGATACACCAACCAGACTGATTTACCCTCATACCAAGTAACACTTATGGCACTGTAAGCCCAATCAAGAAATCCAATAACCAAGACTTGCACCTGAACGGGACAGAACATAAGGCAGTTTGGAAAGTAGGGGAAAAGAACAGATGAGAGAAAAAGAGTGGAGGAGGCATGCAATGAGACATGGTTCTGGGTTTGATTCTGCCTTTGATATGAAGGACTTGAAGCCAATTACTTCCTCTCCCAGGGTTCATTTCCCTGTTGTTTATAGACTGAGCAGGATAGACTGGGTCAGGGCTTAACAAAGGGAGCACTGGGACCACTAAAGTACCCACAGTGATTTTTTTAGTTGTTTCCAGGACACAAAATAAATAACGTTGAATTACATGATGAAGAAAATTACTCTTTTCCATTTTCTATCATTCCTGTCTAATAGAGAGTCTCAGACTGGTGCTACAACAATCCTTTAAGTCTTACTGATTTTTTTTTTTTTAAGAAGATGTGGGAGGCCTCTGCCCCAGGGCTTTGCCCAGCAACACCACCAGGGAAGAACTTAACTAATGTTTAACTTTCTCTTTCTTTCCCTCCTTCCCTGTCTCCCTTCTTTCCTTCTTTTCTTACTGTCTTCCTTCAATACCTAACATGACTTTTTTGGTTTCCATTTATAATTCTGATGTGCAGTTTTTAAAAATGTTTTTAAGCAAAGTAGAGTTAGCTTTAAAATATATAATTAGTATAGGTGAAATGTGGATATACAAAAAATCATGAAAGTCGTACAGGAATAGTTGATATTTTGGAAACTCCAGGTTTATTTCAGCTCTGTATTTAAGGCCTCTCAGCAGTAAGACCAGAGTGTGCATGCACATGCACACATACACACACACACACACACACACACACACACACTGGTCGGTTCTCCAGGCTGCCACCTTTTTTTAACTTTATGGTCATCACACACAACTGTATGCCTGCTAGGTGGAGAACTGCCCAGGAAATTGAATTATGTCTCCCCCTCCAAGCCTGTTTACCTGAGGTGACTTGTCACCCCCTCCTGACTGCCTAGGGAGCGTCGACAGCACCCCTTGGAAGAGTTGGTTGGTTTCCTGGTTGTCCTTGGTGATGTCCGCATTCTCATGGAGACCAAATACTTCTGGGTGGGCTGTGATGGGGAGGGTCCTAATATAGTCAACATAGGACTGGAAAGGAAAACTTCAGTTGACATAAATGTAGGGCTCCTGGGGTTGCATAGATGCATTAGGGTTTGGCTGGGTCCAACTTGAACAAAAATGACACTGTATAAGTTGTATTGCCCACCCCAGGCTGTGGGAATATTTCCAAAGCACTCCTTACATAGTTTTCTGAAGAATATGAAAGCAAATGGAGTATCTCCCTCCCACAACTCTTCCTCTCTGCTCCCCTAGTAGTCTTGGCTTTGGAATTAGATGGAATGGGTTTGGATCCCAGCTGTATCACTAGCCAACAGTGGAATTGAGCTAGCCATCTGAAACCCCAGTTTCCTTATCTGTGAATGGGAAGACAAGTGAGGTCATAAAGAAATAAGACTTTGGCATATGATAGGTCATCAATAAAAGTAACCTTTTTCTCATCCTTCTAGATTTCTTGTTGTCATCTTCTGTATCTCATTCACCTCTCCAGTTTTTCTGTCCCTCCCCCCTTGTCATTTTTTAAACCTTTGTTTATAAGTAGCAATTATCAGCCTGTTTACTACCAAAGCTTCATCTTTGCCATCTTTCTTTCTCCCTCCCCAGCTACCCAGAAAGACCTTGTCTAGTAAATACCTAGCATTCTTTACACAGGAAAAATATTCCCTGAAGGCCTTTTGGAAGTCCTGTTGGAAACAGTTTACAGATCCAAATAAGGGAGCCCAAGGCTACCTCTCAGCTCTCTTTGGCCACCCTCCACCCCCTACCTACATGGAGACTTCTGAGATGCTCTGATATTACCTGGTAGGAGTCATAGAGAGGGATGTAGTAAGTCTCTCCAGGAGCTAGATAGTAACGCTCCTGTTCGATTTCCTTGCAGTAGAATGTGGATAGAAGAGACAGTAGGAGACGCCGGTCTTTGTCATCAGTCACTCTGCCTCCATAATTACATTCTCCTGGAGAACCAACAGAAGTTGAGAAGGGAAATTCATCATGAATTTGGTTATTAACCTGCAGCAGGGCAGTCTCCGCAACAAGGGGTGGCCAAGGACACAGGATTACTAGTACCATATTCAGCTTGAGATGAGATGGTCTTTTGATGTTATGGTTGCTACAAAACTAATACATGTTCTCCATATTCAAAATTAGAGAAGATAAAAAACAAAAACAATACAATCAGTAAAAATTCCATCAAAAATGATTATTGTTATTTAGGCAGCTTCTAGACATTTTGCTTCTGTGTATGTGCATATATATCTATCTATCTATATATATAGATATATATATATATGGCATTATGAAACTGTGTTTAGGGCAAGGGCTTTGGAACGGCACATTCTGAGTTCTAGTTTCAGTTTTGCCACTTAGTAGCATTTTCTGATTGGTCAAAAAATAGAGATAATTGCAGTGCCCAGCTTACAATGCTGTGGCTAAGACTGACCAACACAGTATTTGTAAAGCATTTAGCATGGTTAGCCTATAAAAAAGCATTTAACTATAGTTATTACAAATATATATATTTTTTAGAAAGAGGAGATATTCCTATATATATATATATATATATATATATATATATATTTATATTGTTTTAAGATATCACTTTCTCCATCCCCATGCCACACCATCATCATTAACATCATTCTCAGAGATCTGGATGTCTACACTCAGATTTCTATAAAAAGAATTAGGTAATTCTTTGGCAGGAACACCAAATCCAATGCATCATCACTTAGGGATGCATTTTCTAACTGGCCCAGATTCCATAATATTGCAATATATGGCTCTCACTTGGTAGTTGGGGTTAACACACTAGGTCTTCAAGGAGGGGTGTGTGTGTGTGTGTGATGGGCTCATTCCCAACTTTAACCATTTCTGAGAAGCTCAGGTCTATAGACAGGAAAAAGATGTAAGAATCACACTGAGGTACAAGTTTCTCTCTGTCTAGACTTAATGCCTCTCACTATCTTGGAGAGGGATCCTGGATGGCTAGTTAAGGGACCAAAGGAAGCTCATACTGAGTAATGTGAGTCCTACAGAAGCCACTTGACCTTGAGCCAGCTTATCTGTATTTCTGCAATTCTGTCTGTGGTCATCGCCAAGCCCTTAGCAAAGTTCATTTTGAATATTGTTGCTTGTTTTAGTGGTAAGGAGGTTTATGACAGCACCTGAACTACAGTGTTAAAGAAAGACTGGTTTTGCTCCCTGAAATCAGTGTGGCAGGGATAGGGGCACCTCATCATGACATAAGGTCTCACTGCCATTTTCTCCTCAATGAATTTTCTCTCAGAGGACACACTTTCAGCTCTGATTTTCCTATCTGAGAAGGAAAGTTCATTTCTTTATAGCTACATACATATTTACTTTTAAGCAAGAGCACAAGTTGCTGGAGGAGCCAACACATGCTTCAGACCTCTGCTAAACTCTCTGTTGTACTCACTGCAGGTCTGGGTACCAGATTAAGAGTTTTGACTTTGGTCATCTAACCTGACAGCCCCTCTGTGCATATGATCTGTCTCTTCAGTTAGTTCACCTATATTTGGTTTTTCCTTCCTTCCAGGCATATAAGAAGGTTATTCTCTTCTAGGTCCCTTAGAGTGTATGGGTCCAAGTGATAAGTTCTTGCACAGTTAATGGGTGGTATGAGCTCTTCAGTGATCACATAAGTATTTGCTGAGGTGGTAGCAATAGAAGTTGGTGGAGCCTTTACTGAATGCGTATCTGATAGTTATAATGAGCAGAGACTTCTGTTGATTCACACTAGACATGGGGAGTGGAAGAGAAATGGACTTTGATGTCTTTCACTCTTGAGATTTGGGGATTGTCACCTTAGTCTAACTCGCCTGTCTTGATGGGCACAAGTGGAAAAGGACTGTCCTCAAGCTGGCTGGTACAGGCAGGGCAGGAGGGTCTATGGCCTGTAGGCTGTCTTCACCCAAGACCACATTCCAGGGCCAATCACGTACCCCTTCTGTGGTCTGGAGAGGAGCTCTGGTGCATGGCAGAGAATGATGGGAAGATGGCCTCTTTCACTAAAGCAACTCTTTCCCCAAAGTAGGACCCACTGAACTTGTGCTGTGTGTGTCACTTGGGGTTTTGTCCTAGGAAACACTGTACCAAGTTAAAGTCAGTGTGCCCATCTACAAACTGAATACCATCACTTTCATACAGGTTTCTCAGCCCCACTAACAGTTGAGACTGGATAGTTCTGTGCTGTGTGGGGCTGTCTTACGCACTATGGAAGTTTAGCAGCACCTCTGGCCTCTACCATTAGATGCTAGCAGTGTTCTTTTTAGTACTAAAAGCCAAAAACATCCCTAGACATTGACAAATATGCCCTACACATAGTTCAGAACCACCGTTCTAAGGCCTCAGTCTCCTCAGCTGGAGTTCATAAGATTGCTAATCCAAGCAAACACTTTAATGTAAGGAACTGAAGAAGGAATTCATGTGTGATCTTAAAGGCTTTCTGTTGAGTTGTATTTTGACTTCTAGTCATGGTATTTCATTCATTTAGTACATATCTTATGTCTCTCTATTTTAACTCTTGTGGCATTGTGTACTCATTGAGGGCAGTGACCAAGTATTATACATCTAAATTCTCTCATATGTTTACTAGTATATATTGAGTGACTGGTAAAAAGTTGCTGATAAATTGTTTTAATACAAAAGACTTAAGATCCCTCTGCTTGGGAATTCACTCCTTTCTTCTCATCATCCACTCCCCTTTCTTCTTCCAAAGGTAAAAACTACTCACCCCTCAAAACCCATCTCTCAACCTTAAGAAAATTTTCCGTGATCATCTCCTCTCTGTCCTCAGATTTAATCTAAGCTTTGCTTTTCTACTTTATAAATATGTCTCTTACTGAACTGTATTCTTAAATATTCATTTATATTTTTTACATTTAGACTGGGACCCACTTGACTATAAGTGATACACCTAAATTTTCATCATTTTTGTGTTTTACTATATCCAGCATGATGACCAATATTAGTGGATGAAGGAATGAAGGAAGGAAAGAAGAAAGAAAGGAAGGAAGAAATAAATAAGTGAGTAGAGACAGAAACAAAAGAGCAAGAGGGTGGAGGTTTACTGCCGCAGAGCTCCTCCCATCAATACCTGTCAGGTAGGTCAGAGCATCAAATGGTACCTCCTTGTAGTCATTGAGAAACATCTGGATCTGCCGCATACTAATCCTCAGGTCAGATTCATTGAATTCATAAGGAATATTCCAACCTACAAGAGGCAGAGAAGAATTAGAGGTCTCAGTGCTGAGAGCTCTTGATTTCTTCTCAGGGAATAAGCTGGTAGAGTTAAGCATCATTATGGATCAAGTCTCTTTCAGCCTATGAATATAGTGCACCAGGCCAACTATTAACTTTGACAATTACTGCCAACCTGGGAGCCATTCTGCCCAAGAAAACATCCATTCTAAAATCAATTTCCTTATGGGTCTTCCTATTTGCTAAGGAAGATGTTAACATCTTGGGATTTGTGGAATGAGAATTATTCAGCCTGGCTGGAATACTGTGGTAATACATGGTGTTCCAAAAATAACGCTAAAGCATAGCTGAGAGCAGTAGCTAAGATTGAGAAAGAGGATGAAGCTGGTTTTAAGAATTCCCTTCCTTGTACTCATGGGGGAACTGGATGGCCACTTCCATTTCCAAGTTAATGACAAATGCCCACGGGTGGCTGAAGAATGACATAAAAATGTGTGGCCTGGGCCTGGTGTAAGACAGCAGGGGATGCTATGTTTAACAGAGGAATTTAATTTCCTCCTAAGCATTCATATGCAAATTTGAAATATAACAAAATAATAAATTTCTGCATTGGTAAGCAAAACACAACAGGGCAGCTGGTTAGGAGCCAAATTGCTGCATGGATTTTTAGAGATCTAGCATGGATAAGAGACTGGCAGTAGAAAAAGCATGAAATCAAGATGCAGAGCAGCTGGCCTCCTCCCTCCACCCTCTATGTAAGAGTCATGAGACCTGTGGAGCTAACTGGGGCAGGCTAGTGTGCAGAGGTAGAAAGGTAGCAGGTGCTCAGAGAAAATCACCATGAGGGCAACTGACCCCTTATCTTATCCATAAGGGCTGCTAGGAACCCCCTGAAGTTGGTCATTTCAAAGCTATTGGACACAGTTGAAGGCAGCCCATAGGTGAGAGAAAGATAATCCCAAATGAACATCATGATGATATGGGATTTGTATTTATTCTAAGAAGATTATTTAGTTGCTCATTAGTTAGGCCATGAATAGCTTATATTAGTAAATGAATAAATCACTTATTTTTTTAGAAGAAACACAAGGTACCAGGTATATTTTTGTCTTTTATTATTATGTACATGTAGAAAGAGCTTCATGAAACGTTATAAATTCCCTGGTGACAGCTCCCTGGAGGGTAGTCATTGTGCCTAAGAAACAAAGACATGCTGAAGGGAAGAGACTGCAGTATCCCATTTCTTTAGGGGGCCTCTGATTTGGGGGTGTCAGATCTTCCCTGATACATCGTCATGGTTATAGGGTTGCCAGATTTAGCAAATAAAAATAAAGACTACCTAGTGAAGTTAATTTCAAATAAATCACAAATCATATTTAGTTTAACTATGTTCCAAAGATTGCACAGGCCATATTTGTACTGTATTTTACTGGCCACCTGATTTGAATGCAAACCTGAACATACTCCTCTAACTAGACCTGCATCTGTCTGTGAACATTCCCCAGGCCACCCAGGTACACTGTTATGACTCACCTAGGGGTCCAAAATTCCTCCTCTCCTGAACAATAGCATGGAAGAAGCAAAGGCCAAACAACAGCTTCTGCCACATCACAGGCTTTGTACAACTTTGGAAGAACGTGGAGTCTGAGATGGGGTCATTAAGGTAGGAGCGCAAAAGGTTGGCCCGGAGCCCTTTGGGGGGCTCATTGGTCATTTTGATCCCGTTCTGGAGAATGCTGACAGGAAATTTCTCTGATGGATAGCTCGTTAACCAGAGTCTGGAAGAACAGCAGGCCCAAATGTTCAGAACAATGCAATAAATTACATTGAAAAAAAAAAAATAGCTACCATTTATTTATTTATTTTTAGACAAGGTCTCACTTCATCCAGGTTGACCTTGAACTCACTGTGTAGCCCAGACTGGCCTCGAACTTGCGGCAATCCCTCTGCCTCAGCCTCCTGAGTACTAGGATTACAAGCGTGTGCCACCATACCCAGCTACTACCATTTATTAAGTACCACTGAATGCCAAACCCAGGCTAAGAATTTACTGTATGTCCTTCATTTTTAAAAATCCTCATAGCCATCTGTAAGGAAGGACTTATCAGCCCTTTTTACCAGTGAGGAAACAAATGTACCAGTTATTTTAATTGTCAACTGGATTAAGAGACTCCAAGAGACTCTTCCTTTAAGTTGTGGGTGCCAGACATTTTGTAGCAGCAATGGGAAAGCTGACCAGTATAAGAGGCGTGGAGAGTCAGGTAGGGTTTCCAAAGACACACTACTTAGAAGCATGCTTGGATATGTGCTTGGATCTCTTGACTCCAAAACCCCTGCTCTTAAACCTCTCACTCCTCCTCTGTTGGACTTGCTGAATAAACTTATGTTGGTAAAGTACTATACTAAAAGCCACCAGAGTGACCAAAGTGAACAAAGCATTGTTTCTAGCTCTAGATACTCACAGCTTTCTTTCTAGAGGAGCAACTGAGGGAAAGGCAAAGGTTAAAAGATGGATTCTAGAATATAAAGCATTATAAAATCAAAATCACAAGCAGAGCAGAAATAATGAGCTGAGAGGGTCCATAGAAAGAAAAATTTTCAGTGGGTTAGTGGGAGCCAGACAAATAGCAGAGAGTAAAAATGGCAGACTATGTCCAGAGAGCTAAAGCCAATCTGCCATCTGTTTTTGTAAATAAAGTTTTATTGAAACATGTATATCCCCTTTCATTTACATTTCATCTATAGCAGCTTTCACCCTACAACTTCAGAGCTGAAGAGTTGCAACAGAGACAATATGGCCTGCAAACCCTAAATTATTTACTATTTGGCCCTTTAGGGAAAAAGATTTTTACCAAATAGGAATGGTATTGAAAACAGGTCTTGAGAATATGGGAATTTATTTAAAATAAAAACTATTTATGTTCAATAATGGGAATATATGTAAAAGTAGGGTTTTTTTTACCTTTAAGGCTTTGGTTTTTAAAATTTTTATTTTTATTACTACATGTTTGCAGTACATAATGATTACATTCATCATGGGAAGTTTGTATATGTTGTGAAAATGTTTAGAAGGAAGAAATAAAATTTGTAATTTCCTTCCATAAGTTAATATTTTGGCATATACCACTCCAGACTTTCAGTTTGTTTTTCCTACCAAACTCAAGTGACATATATGCCATGGTACCCTGTTTTTTGTTTGCTTGTTTACTAAACATTAGAGAGACTTCCAACAGGTGGATTTGGTGATGGGAAAAGTCTTTAGTGATACAGGATCCAGTCAGTCTTGGTGGGCAGGTGGTTGTGGTCCAGGCTCAAGGCTGGGAGAAGAAATAAGAGCTCATAAAATTATTGTCTAAGTCTGATTTCAGCCTGGATATAGGTGATCTTTAGCTCATACTATTTACACACACACACGCACACACACACGCACACACACACACACAATATGATACTGTATTTTTGAAGTAGTTGCCAACTTTTCAAAATTAAGGGCTTTCTTTTAAAATTCAGACTTCCCACTTCCCCTTTAAAGTCATCAGAAAATCTGATCACATGATGCCTGCCTCCCTATGTGGTAACAATTAAGTACTATTAAGTAGTAAGTGCCCTGCTCTATAGAGCATGCATTGCAAGGTTGCTGCAGTTCCCACCATTCCCTATAGCCCGATGCTGAGACCAACTGCCCATAAGAACTGCTCCTATACTGTGAAAATGGGCTAGTTCTCATGATCATCCCTCTTTAGTCACTTATTTTGTGTGCCTGGACCTTGTTGGCACTTGAATTCATGACTTTTATTTGCTTATTTATTTTAGTATTGGAAATCGAACTCAGGACCTTGTGTTTGCCAGGCAGGTACTTATTCTGCTGAGCTATATCCCTGGTATATTAAATGTCAACAAGAATAGCTTTTTCTTCATTCAGTGTCCTGTCACTAGCAGTGGATTCAGTGGTCAGTGAATCCAGTCACCATCCTAAACCAAACAGCATTCTTGGAACTAGTAAACTCTCCTTTGGAAATCTTCCGCAAATACAAGTCAACTGTGGGCCTATTATGAGTTTCTACATAAGCACCAAATATTTTCCTGTTTTCAAGAAGTCATGACCAAAATGAAAATAACCAGCAAGCTTTGTTGCTTAAAGCAGGGGTCCCTGAAATTTTTTCATAAAGGACAGAATAGTGGCCATTTTAGACTTTCTGAGCTCATGTGGTGTCTGTCTCAATTGTTTGTAGCCTGAAGCAGCTCCACCCAATATATGAAGCAGGTTTTTCAATAAAACTTTATTTATAGACATTAAAATTTGAATTTTACATAATGTTCATCTGTGATGAAATATTATTTTTTAGTTTTTTCCAATTGTTTAAAAATTAGAAACTGAGTGTGGTGGCACATGCCTGTGAACCCAGCACTTGGGAGGCTGAGGAGGAGTGTGGAGGACCAACTGAACAACTCTCCTTGAAAAAAGAGCAATTATCTTCATTTTTGCTAACCCTGGCCCTAACTCTGTGTATTGATATGTACAGAGTTTGTTAGGCCATTTCCTTATCTCTTCAGTTGGCTTTAAGCAACATAAATCAGTCTGGCTGGTCTGGCAAGATGCTGATATGTAGTCTTTGAAGCAAGGTGACAGTCAGTGTTTCCCCACCCTGTGACTCCCCAAAAATATGTATGAGCCACTCTATTGCTGTCGGCTAGGGATCAGGTTTATGACTTCCCAGGGCATAAAAGATTACACACCAGAGCTGAAGCACTGACTTGAAAACATTAGATGCTACCTCAAATTGTGCTATGCGGATTACTCTTTGCATACCCTTCTCGCTGCATATTGCAGAGGTGATTCAGGTCTTCTACTTAGCCCAGCTCACAGTACTCACATACTTCCTGTCATTCTCATAGTCACTCATCTTTGAGCCACTCCCTTCTTCATGAATGAATAAAACCCGGGTTTGGCCCTGGGTCAAGGCCTTTGTTCTGGTGCACCATTACCTTACCTGGATTTAGGATCTCCTTGGCTCCCCACAACCATAAATATGTCTTAGTGTCTTTATTCTTGCCGTGGGTTGCACTGGAAGTGGTACATTGGAATTAACTCACTAGAATTCCAATAACTTTTCCATGGGATTACAAATATAAACTTCTCAGGGACCATTATGAGGTCTAGGAAGGGCTTTCTATACAGGAGTTTGAGGCCAGCCTGGGCTATTCAGTGAATTTAAGGCCAGCCTGAAATAGCTAGATCCTGTCTAAAAAAAAGAAAAGAAAGATTGCAAGCAATATTAAAAATAGGTAGAAGGATGGCTTTGGCCCACAGACAAATTTTATTCCCTGGCTTAATATAAAAGAATGCCTGAACACTTGAGTTCTGAAAGTTCATTTAAAGTCTGTCTGGTTCTCTTCTTTTTATGAATGCAAAAACTGAGGTCCAGCTTTGCTGGGCTTTAACATTCACGGAAAACAAACAAGTGTTTCCAATGTTGATTAAAGTTCCACAGAGCCTAACAATATGGGATAGAAGAATGACAAATTGTGCCTACACTACTGGTGGTAATTTTTTTAGACAAATAATTATTTTTACAAATCAGTCTTGCTGACATTGAATCTGCCTTGCTAGAAACTTCTGCTATTATTTTCCCTAACCTCTTAGAACATATACCCCAGAATTCTAAACTAATTTCTTAGTATTCCCTAATGTATCATTTTTGCTTTTACAAATGCTGCCCTTCTGAATGGACTATCCTTCCCAGCAAACTCCTATTCATCTATCGAAACCCTAGGCCTCCAGACCTTCCCCAACTTTTCTGTTCCCTTTCTGTGTTGCATGGCTCTTCAGGTATTACACAATATCAGTATTCATCTGTGAGCTGTCTTCTGCTAGATTGTTTCTTCAAGGCAGGACTACTCCTTGCCATCTTTGTATTCCTGGCTACCAGCATATCTTTTGAGGTGGGGCCCAGAGACAGGCAATGGTGGGACAGCTTCTCACCTGAATCTCACATTGGTGCTGTCAGGAACAATGACCTCCTCACAAATCTTCTCTAGTGCAGGCATCCAACTTGTAGCCAGGTGGCAGTTCTGTAAGACCACCCAGGTCCCATCTTTGATGGCAGCATTGATCATTTTGGCAGCAATAGGGCCTTGGCCTTGGCCAAGGGAGATAGTCTGTGTTTTGGCACCGCCCATACCAAGGTCATCTGCAAACTTCAGCAAGCCTAAGAACAGGAAGAAAAGTCTTTGAAAGAGTACAGATCAGCTAAGAGCATGTTAACAGCAACAACCCAAAAGGGGGAAGATACATTAAAACTTTAGTTTCAGAAAGAAACTCATTGACTTCTGTTAGTTGCAAAATAAACATCTCTCTGGGAAAGACTTAGATGTGATAAGATGGCAGATGAAGCTATAATGAACTCCCCCTTTTGCTTTATACACATAGATGTTCTTGATATAAAACAGCATGCAAACTAAAAAGAAAAAAATTTGGGCTTGACAGAAAGGAAAATATTTTGGTGCCAAAAATGAAGAGGAAACCCAAAACTGAAAGTGAACATGTAACCAAAAAATTCATTTTTACAAATTTATTTTAGTAGGAAATACAAGCAAAGCATTTTTATTTAATAAGTGTCTTTCACATCTCTCTTCCTCATGGATAGCTAATGTTATTAGGTTTGTGCATCTTTTCAGAGAAATTTTAGGTATTCAAATATATGTATATATACCATTAAACTTACATGAATTGCAGAATTTTGCTTATTTTACTTAACAGTGTTCCTTATAGATCTTTCTTATATCAGTACATTTCTTTCATGGTTAGATACTATTTTGCCATTGGAAAATATACTTTACTTAACTGGTCTGGAGGATACAGTTTTGATGTCCATGGAAGACCTAGCTTTGTATTCCTGGAACTCTGAGACTTATGTGTGAAGTTAAGAACCACAAAGTGCTGTACCTTCATGTTAAAAAGGCTAAAACTCCTGTCTACCAAATTGCAGAAGCAAAATGGAAGCTTGCTACTAACCTGGAGTTTGAGTAGAAAAAATAAATGACAACTCTGAAATCAAAACACTAAGTTCATGCCACATGCAGATGAGGGATATAAATCTATCATACCCTATGGTGAGGAATTCCTTAGCTGAGAAATTTCCCATAAAATTGATCTAGAACAATGGTGGTGAATGTATGGTACACATAGCACAGCAGGCTGTTGTCACTGAAAAGCTCTAAAAGGATCGCCATCACTGGTTTAGAGTGTCATGGTCCCTGGGGCAGCAGTGTTTGCCTATGAAAGTACAAACTACAAAAGAAAGTACATCACTATAGGGAATAATCAGCATCTAGAACAATCAGAGTGAGTATCCCAAGGATTACAGATGGTATCTGTAATAGCTGAATGTGCCTCATCCCCTGAATTCATGTGCTGAAAGCCTAATCTCCATTTATCAGAATGTTACTGTAATTGGAGATAGGTCTTTCCAGAGGCAATTAAACTAAAATGAGGTCTTGAGGTTAATCTACTATGTCTGGTGTCTGAGAAGGAAAAGGAGAAAATGGAACAACGTGAAGAAAAAAGAGTTTAGAACATAGATACACACAGATGGAAGACCATGAGAAGACACAGGGTTGGCCATCACCAAACCAGAGGGAGAGGCCTCAGGAAAAAACAAAACAAAACAAAATAAAACAAACAAACAAACAACCCAACCCTGCTAACAACTTGTCTGAGGCTTCTACCCATTAGAACTGTGAGAAAATAGTTTTATGGCTGGTAAGTGGCTGTGGCCTGGCAAGTCGTGGCTGCCCCAGGGCGAGAACCATATCAGTGTTTTCTGAGATCCGCGACCTGCCATGTTGGACCTTGGGGTGCTGGGAAAACGGGCAGCCAGTTCACTCCTCTGGTGGGCGGCCGTGAGCCTACTGGGCTGCGGCTAAGAATCAAACATCCATCCCCCCCAGCCCCCCGCTAGCAAGTGAGAGCTGCAGAGCTGAGCATGTCCTGCAAGTTTGACTATATGCAATATAGAAAATAAGTGGGATTTTCTTCTGCCATCTCTTTGAGGGCAAATATTTTTATCTCTGTTTTGCTCTGTTTTGATCAATGGTATTGCTCTATTCAATATTCTGTTCTTGTAATTTCACTATTTCCTTTGATATTGCTCTGCCTGATTGAAGGAAGAACTATTGTGAAGAAAACCAGATGTACTATTGTGCCTATTACTGCTGTCCTGGTGGCCTGCTGTGAGGTTCTGTGCCAATTTCACTGCACTGCCTCAGTTGGCTATGTCCTGTCTTGTTCTGCTGTATTTTACTACTTTCAAAATAAAATAAATAAAAACAAATAAAATAATAAATAATAAAATTTTTTTAAAAGTAAATAACAACAACAAAACAGATCAGCAAGGTACTAAGCAACCTGAAACATGATATAACTAAACAGATAATGGACTTAAAAAGCAAAAGGAGGAAAAGCAAGTGCTCTAAAGGATATAACTGCATGTATATTTAAGGGTGTAGGATTGATAATTATGTTTGCTAAGTTTTTGTTGGATCAGAGAATGGAGCTGTTTGCAGCCTCACTGTTTGAATGTCCACTTTGTATGCTTTGATTTTGTAACTTAAACAACTACAATCAGGAAGACAATATGTAATGTATCAACTAGTGATTTCTTACTGTTCATTTTTTTTGAAATTCTGTATTGTTTCTACCCTTTTTTCTGTTTTGCTTTATTTTTCCCCTCTTTATATAAAAAAAGAAAAGAAAAGAAAATAGATTTATGTTTTTCTAGCTAGTGGTCAGTTGTACTTTATTATAGCAGCCCTAGCAAACTAATATAGTCTTTAAAAAATACTATAAAAGCAATTCATCTAAAAGTCAGTAAAACAAGAACACAAGCCATAATACAATTCAGAATCTTACTTCAAACATGCATGGACTTGGAACAAAACAAAACTTTCAGAAGTGGAAAGTGTCAATCATTGGAAGATTTAAAACTCAAAGCACTGATTGCAAGAGCAGATTGGGTATAGTCAAAGAGACAATCAGCATGGTAAGGTCTAAAATCAGTGATCTGAGAAATGAGCACCTGTAGCACCCAGAATATGCTCTCCAAACACCATTTCCTGTTGAGGAAACTGGGTTCCTGCAAGAATTGTTTGTTTCCAGGTCTGGAGCAAGAAATGTATGTGATAAGGCTGGAATATATAGTAGTTCTAGAAGGCAAAGAAGTTATAAAAACCTATTTAGGTTATGTGGAAAGTACAAGGACCTGAGGATGCTCCCATAGGCCATAGAAATTAAATAACTTGAGTACCAAGAAGAAGAATAATGTCAATATTGTCAAACATCTGCACATTTGAAATACCCAGTATGTTAAAATCCATATATTAATAAAGGTACAAAAATCTGAGTGGTTTACTACTCACTTTGGAGCTTACTAAGACATTAACTCAATGTTCTGAGTGCTGGTAATAAAGTGAAAGAACATAAGCATATGTTCTACCTATGTTGTTTGAACTCTATTCAGAGAAAAGCAAAGAGTTGGCAAAGAAAAAGTCTCCTTTATAGAAGAGGTTCAGCTAGAATGTAGAAGAAATGATAGAATTAAAAATAAAATATCACTATTTGGCAGCCCCCAATAAAATAATGGATGTTGGTAATGATTTTCAAAGTCCACTGAAACCATTAAAATCAGTGGTCCCCAATATGGACTACTTAATGGGAATTATCTGAAAAGCTTTATGAAGCAGGATACCTGGGTTTCGCTCTAAAGATTTTAATTTAATTGGTATAGGGTGCTTTAAGATTTTTCTTAAAGCTCATCACACAATTCCAATGTGCAAAACAGACTGAGAAACATCATATTAGGTGAGAGACTGGTAGGAAACTTCATAAAGGAGGAAGTAGAGGAAGGGGAGCTGGCTTATTGGACAATGCCCTGACCCCACTGATCAGTCCCCAAAAGAAAAGAGTCAACCATCAGACAGTATATAATTCCTGATGTGAGATTTGAGGAGGGATTCAGGACCTATAAAATTGCCTATGAAATCATTCAGGCTGAATCTGTTCAGGCTTCTCAAGTATAGGAATAGGTTAAATACACCCTTGGGTACAAGCTGCCATCCTCTGCCAGCATGGCATCATCTTATCATTAATTTATCATCATCAGAACTATCAGATCATATTATAACCTTTTTTCCAATTCTCTATTTTATTTTTCTTGGCTTCCCCTGAGTTATCTTTTATTAATTTCCTACTTTAAAGCACATAGGGGAAAAGAGCAAAGATCATAGATTGCTCCTTGAAAATGTTCTGGTGCTTCCAGGAACCCAGAACCTGCTCATTTCAGCTCCCTCCTCCCCCATCTTTCCAGAGTCAGGAATGCTGGCTTTCTACAGGGTGAGGGCACATGCCAAACTCTTCAGTTCATTGACAGGAGAACATCAATTTTATCATATGAATTCCTTGAACATGAATTCCTTCATTCAGCAACAGAGAAAACAAAAGCATCCAGACCCCCCAACAGAACAGAAAACTACTCTATGCCCATCAACACCTCATACACAGACTTTCTGGAAAGAGACACAGTAAGAGAGACTACTTAGGTGGGGGGTAATGAAGAAGAAAGTGTGCCTTATACCCTGTACCAGGCTTTCTCAACTGAGACATAACTGGCTCTGCAGGCCAGGCCATTTTTTTGTTGTAGGAAACTGTCTTGTGAACTCTAGGGTGCTGAGCAGTATCTTTGGTTTCTATCTTCTAGATGTTAGTCAACAAAAATGTGTGTACACCTTACCAAATGTCCTATGAGGTGGGCAAAGTCCCACTGGTTGAGCCATACCCCTATTTGATTTAATTTAAAAAAAATGCAGCATTATTCTAAAAATTTTTATATTAAAGAAGCAATAGAAAAAAATGATGATAAACCAGTAACTAGCAGGATGAATCTAACCCTGGGTTTGGCTCTTAAGACATTTTTAAGAAAGATATTTCAGTGAGTTACAGTTTCAGAATTTAAAATGTGCCATTTTTGTATTTCTGTGTTCCCTTTAAAAAATCAAATAATTTTATAATTCTGGCTCATATTCCCAGATGGCTCAATTTGGGGGTGGTGAGCAGCAGCTACCCCCATTAGGAAGCAATGACATATTCAACTCCTTCATGCCCACCTTAGCCTGTTAACTACTTGGCATTCACAGCCACCTGAATAGAAGATACCTGTCTAAAGGACATGCTACTGTCAACCACCCACAGAAGATGGGATTTCAGTGTTCCTCATATTTTATCCTTACCTGCCATTGGGTCTGCACTTGGAGACAACACAAAAATCAATGGTGCACAACAATTGGAATCATTGTAGGATCCTTGGAGATCAAATGTAGGGGTTTCAATGTACACATTCCCCATATAACCAGCAATGAAGTCCCTAATGGCTGGAATTATCTTGTCAGGCCGCAAACATCGGAGGATCACCAACCTCTCCAACCCTTCAAGTAATTTCCAGGGTTCAGGGAATGTCTCTTCATGGGGCCAGGTCGAGTCATAGATCAGCTTCCATTCTGTAGTATTTTGTTCCAAATGCTCCTTCAGGCCTTTCAGTTTTGGCAATGAGGATGCACGTACAACTTCTGCCCATGCCTTCTCGGACAACCATTCGGGAGCTGGGTTGGGGTAGGGGTTACCCAGGGCAATACCTCCAGTTAGAAGGAAGAACCAAACTTCCTCACTAATTAGCCTTTTCTCTTTCAAGATGCCGATGGTTAGGAGGAGGGAGAAGAGCAGCTTGTCCTTCTCAAACAGAGAGCGGCACACGTTGTTGTAGATGCTCAGGGTGAAATGTTCAATGATGTATTCAATCCGCAGATTCAGTTCCTCACTCTTAGTGCTGTTGGCTAAGGAAAGCACGTAGAGGTTGATGAACCATGTCAGGGAGTACTGGTACATGGGCTCGATGTTGGCCAGGTCAGAGATGCAGAAGAAAATGGTGGCCGAGTGCACAGCCACTGGCTTGTAGCCCATCCGAGTCTCATCGATCTCCATTTCTGTCTTGGAAGCAATTTCCTGCTTCTCTGAGATTTCTTCAGATAGTACTTTGGAGGAGGACAGAATTTTGATGGCTGTTTCATCCTCTAGAATGTTACCCTGAGACAGAGAGAGAACCTCCAAGATCTTATCTTCAATTTCCTTTAGCTGCTTCTTGTTCTCAGCACTTTCCACGATCAACTGGTTCTTCTTCTCTTCCAGTTCTGGCTTCTCCTTGGCAGCCACAATGCCAAGGAGTTGATCTTGGAGACCCAAGGGAGTGATCATGAAGTTGAGGAGACAGACTTTCACGGCAACTTCTGGGAGGTAATGTGGGTTCCTCAGACGCGTGGTGATGTAAAACTTAAATTCCCTGGAGTATTCGATGATACTTTCGCCCAACCTCATGTATTCAACTCCTTGCTGCTTGAATGTTGTCTTGAGTAAGATAGGTTCAATGAAAGCATCCAGCTCTTCCCCAATATTTTCCAGTAAGACAGGGGTGCCAAACTGCAGGGCATTTTCCAGTGTCCTTACGTAGCTGGCATCAGAGAACTTGATGACGGACAGTTTATTTGCTTTCTCCATATTCTTGATCCATTTATTGGCCTGCCCCTGAGGGTCAATCATTAAGGGCCAGCGCCTGGAATTAGATACAATGATGCCATTGTCTATAGAGAAGGAGTCAATGGGAAGCCCAGCAACCTGCCAGGCACGGATTTTTACAGGATCCCCCAGTGTATTGCTGAGACTGAAGTCACTGGAGCCTGGGATGACCTTGTCCTTACAGGTGGCCAACCACTCCTTTTGGCATTGGGCCCTATAATCTACTGTGAAGGCACCCAGATAAGCCACAGTTCCCGAGGACACCAACACATCCCCTGTCAGGTTAATATAGCGAATTCCCAGCTGGCGGGCAGCTTCGGTCCATCTGTCCTTCTCTCCACCAAGACCACTGATCAACTTCTCTGCCCTGATCAGCTTTTGAGAGCAGATTTCAATGTTTTCCTCCAGTGTCTTTTTCTTGACATTCATCTCTTCAAATTCATCATTTAGGGCCTGGAGACGGTCTTCTACCAGCTTTAACTCCGCTCTTTTCTGGGTCAGTTTCTGCATCTGTGCATCCAGCTTCCCCTCAGCCTCCTTTAGTCGCTCCCTTTTGGGAGCCACCACCTTGGCCACACGGTCATATACCTCCATGGCCCTCACCCACTTGCACAGACCCTCACAGGCAGAGGACACGTTTTTAATGACAGATGGCTGGAATTCTGGGTGATCAATAAACCTTTCTCGGATCCGCTTCATGACCACTGGGGGGATATTGTCTTTGTCATACGTCTTAAGACTCTCCAAGAACTTCAGATCTCCAAGAATCTTTTTTGATACTCCCCAGTAATCTTCTATCATCTTACCTGTTCAGGATAAGAAACAGAGATAGGCTGTATTACTACATTTAGGCTGAGATACCTATCAAGTTCTGCAATGGCTACTACTTGGATTTGAGGGGGAAAAAAATCCAACCTCCTTACCAATCTCATCCACCTCATTTCTGCTTTTTCTCCTTTGGTTTGTGTCCCATAGGAACTTCCTTCAATTTCTCTGTGATCTCAAGTGCTTCTCTACCATGAGCTCTTTGCTCATGCTTCAAGTTGCATCTAACTGGCTCTTAAGCAAACTTCATATCTCACTTTAAAAGCTACTTAATGGAGTGATTTCCCTGGAATTCTCTTCCAAGGAGGGCCCGTCCTCCTTAAGCACTTTTTTTTGTCTCCATGTAGGTCTGTTCTTTGATAGCACTAATTGTAATCACCATTTTTTGTTTACTTTCCTTTGTAATACCATTTTTTTACTTCCTTTGTAAGTATACAAAATCTGTGAGCTCATGCTGTGTTTTCTAGAATTTGGTACTGTGCCTGATACTCAGTTATCAGTGAATAAGATGTGACTGTTGCCCTATTAGCCCCTGCATACATCAGAAGGCAATGGGAACTACAGCCCATGGGCATGTGTCTGGAATGTTCTTTCCCAAGACTGAGGAGCAGGTTGGAGGCACACCAATCAGTCTACCACATGAAGAACTGTAGGAGAGAGAAGTGGCCTTGAGGAAGTGGCTTGCAGGCTCACACTGGGCAGGAGGCACCGTGTCCTGTCCTCCTTGGCGCTTATTAGCTAATCAAGTGAGCTTCAACCCCATTCAGAAACACTGTTCCTTTTGTTGACATGCTAGAAAAAATTTCAGAGCCTTTCTGGCTCCTGATATATATCAACCTGAGGCTCATCAAAAAAGTTATATTTTGAGACATTATATGGAGCACAATGTGTTCCATTTGTAAGTCCAAACATAACAACTAGCCAAATATTTCCATGAAGGTTTTTGTTTGCTTTCTGGAAAGTGATCTGTTTCATTTAAATTTAAAGCATCTAAACCTAATTCCATTGCTCATTTGCTCCACCTCAGTATACTCACTAAATCCTATGGTTTTGAGAAATAATATACACAATTTGCTTAAATTTTAAAAATGATGGATCATGTGCTGCTCATCAATGATCTGATATGAGAAACAAATTCATGATCTGACACAGCAGGTTTCAAACATGGCTGTCCCTTAGAATTACTCAGGGAACCTTAAAAAATTACTGGCACTCAGGTTGTACCTGAGACCAATAAAATAAGTATCCCTAGAGGTATGCGTGGGCTTTGGTGTTCTTTCAGCTCCTCAGGTGATTCTAGGGTGCAGAAGTACCAGCAAGTTCATCCTTAGGTTTACAGTGCCTCAGCAATTTCCCTAAAAGATCTTCCCTAAAGTTCACTCCTTGCTTGGCTATTCTTGATCTGCTTTGTATCTTTTTCAAGTGGTTTTTGTTGGCCAGAAATGAGCCAGAGAAGACGGAATGTTAAACAAAGGGAAGCAGAAACGAGAGGATCCCAAGTGAAAGACCAGAGATTTCTAACATTTCAGAAGGAATGAAGGGATAGCAGGACTCTTTCCAGGACAGGAGAATTTAAGAGACAGGAAAGAGTATGAACTATAGGTGCTTTTTAAAGTCTTTTTTCAGTTCTAAGACATTGGTCTTAACACAAGGTCCTATCATGAATTGGAACTTTAAGGAAAATTAATATTCATCTATTAAAGCCTCTAGTGTAATTATATAAGGAGCTTTCCCCCCATTCCTAGTCCCCCTTTCTCTCCCTCTGTCCCAGTCTTTCTCTCATTCCCCTCTCCTTCATCCCCTCTCCCTTTATACTCTCTCTTCCCCTCTCTCTCTCCACCTGCAGTTTCATTCCCAGCTACCCTTTGCCCTTGAATCCTTCTAAGTCCCTTTCTGGCTCTTGCTTCTCCTGCATCCTAAACCACTTTTCTCTCCACACTCTCTGACAGTCTCTCTCTCTCTCTCTCTCTCTCTCTCTCTCTCTCTCTCTCTCTCTCTCTCTCTCTCGCCCTGTCTGTCTCTGTTCTTGTTTCTTTTGTTCTCACTTGTTCTCTGTCTCTATGACTCCACATGTGTGCCTCTGCTTCCTCTCTCCCTGGGTCCCTTTCTCCTGCATCCACATTTCATGTGTGTCTTTTCCTCTCCATCTCCCTCTTTTCCATTTCCCTGCTTCCCTCCCAATTTCTTTCCCTCATGGTCTCTGTTTATTATCTTTTGCATATATGTGTATGCATGTGTTGTGTGTTGCACACATATATCCAGGTGTCTGGGTGGCTCTACATTTACTTCTCAGTCTATTTTGTCTTTCTTTGTTTATAGCTTATTCTTTCTTAATCTCTCTCTCTCTCTCTCTCTCTCTCTCTCTGTTCCTCCCCTCCTTTCTCCCTCCTCCAACTCTCTGTCTTTCTTTCTCACATATACTCACAACTTGACTATGTGTTTGCTACAAACCAGGACTTTGGTTCATGCAATCTTCATTTTGAAATGATTTTCAGGCTATGACCTGGACTAAGCTCTGCTCTACCCTCAGATACCTGAGTTTTCCCACCTGACTGGGAGATAAGGAAACACTGTGTGCATCTGATCCAGGTACCTTTCTAAATTCCTCTAAAAGTAACTGGTCCTGCTTGGGGACAGATTGGAGGCTGGAGGTGGGATGGGCACTGGAATCCTTCCTGCCAGGGAAGGGTAGTCTGTGCAGGTGTCTGGGGCAGGGTGGGGAGTTACCGGAGCCACTGGGGTCTGGCTTCCTCTCTGGTCTCTGCCCCTTCATGACACAGATGCTCTCCATGACCAGCTTGACTGGGCTGGGTGGGTTTTGCATTGATTTCACCAGTGAGATGTCCGCAGGGTTCAGGGTGTCAAGTGCAGCGAGTGCAGACTCCAGCGCTGGCATGGCCTCAGCCAGGTCCTCCTCACATTCATTCTGAAGGGCACAGGGATGAAAGGGATGAATGACTAGGGCTCAGCATAGAAAGGTGAGGATGATCTCAGCTCCCGGAGGAAGTAGGGAGTGATGCTATGTACCCAGGTGCTTTTTTTGTCTTTTGAAACAGGGTCTCCCTATGCAGTTCAGGCTGGCCTTGAGCTCACTTTGTAGCTCAGGCTGGCCTTGAACTTGCAACGATCCTTCTGCCTCAGCCATCCAAGTGCTAGGATTACAGGCATGCACCACCACCCCCAGCTCTGATTGTATTTTGATACCTGCTACCTACATTCATTAAAAAAAAAAAAAAACAGAAAAGCCAGGAACGGTGATATATACCTATAATCCAAGACACTTAGGAGGCTGAGGCAGGAGTATCCCAAGCTTGAGGCCCACACTGGGCAACTTAATGGGACCCTATTTTAAAATAAAAAATTAAAAGAGTTAGGGATATAGCTTAGTGGTGGAGAGTCCCTGGGTTGTTCCCTGCAACCCCCGCCCCCCCCAAAAAAAAACAAAAACAAAAACAGAATGCAAAGTCAGAAGAACTCTCCTCCACAAACAAAGCCCTACCTAAATATTCAAATTGAGCATGTTCACAGTGCTTACTGATTTTGTTATGGCCACTATTCTGCTAGCAGGAGTTGAAACCTGTATAACTAATCTACATCTCTTTATCTCTTTTATCTCCAATAAAATGTACAGTTCTGTCTCTGAAAAAAATTAAGATATGGTTTAAATTCCCAAGAGACATGAGGTGGTTGGCTTCCCAACTATTGATCATGGGAGGATTGAGAGAGGACTAAAGAATAAGGCTTAGGGATCAAGTGACGCACAGGAAGAGAAAAGGGCAAATTGAGGGAAGAGATAAATCATGAGGATTGGGAGGAGATCAGGGATGGAGTAAGGGTCTGGGACACTCTGCAACTTGCAGAGATGGAGTTGGAGGGAGGAGACTCAGGGATAAGGTGAAGCTTGGGGACACAGCAAAGCTTCAGACAAGATGAGGAAGAATGAGGACAAAGATTAGAACTGGTTAAGGAAATGGAGATAGAGCTAAGCTCCAGGAAAATGATATGTGTATGTTTATCCAGTATTTACTCATTTAAACACAAAATTAATACAATGGAATACCAACAATTAAAGAATGAACTACTGATGCCTGCTGTAAGGATGAACCTTGTAAACTCCATGCTAAGTGACAGAAGCTGGACACAAATATTTTACTTTTGTACATTTATATGGAATGTGCAGAGTGTGCAAATCCATACTGGCCGAAAGTAGGTTAGTGGTTGCCTGTGGGCGGGTAGAGGAGGGATGGGGGAAGGGCTACTAACATATATAGGTTTTTGGGGGAAGTGTACTGAAAATGTTCTAGAATTAGATAGATACGATGGTTGCACAAGTTTGTCAATATACTGCAGCCAGTAAATTACACAATTTAAAATGGTGACTATTAAATGTATATGGATTATATGGCAAGTTTAAGAAAAAGAAAGCTAATCATGATAGGATTTTAGAATTGAGGGGACCTTATGGATTAGTTAGTAACTCAATTACACACAAAAACAGAGTCCCCAAGATGTAAAATGCATTAGCCATGGTCATCAAAGAACAAGGCTCCTCACTGAATTATTAGTTCCCTGAGTCTAAGGAGAGATGATGCTACAGTTGTGATTGAAGTGAAATTTTACAAGAGAATGTCTGTTCTGAGACAACTTAAACCTGCAGTGCTGAAGCACTTATATTCCATAGGTTTATTGTACTAGGCAAAGAAAGAGTTGTTCTACCCTCTTCCATATGTATGTGCAGATGTGTGTATTGTGTATAGGTGTGTGTACCATGCATTATTTTAGATTTCCTACTTTTTTTTTACAAACATATAGCAGCATTTCATTTAGCTTCATCATATTAACCTCTCCCCTCCATAAGCTACATCAGATGTTCCCATAAAAATTGAGCTGCCTGCTTTAGATGGAAATAATAGCTCATTCCAGGGTCAACTCAGATTACTCATTCTTTATCCTTAGTGCATGCATCAAACTGCAAGGTAAGAGAGACAATCTAAGCTGGTCCCTTCTGTTTGTCATGGGTTGGCTTCAGAAAAGGTTTGGTGGCAGAGGTGGCCAAATGTGTTGGCTCAACCATGGCTTTGGATACTAGGCAGATTTCACTGATCACAGGTACCCAAGGCTTCATATCATCAATGCTTTCTTGCTTCTTTCTCTTTTTTCTTTTCTTCCTTTCCTTTCCTCTTTCTTTCTTTCTTTCTTTCTTTCTTTCTTTCTTTCTTTCTTTCTTTCTCTCTTTCTCTCTCTCTCTTTCTTTCTTTCTTTCTTTCTTTCTTTCTTTCTTTCTTTCTTTCTTTCTTTCTTTCTCTTTCTCCTTTCCCTTCCTTTCCCTTCCCTCCTGCTCCTCTTTTTCTTCCTCTTCCTCTTCCCCCATCTCCTTCTCACTCCTTCTCTCCCACTCTTCTTTGGATAGGTTTTGAACTGGGGATTGAACCCAGGGCCTTTACACTGAGTCCCCTTTTTTTTCTTTTTGCTTTTTATTTTGAGACAGGGTCTTGCTAAGTCTGTAAGTTGCTTCAACTGGGTTCAAACTTACAATCTTCCTGTCTCAGCCTCCCATTTTAGTTTCTTGTAACATGCCAGACAACCAGTGGTGCATAGTGCCTCATGCTTTCCTGTGGTCTGGCATCTCTGCTCTCTTTCCTAAGAGATAAGGCCTGGTTTCCAGCTCAGTCTTAGAGCAAGTTGGGTTGTCAAGTGATTGCAAAAGACCCCTCATTGTGGCCTTATCTGTAATAGTAATCTTCAACATTTGTTGTATAGCAGTCACTGGGCAGTATTTGGAATGTTCTTGTGGTCAGGCCCCACGCCCAGAGATTCTGATTCATTCAGTGTGGGTGGGGCCTGAGTATCTGCATTTCTAAAACTCTAACGATGACTGACACACATCTCTGTTGAGAAACTGTTCTTTACATTATTGAGATGTTGAAAACCAAGTGCATGAGGGAATAGACTTCAACACCCAATAAGGGAATGGCCTCCTGACATGTGAGGTACCTCCCCAAAATGGTCATTAAGATGATTATGTGACTTCTGGAAAAATGTGTTAGGATGTTAAGTGAAATAAAGAAGCATTATACAAATCACAATTATGTTATGATTGCAATAACATAAAGCTATCCACGTGTGTGGATAGGGATAAGAAGAAAACTTCTAATTGAAGTTGAAACTGTGTGAAAATTGTGTTCTTTGATTATTTCATATATGTTCTGATGACATTTGTTTTTATTATAAAAACCCTACAGCTAAAAATGGCCCCTTAGCAAAGGAAGGTGCACCAGGGATCTCTGATTAAATGTAATGGATTCTATAGTAGTTCTGGCAGACCATGCTCAGTAGAGAGGAAAGAAGTGAAGCATTGGCTTGAGAAGAACAAACCACATGAAGCAAACTGTTGCATTCAAGAGTAAGTGTCAGGGCCCATCTTTTTCTCTTTAGTCTCCTGATCTTTCCAGTACAAGTACCACACCATGGAACTAAGGAGTCCACTGAGAAGCGGGCACTGTATTTTACACTCCCCCATGTTCCATCCTTTCTAGCAGTGCAAGGAGAGTTGAGGAAACTTAGCAATCTTCATGTTCCGGAGGACTGAAGACCTGAAAGGTCCAGGGAAGGACTCTGGTTCACACAAAGCCTCAGGGAAACCACAGGGCAAATGCAGGCTTCTTTGTTCTCCTCTCTGGATAGTTTCTTCCACCTCCTGACTCACCTTCTGGACAGCTCTAAGCCTCACCCTTCACACCGAAACCTGAGGTGGCAGTTTATTGCCTGGGTGAGGGTGTGGTAGAAAGCCCTGGGTCATCTCCTTACAAACCTTGTGTAGTGCTCATCTCCCTTTGGTGTCAGCAGCTTGCTGTTTTTGCCTGACGCTACAGAGAAGAGTCTTGGGTATGATATTTCCCTTCCTGATGGTCTCCATGTGTGGTGAGAAGCTGTCCTTTATTACACTTGGTACAGGAAAAGAACAACAGTTTTGGAGAACACCTAACATGGATCTTAAGTTCTGGTACATGTTATAGGCTTCATATGTTTTTGTTTTGTTGTGTTGTGTTTTGTTTTGCTTAATGCCTCTATTTTATTAGGAAACTAAAGTTAGGAAGGGGCAGAACAATTGAGCTGTAGCCTGCCTGATTCCAGTGCAGATCCACGGAAACCTGTGCATTCCTTTGCTGTCAGGGGCCAGACCAATGATATGAGCAGGGGAAGTAGGCTGGCTAGGGCTTACTTAAGAGCAGCATCTATACACCAGCAGGGACAATGCAGGAATGTGGGGCTAATGTGGACAAAATGACTGTTTTTTTTTTAAAACAAAAGTAAAAATTTCAGAATTTGTATTGGAAATCTATTAAAATTATAATTATTTAAAGGAAGATAGTGGGGTGGCGAGCAGCAAATCAGCCTCTGAAATATGGTATCTAGATGCTAGAATATAGCAGGACTAGCTTCCCTTTCCTTTACTCTCGGCTCTTCATACCTTGATTCCTTGAGCAACAGCAGCGGCGATATTGGCTTCTTTCTCGTCTGCCTGAACAAGCAATTTCTTAGCATCAGCTTCTCTTGTTTCCTCTTCAATTTTCACCATCATCTTAGCTGTCTCCTCAGAGGTCTGGATGAGTTGAGGCTGGAGGTCAGTCAATTCTACTTGCATCACTGCCACCTAGCAAGGAGAAAAGGGTGGGAGAAATACATGGTCAGATGTGTCGATTCCAAAAAAATAAAACAAAAATGGCAAAGTTGGCAAAGGCGGAATAACTTTCCCATCCTTCAACATATGCAGAAAATCTGAACTGATAATCGTGACATGCACTGGATATTTATTTGTTGACTGGTGTTTGCCTCTTTGATCATCCAGTAATTTTGACTTCATGCCATGCGTTACAGTTAATAAACTCTGTGCCACGAGATAGTGATACAATGGCAAATAAAATTTTTAAAAGATATAATTTCTTCCCTTGTCTTTTTTAGTGTTGGAGTCTGGGGAAGATAAGCCAAAAGAAAGCTAAGAAAAACTTTTAAAAGCTATATTTTAAGATTGTTAAGGAAATAGAAATCAGATAACTGGTATCGAAGGGGATTTCAAGGCTAGTTTTTCCAACAGCACTGTGGACTAACTATTTGTGCCCCCCTTGTTCATATGCTGGAGCCTAATCCCTAGGTCAGTGGTATTTAGAGATAATTAGGGTTAGATGAGGTCATGAAGGTGGGGCCTTCAAGATGGGATATATACGCTTATAAAAAGAAGTGACTTGAGTTTTCTGTTTCCATTATGTGAAGACACAGCAAGAATGTGGCTGTGTGCACACCAGGAAGAGAGCACCCCCCATACCCCCCAGTTCCCCAGACAACTCATCTGC
The DNA here is from genome assembly GCA_004027455.1 of Hydrochoerus hydrochaeris. Classification (NCBI taxonomy): domain Eukaryota; kingdom Metazoa; phylum Chordata; class Mammalia; order Rodentia; family Hydrochaeridae; genus Hydrochoerus; species Hydrochoerus hydrochaeris. Next base: position 267,359 of record PVLA01000414.1, read on the forward strand.
TGATTCCTTGATCTTGGAATTCCCAGCCTCCAGAATCATGTGAAATAAAGACTTGTTACTGAAGCCAGAGACTATAGTATCTTGTTATGCCAGCCTGAAATAACTAAGACAAGCAGTCCAATGTCCTCTAAAATATTTCCACTAGAGGTTTTCTGGTCTCTGAATATCTCTCATGATGGGGAGCTCACTACCTATCAGGAGAGTTCTATCATTTTTCAGACAACTAAACTCATTAGATTTTTCCGTGGAAAAGCTTGAATTTACCCACTACAATTTTTACCCCATGGTGCTGTGTCTGCCTGTAAGACTGCTCAGATCCATGGGATTGGATTTCAGATATTTAGAGAGTCTTCATGACCTTGCACCCACTGTCACCAGCAAGCCTGTGTGGCAGCTGGGGCATGGCCCACTGGCCTGGTTAGGAACACAAACTATGGAGGCAAATTGGGTTTATACTTCAGTTTTGGTCCAACCACTCACCAGACTGTGATCATGGGTAAGTCACCTGGCAACTTTGTGTCTCATTTTGTTTGTGTGTAAAATAAAGATGATAATAGTGCTTTTTCTCACATGAAATGGACTATCTGATAAAGCTCAAGGATTGTTAACTGCCACTGTCATTTCCTTTTCTGGTCTAGACTGTTTTAGGTCTCCCTTCTGCTTCCAAAACAACACAGTTTGCTCATCCTTTTTTAAGATTGTGAAGAAAACAGACAGAATTAGTCTCCTGGGAAGACCCTAGTTTTCACATCTTTCTAAAACCAAAGACATTGAGTTGTATTCACACCCTTAAGAGCAGAGCAGCAGAGGCCACCTCTGATCCTCTCTCCTATCCCTGTGTTATAATGTTCAAGTGCTTGCTGTACATAGCCATAGGTTAACCCACTGAAAATCAATCTGCTGCCATAATTCTTTATTGGTGCTAAAAATCCATCTCATAATATGGCTCGAATTTTAGATAATTTGTCAAATGGCTCCAAGCACTAACTAATTAATAACTCATATGCCAAGCACTTCATTGAAGGTTGTATTTAGGTCAGCTTATTTGATCTCCATCATAGCCCTTTGCAGTAAAAACTGTTATCATCCATTCATGGAACAGGCAAATGAGGCCTCCCAAAGGTGAAACATGTTGAGGGTTCTATAGCTTGATAGTTTGACAGCTGGAATTGGAGCCCAGATCTCACCATACTAAGCCTACTACCTTCATCTCAGGTACTAACTTTAAGGGAACACAAAATACTCAGTGCTTAAAATAAATAATACTTTATTGCAATATATTAAGAAGTCAAAATCAACACCAAAAAGTACAATGGGCAAAATATTAAAATTGTAAACAAAGACAGGATTTTACAAGGCCAGGATTAGAATGAGGCAAGCAAGCTGAGCTATACAAACATACGTTTGATCCTATCTTTATCTGGTCCCTCAACTGCAGTACCTGAGCAAGTGCCTTGCCACTTTTGCTGCATTCTGGCTCTTTTGCTCTCTTCTTTTGGGGAAGCACTCACCTGTGAAGCTGCAAAGTCCAGTTTCTGCAAGCCTGTCAGGTATCGGTTCCTCATTGTGTCCACCTCAAGCCTCTTGCTGTTCAGGAGTGTTTTGAAGGTTAGAATCAGTTCGAGGTAGGAAGTAGGGGTGACATAGTTATGTCTTCGCAGTGTATTATAATAATCAAGTGACAGGTTCTTCACACTCTCCTGAAAGTATTTACACATGGAGACGACCCTGCCGAAAATATCATGGCTCTTAGATCGGACTCAATTTCCTCCATGGAAATCTAGTACATCTTCAGAAGCAAACATGGAGAGTGTGAGAAGGAACATACATTTATGGCCCAACAGAACCGAATAGGTCAACAAAACCAAGGTAGAGAAGGAAGGGAGAGGTGACTGGAATAATCTCTTATCCCTCAGATGAGTCACCAGGGTTTAAGCAAGACTTTCCTAACTTTTGCCAGTCTGGAGAAGCCTCCTGGATTTGCAGAGTAATGTTTCAAAATGCATAGGATACATGGGATTACCAAGGAAACCAATTATGTTGAAACACACTTTCAACATATTTTGAAAACTGAATTTGCAAAATTCTCACTGTAGTAAGGGAAGTGATGGGAATGTCCAACACCCTAAATATTCCAAGAATGCAGAGATCCAACTGCTTTGTCTTACCCTATATCCTTAGTGCTTATCAAGTGCCTGCAGCTTAGTATGGTTCTTTATTAATACAGAAAGTCCATAAACTTTTTCTGGAAAGGGTCAGATAGTAAATATTTTAGCATTTTGGGGCTGCATGGTGTTTGTCACAACTAGTTAGGCCCACAACTGTAGTTCGAAAAAACAGCCATAAATAATGTGTAAATGAACGGGCATGGAGTGTTCCAATAAAATGTTACTGACAAAAATAAGGTATGATCTGAACTTGGCTCATGGACCACAGTTTGCCAGTCACTGTATTAAATAACAAGATTCAGCAGTAACCCTAAAAACCAACATAGTTTTGAAGGAAGCGTTATACATAGGTATATGTGGTAGCTAAGTAAGTTGTGAAAAGAGCAGTGATTACCACTAGCAACAAAGTCACAGGCCCAGACAGTTGAACTGGGGTCTATTGTCTGTCTTCAATATTAAAGGAAATACACAATACCAGCTGGATGTCAGTAGAAATGATGGTAATTTATCCCCACACATATTCACCAAATAAATTTTATCCATGAGCCTGTGGACCCAGGTTAAAGGTTTTTTGGTCTAGAGAAGTAAAATTTAAAAGTTTCAAAATGGAATTTAAGACCAGTGATAACCTAACTTTGCCTACTTCATTCATTCATTCATTCATTGAATAGTAACTGAACCTACTAAGCTGCAGGCACTTGATAAGCACTAAGGATATAGGGTAAGACAAAGCAGTTGGATCTCTGCATTCTTGGAATATTTAGGGTGTTGGACATTCCCATCACTTCCCTTACTACAGTGAGAATTAATTTGTAAATGAATAGGCATTTTTGTGTACCTGTGTTTTATACATAAAAGAATAAATTTTTTCCATCCTCACAAGGACCACCTCATCTCTTGACAGCAACATCATTCCTACTGAGAATTCATGTTATAAGACCATTCATGTAACTAAATTATTATATCAGGTCCTCATAGGTATGACAACAGTGCATCTCCAAGACAACTCTGAACAATGATATTTTATTATTTTCATAAAAGATGCTTTATTAGATATCTAACTAAATGTGATTCAATTTACGAATAAGACATTCTCTATATGTAAATTGAGAAATCTAAACCAACAATATGAACAGAACGAGCATTTAGATTTTCAGCTTGAAATATTCAAGGTACTAAAACTTATACTTACTCTGTCCGAATTGTGTCATCAAGCTCCACATCCTCTAAAAATTTGTTGGCCACCAATTCCAGGGCATCAGTGGGCCAGGACTGGAACCAATCAATTGTACAGCAATTGATCAATGAAGGGAACATCCGCAGGCGGTTTCTGAAGGCATCCCCAATTGGACTCATGGCTAATGAAAATAAAGCTTTGTTAATTGTCTTTTCCCAAGGATACAAGTATGCTAAGGCAGGTTGTGTGTGTGGTGGGGGAGGGTTATGCTTCTTTCGAGGCTCCAAGGGTATAGAGATGACTAAGCATAACAACTGCCTGGGAAGCTCAGGGAAATCAGCGAGGCATTTTTATGTAACTTTGAGATGGGTCCTCAGTATATCACAGTAGCCTTATGATTAACCTCCCATATATCGCATTGTTTTGACTAGATCTTTGGGTCTCTTACAGTAGCTGGAGGCCTGTGGGACACTTGCTGTTTCTATGCTGACTCAGATATAAGGAATTCATAGTTACTTACATAGTTACATAGAAAGAAGCATTTAACACAACTGTCATCAGCTTGTTTCTGACCCCACTTCATCCAACTACAGAGTTCAAGTTCTACTCCCCAAATTCCATTCATTATTTACTTAGATGCAGAGTAGTAGGAGGAAGCATATAGCATAGGCAGAAGTGTAGGGAGATCAATGTAGATGAAGAATAGAGAGAAAAGAAGCTTGGTTTGATATGAAATGGACTCTTAAGACCATAGGGTAGAAATTTTGTCCATCTTAACAGAAAGCATTTTCAGTGTTTTAATTTGTGTGCATGTATGTGTGGTGTGCACAAATACGCATACTCACATACATATGCAATGATCCTACTTGCAATATGATGAAAAACTTATCCTGGCTCAGTAAAACTAAAGGTCTAGAACAGACATAGAAGAGAAAGTTTTAGAGATGAGGTCTGGGTGAGATAATAGTGGCTTAGCTAATGTGAGGCTGGTATGAGAGGGTGGATATGAGAGAGAGGGAGGATGTAAAAATTAATGGGACTTGGTCATGAGAAAGAAGTATTTAACACAACTGCTAGGTTTCTGTGTAGGTAGAGGGTGTCATTCATGGGGAGAGTACCTGGCATTATTGTTCTGGGCAAGAGTAATATACTAAAACACATTCTCAGAGAATTGAGAGAATTGAAGACAGCAGAACAGGCTTTAAACAGTTTTTCAGGAGGAGAGTGGAAAACATTGCTAGAGGAACTCTGCATTGGTTGAATCAACCTTGGGACCATTGTCCCAAGGGTATTGGGATTAGGGTACTCAGAAGACCCTAAAACACCTGTAAGAAAAAGAACAAACTGAGTTTGCTGCTTCTCACCAAGCACAATGTGTAGGTTCTTTTTCACTCTCTCAATAAAGAAGTTGTACATAGAAAGAGGAGTGACTTCTATCTTCTCTCCTGCTGTTCTGGCTGCCATTTGCATCTTCTCTACAATGTCAGCTTTCTCGTCAGCTGGGAAGATATTAGGCACATCACCTGTGTTCAGAAGCGTGTTGATGTCCTCAACAAATGACTCATCTTTGATCTGATTATCAGTGAAGAGGAACACAGTACTCTTAGAGGCCACCCCAACCTGCAGCATGATCTTCTTCAGGTCCTCCTGCCAGTCATTGCCTGTATAGTTCTTTGTGATCTCAATCTGGTATAGCTCATGTGCATTCATGAATGTGGACAGTTTAGTGGCACTCTGCCGCCCACTGCCCCCAATGCCCACCAGAAGCACATGGCCTTTGTTCTGCTTCAGGACCCTGCAGATCCTGGAGATGTGCTCAATGGCAAACCGGAACATGACCAAGGACATAGGAGCCTTGCTGATGTTGTTGAACTCTTCCAGGTAATACTCCATGACCACTGTGAGCTGTTTGAGGTCAGTGATCTCATCGTAGATTTTATTATCACTGTCTGGCTTGAAGAAATCCCCAAAGAAGAGGCTACGGATGTTATCATCAACAATCTTTCCAGTGGGTGACAAGTGGATGAGCACCTGTGAGAAAGGTACATGTCAGTTGGGCATTCAGTCTGGGGTCCATCCAAACTGGCAGTGGGAGGCGTGAAAGGAGAGACTAGGAAATGCACTTGCTTGTTCTAAGCACATCATTCAAGTCATGGTTCATCATCATGCTTATTTCTTAATTTGTTTAACACAGTATGTACATCTGATTGTTATAAAGACTGTGATAAAAGCACATTAAAAGAAGAGTGTGTGTCAGGTATTGTGGTGCACAATTATAAATACAGCTACGTGGAAGGTTGAGGCAGGAGAACTGCAAGTTGAAGGCCTGGGCAACTTAGAGAGAACTTGTCTCAAAATAAAAAGGACTAGGGATGTAGCTCTGGGTTCAATCTTTAGGACCCCATCAAAAAAAAAAAAAAAGAAAGAAAGAAAGAAGCAAAGTTGGACCAAATAAAGTATGACTAAATAAAATGACTAGTTGATCCATGCAGTACCATTTTCTGAGATTAAGAGAGCAGAGTGGGGAGTCTCTACTGGGATGAAAACCTGGAATTTGAGAATAATATTGATTAAAACACTTGAGAAAATTTGTGAGGCCAAATGATCAAGGGTATCTGGCTTACCTTCTCAACGGTCTGCTTGAAGCAACTGGAGGTAGTTTCTTTCACCATGTTGAAGAAGACCCGTCTGTCTTCCACATCAATCAGGCGGTCATAAAAGACTCGATAAACTTCATGGATCCAAAGGCGGATTAATTTTTCCACATCCTAGAAATCCAGGTTAATTATTTGAATGGATGAAACATGATGCCCAGAATGAGTAGTTCTAAAGCAGTATTTAAACTTTGGGGTTGAGTTGAGGAGTAAACAAGATCATGCTTGTAAAATACTCTGCATGATGCCTAGCATAGATTAAGTGCTTAGTAAAAGCTAGCTATTACCACTATCACTGTATATGCAAGGGTATTGCTGGATGACAACAGTAACTGAAATGATAGTGGCTGACCTTCAGGTGGGTGTGAGGGCAGAGCAGTACCCCTTGAATCACTCGTGAAAAGTCTCTCAAGTTAAAGATGTAATGTGACTTGGAGGGAGTTGGCAAAAAGTTTTCCACTGCAGCTCTATAAATTGTCCTGGTAGCTTGTACCATCATCTTTCCATACCTCAGGAGGAAGAAAAAGGCAGATAAGTCAAGAATGGGCCAGAAATGGGGAGCCTCAGGCCAGTATCTAGGAAGATACAAGAAACTCTTACCTTAAGAAGATTGCATCAAACCCTTTCCCAAAGTGCCAGTCAGCAATAGAAGAAAAAATCTTGGTTAAAATATCATCCTCAAAGGCACTGATGGAAATGATATTCAGATGGCGAGTGAATCGTCCTGGAAAACACATGCACACTCAAGTTTGCATACACACACACTTCCTGAACCTAGTGACGTTAGTTTGGTTTTTTTTCTACCTACATGTTCTGTAGATATGCCTTTAACCACACATTTAAACATTTATATAAACTGAAATTAATTAATGTTGAGCAACATTAAAAATGGATTTCCACATTGTCATTAACCACTTTCCAAGTGCTCCCTAACCTAATATGACTACTGGGTATCATATTGCTCAGCACAGATACAGACTATCACCACAATTACAGAAGTCCTAAACAGTGCTAGTCCTGTACTTAATTAAGACTGTCTTTAAAGGCTAGGGGTACACATAGCTCAGGGGGCACAGTGCCTGCCTGCAAAGTGTGAGATCCTGAGTTTGATCCCCAGACCTCCTCCACTCCAAATTGCAACAGGGACTTTATGTTTTTTTTTTTTTGTTTTTTTTTTTTGCAACACTGTCTTTAAAACACAAATGGTCATTATAAAATAGTCAAAAACTTCCTAAATATTTTTATAGTTTAGTGTCATCAAGAACATTCACATTATTGTACAGTACAGATAGAGAAGAGAATGGCAACTGCCAGAGTCTGGAAGGAGGGAGAAATGGAGACTTAGTTTTAAATGAATTTCACTTGAGGAAAATCAAGAAGTTCTGAGAATAGATGGTACAGTATTCTCTATCTGTATGAATTTGACTTTGAATAAATAAATGGAATCATATGATACTGTTCTTTTGTGACTACTTTATTTCACTTAACCTAATATCTTTAAAATTCATCCACATTGTACTGTCTTCATCTATATTTTGATTTTTAAAAATCTCATCCTTTAACATTTTTTCCAGAACTGCTAGATGGTAAGGAAGAAATTCTATCTATCTATCTATCTATCTATCTATCTATCTATCTATCTATCCATCTATCTATCATCTATCTTTCTATTTATCATCTATTTACTATGTTATCATTCATTCTGCTAGGCTACTCTGAGTTAGGTGTTCTGAAAAATTGCAATAAACATTAAAGATGACTCTGCATGCACCCTTGATTGATCTCAGATCTAGGCTGTTTCCTGGAACACAAGCCTGCCACACTGAATTCTCCTCTTTGTATGACATTCACTATTTTCCTTGCACCTAGCCAAAGATTCCTTGCATCTTTTTGTCATCTTCCCGTCCTATTCACACAGCTTCTGATATGAAGTCTGGAGCAAGCTTAAATGACTCCAGCCGTATCCTAAGCACACTTTGCTCCATGCCATCTCAGCTCAGTGCCCTGCACCACCCCTCTTATTCATGCAGGCCAGCTGTGCCAAGTGAGGGGGAGGCTGGGCTCTCTCCTTCACATACCAGTAATGTCATTCCTTCCTCCTCCAGGGGGACCCATGGCTGTCACAAGTAGCATATCCACAATGTCCAGTCTGCTTGTGTCTTTCTTGTCAAACCAATAACCATGATCTATCCACTGTCTCAGGAGTTCAATGGGGGGCTGCGCCCCATACACCTCTTTGGCTGGCATGTTGAGGTCATCTGTGGAAAGGAGCCACAGCCACACATCGTAAGTCCATGGGTCCTCTGTTCTCAAGGGAGGAAACATGCGTATTCTCTCCACAGGAGAGTGTGCACAGATGTCTCATCCCCACTCAATGCAAGGTTCAGTTAATGGGCAACCTGGCCAGCTGGGGAGAGTTTTCCTGGGTCCTGGGCTCTCTTGCCTTACTGAGACCTCTGCTCATTGTGATTATTGGGTGTATGGACCAGTATCAATGGGCAAGCATTTAATTTTTTCTCATTTCCTTCAACCAAAAATATATTTATTTTTGCTCATTTCAGCAGCACATATCCTAAAAATATATTGTCTATGCTGTTACACATTTTGTTAATTGTTAAAGCTATATGATAGTGAAAGTGAGCTCCCAGTTAATAGATTCTTTTTTCTAAAAAAAATAGGATCTTGTTATGTTACTCAGTCTATCTTCAAACTCCTGGGTTCATTTAAGAATGCCCTCTGAGTCAAGCGTGGTAGTGCATACCTATAATCCCAGTGCTCAGGAGGTTGAGGCAGGAGAATTATTGCGAGTTTGAGGCCAGCCTCGGCTACAAAGTGAGCTCAAGGCAGCCTGAGCTGCATAATGAGATCTTGTCTCAAAAAGACAAAAAACAAAACAAACAAGAAAAAACTTCTGCCTCCACCTCTCAAGTAGCTTGTAGTACAGGTACTCACAAATGTAATATGGGGTTTGTATTACATTTGTGTTACAAATTTTAGTGGTACTTGGGATTAAACCCAAGACCTCACATATGTTAAGCACATGTTTTTACATGTTTTACACTGAGCTACATCTCTAGCCCTTCTTTTACTTTTTTAAATTTTGAGACAGGTTCTCACTACGTGACACGGGCTGGCCTTGAATTTGGGAGCCTGCTGATAACATGTTTATCTAGTGCAAAATGAAACAAGGGTTTTATCAGAAAGTATATGTTGCTCCTGGAGATGTCAAAGTTCAAATACCATAGTCTCCTAGAACTACTACTCACAGGAAGGAAAGAAGGAAGGAAAGAAGGGAGGAAGGAAGGAAGGAAGGAAGGAAGAAAGGAAGGAAGGAAGGAAGGAAGAAAGGAAGGAAGGAAGGAAGAAAGGAAGGAAGGAAGGAAGGAAGGAAAGGAGGGAAGGAGGGAGGGAGGAGGGAGGGAGGAGAGGGGGAAACATGGAGAGAAGGAGGGAAAGAAGGGAAGAAAAGGAAGGAGGAAGGAAAGGAAGGTGGTTAAGAGAAAAAGAGGAGAGGGAAGGAATACTAGCTTAACTATGAATATTTTACTTCCTAGAAGGAGTTAAAGGACTGAACAGTGGCCCTCTAAAGGGAACCTCTGGCTTGCCATACAGTAGAAGAACCTAGTTGTGTCCAGACCTCGGCCAGTGCCTTACCCACAAAGACCACTGATTTCCTGCCTGTGGGTGGCCCAAAAAGACCCTTCCGCCTTCTATCCAGCTTGGACATGATGATATCCTGGGTCTGATTGGCTGAAGTCCTGGCAGAGAAATTGACGCAGTTGGGCACATAGATGTTTTTGGGAAGATGGAGAAGGAAGTTGTTGGTGATGGCTGATTTCCCAGTGCCTGTGGGACCGACAAACAGCATCGGGATCCCATGGTCCAGGTAGGTTTTCAAGAAGAAGGACTGCCGGGCCGTCTCCATTGTGGGGATGATGAGTTCTGAGACCTGTACCACAAAGACATGGGAGAGGGTGGATTTGGGTCCTGGACTCAGGGGGTTGGGTCTTGGCATTCAAAGCTTAGGGTTTGAATTCTAGTTCTCTCCCTTACTATCTTTATGATCTTGAGTGAGCTTTTAATTTCCCTGGGCACTCAGTTTTTTCCTCTATGAAGTGGAAATGATAATGGCAGCTAATGCACAGAGTTGGTTTGAGATTAAATGAAAGCATGTAAATGTGGGCATTACTGTCCCTGTTCTGTACTTGAGGAAACTCACTATGTAGCCCAGATAGTGAACTCAAGGCAATCCTCCTGCCTCAGCCCACTGAATGCTGAGATTACAGGTATGTACCACCATGCCCAGTAACCTCTTGAGCTTTACTGAGAATAATCAGAACAGCAACAAACATCAGTCTAAACCTGGGTATGTACACCCCCTTCCCCCTTTGCAACCATCCTTTACATAATTTTTCTATGATTTTATGGTTGAATAAACTAAGGTAAGAGAGTATTAAGGCTGAGTAAAGAATCCAGATTTTTCTGATTCTAAGGTCCATGCTTTGGAAGGTTCAACTTAGTTTATGTTGAATTGTTTTCTAAAGAAAGCTCTTTAACATGCTCATATCTTGGGCTGAGGGTTTAGCTCAGTGGTACAGCACTTGCCTAGCATGAGCAAGGCCCTGGGTTCCATTCCTACTATAGCGTGCGCGTGCACGCGCGCGCACACACACATGTTTGAGTAGTCTTAGAAAACAGTTCCATGGCCACTGCTTCTCTTTTACCTTAGCATTAGCAGGAATGTTTTCCTCCTCTTTGGTGATATACTCTGTCCACGTGTCCCAATGTCCACTACCATGTTTGACGAAATAAAAGTCATAGATGCTTCCTAGACCCAAAGAAATAGAACAGGTCATCAGCAGACCAATTTATACTGCATATTTGACATAGTTGACTACCTTCACTATCAGCAACCAAGTTAAATAGCTGGCCTAGTTATGGTGAAATTTTGCTGATAACCATAAACCAAAGCAACACATTTTAAAGAGCAATGAGAAATGCTGATTATGTGAATTATTAAATTATTTTTAATAATGTAGACAATAAGGCCTAAAAAATAATTTTTAAAAGGAAGGAAATTAATTACTCCAAAATTATGTATGGTGGTGCAATCCTGTAATCCCAGAACTTGGCAGGCTGAGGCAGGAGGACCTCAGAGAATTCAAGGTCATCTTGGACTACATTGAGGTCAAAGCCGGGCTGAACTACATAGTGAGACCCTGTTTCACACAACAAAACAAAACAAAACAAGCCCTCCAAATCCCACATGCAGAAATGACTTAAAAACAATTTTTTTTTTGTACTGGGGATCAAACTCATGATTTTTCACTTGCCAGGCAGGTGCTTATAACGCTGAGCTAAATCCCCAGCAAGAAATAAGTTTTGCTAGCAATCCTTCTACTCTACCTCCTAGGAACACTGCTATATTGAAGATGGAGCGATAGAGAGATGACAAGGCATTTTATAAGAAAGGGATCATCTGACATTTTTATTGATTGATGGATTGTCTTTTTGAGAGAGGATTTCACTGTGCACTTCAGGCTGGGCTAGAACTCACTTTGTAGCCCAGGCTGGCCTCAAACTTGCAGTGATCTTCCTGCCTTAGCCTCCTGAGATTATTTCTATAACCCCAGCCTTTACCATGAATTTCATGAACTGTTGGGGAAGAGAACAAGAAGTCACCAAGAAACAAGCCCTCCCTCCGAGTTAGCGCCATACATGGGCCACCACCACTGAGGGGACAACCAGACCCCAGCCCCTTCTGGCATGTGGGCTGGGAAACAAGAAGAGTCAACTCCACTCACTCCCATAAGCAACTGACTGATCCAGGGAAACACAGTCTACGATGATAGCTACTGAGGCGAATGCTATTTGACGTTTGTGCTGTTTGGTGTTTCACTGACTTTGCAAGTCTAGGGCCGGTGATCTTATCTATTAGAGGATAATAGTGTAAAATGTGTCAACTAGGGGGATCTCCTTCTGAAGGTGGTAGTCATTGTTAATTCCCTATTATCTTGTTTTGAAGTCCTGTATCATTTTCATTGTTTTGTTGTGTTGGGTTTTATTCTGTTTGTTTTGTTTGATTTTGTTATATATGACAGTGTGGGCAGCTATTTCAAAGAGAGACAGATATACTATGGTAGCCATTTTGGATATACTATTGTCTCGTTTTGAAGTCCTTTATTGCATTAATTGTTTTGGGTTTTTTTTAATTGGTTCTAGTCTGTTTTATTTTGTTTGATTTTTACTATGTCTGAAGGTATCTGCAGCTATTTTGAAGACAACAGAAGGCATTATAGTAATCGTTGTTGATTTTGTATTGTTTTGAAGTCCTCTGTCACTTACATTGTTTTGATTAGCTTTGTTCTGTTTTATTTTGCTTGGTTTTAGTCTATATATATATATATATATATATATATGAAAGAGGGTATCGGGAATCAAACTCATAACCTTGTGCTTGTCAGGCAAATGTTTATGCGGCTGAGATAATTTTTTTTGTACCTGGGATTGAACTCATGATCCTGCACTTGCCAGGCAGGTGCTTATGCCACTAAGCTAGATCCCTGGCCCTGAGATAATATTTTTAAAAAGTGATTCTCAATTGAAAAATATTTCCCAGCTTTTAAGGAGTTATGATTCCTTAAAAATCATGTAATTCAATTTTTTTTATTGTTTTAAACTTTTTTTGTGAAAAATTTAAATGTACAAAATACAGACAAAACTAATAAACTGCCGTGCATCATTATCCACCTTCAATGATAAACAACACTTTGCAAGTCTTGACTCATCCATTCCCATCACCAACCACCACTTTCTTTTCTCCCTCTCTCCCTCCCTTCCCTCCTTTCCTCACTCCCTCCTTCCTTCTCTTCTGCCTTCTTTTCTTCTCTCCTTCCTCCTCTTTCCCCCTTTCTCCTTCCCCTTCCCCATCCCTTCACTACTTATTTTAAAGCAAAACTGATATCATATAATTTCATTTGTAAATACATATTCAGTTTTGAGCAGTGACATCAATTTCTTTATGAACCCAGAGGTTTCCCTCAATCTTCCTTCCTCTGCCTCTTGCTGGCTCACTTTACTCTCATGGATGACATAACTTTTACTTTGTCTTGGTTTATAATCTTCATGTCTTGTTTTGCAACCATGATTTTGCCATTCCTTAGGTCTGTATAGTATTTAAATAATTCAATTCTTTTTAACATAGAACATTTAGGATTTCTTTGTTTTGATTAATTTCTTAATTGGTTGATTTCATTTTCTCTTAAGAGGAGGGTTATGAGTGGTGGGGATATAGCTCAGTGGCACAGCGCCTGCCTGGCTTATGAATGGTTGATTCAGTCTCTGCATGTTTGAGAATTCTGCCTGCTGCTTTTGTGTATCTTAACAGATTTGACTGAGACTATCACATTTTTTTAGACATTTCTTTGTTCTGTTTTCTTGTATTTTAAGTTTCTGGGAAGAAGCCGAGCCCTGTCAATATTTTTCCCTATTGACTTTTTCTTTTTAAGTAAACTAGTTGCCTGTTGGAATCTCTTTTTTAAATTTAGAAGTCTAATAATTTAATGAGGTTATATTTTTGGTCAGTTATTCTGTACTAGTTTTTCTTGGAACGCCTCATACTCCTACAATTTATAAAAACACTTCTAGTTAGGAAAAATCTCTGCATTTATATCTTTGCATATATTGTATTTACTGGGTTTTCTACTTAAGAGATTAACATTTTTGTGGTCTTCATGTCAGTCATGTTGTTTCTAATTGCTCAGTGTCTATCTTTTTCTTCCACAGTAAGTGTAATTATTTCAAACTTTGCCTTTAAGACATTTATTAGAAGTCTAAACTTATATACTTTCTTCCTCATTGGTTCTAATTCAATTATCAGGCCATTAATAGTCTTATTTGATTCTTAATTTTTGTTTCTTTGATTCTTTAATCTTTTTTATAACCACAGTTACAAACTTAGTAGAGCTTCACTGTAATATAATTCATATACCATATAGTTCAGTATTTTCAAGTATAAAATTCAATAGTTGTCTAAAAAGAAATGTATATGTGACATGATAATATAGACTTGCAAATCATTGCCATAATAGACATTAGAACTTTTCATTATACCAAAAGGAACCCCAATAATTATTAGCTGTCACTCCTCAAATCTCTCTCCTCCTGCTTAACCTCTGCCACCCAGAACTAGGCAATCACTTATTCTACCTTCAGTCTTTATAGATTTACTTGTTTTACACATTTCATATAAGTGAGATCATACAGTATGTGTTCTTTTTGTGACTGGCTTCTTATTAATGTTTTTAAGTTTCATCCATGTTGTAACATATATGAAATACTGCATTTCTTTGTATTGCTGAAAAATATTCTATTATATAAATATATCATTTAATTTAACCATTCATCAGTTGATGGGTATTTGGATTCTATTTAATGTTTTTTTTCCTTTTGTTTTGTTTGTTTAGTTTTGTTTTGCAGTGGTTGAAACTATAGTCTTGCACATGCTAGGTAAGAGCTCTATAGTTGAGATAACTTTTTTTTTTTTTTACTTTGAGATAGGGTCTACTAAGTTGTCCAGATGGCCTTTACAGTCCTTCTGCTTCAGCTTCCTAAGTAGCTGGAATTATACATATCTTTTTTTTAAACTGATATCCCATACTATTCAATAGAAATATTTTGTTTCTGCATATTTTCTATTTTTTTCTTCTCTCTCTCTCCTCTCATCTTCACTCTTCACACTGTCTTACCACTGTTGCTCTGATATAGTTAGGAAGTCTTCTTAAATTTACCCAATATTATTTCAGACCAATTTATCTTACTCACTTTCTTGGCTGTGATTCAAGGATTGGTGAGTGGCTTTTTTTTTTTTTTTTTTTGTATCCTGAGGCCATCAGGTTGAAATAATCAATTGACCCTAGGAAATTTCAAGGAAATCTGGGCTTTACACTCTGTCCTTGAAATTTGGACGACTTTTTTGAAACATGAACTCATTTCACTCCCCACAGTAGCTAATAATAGTCCCCACTCCTGTGGGACTCTGCTCGCACGCCCACCAAGCATGTGATTTTAGATGATGCAAATTCTGGGAGTTTCCCCAGTCCATTAAGTTTCTTTAGCATTATAGAGGGACCTCCCTGATTGAAAGTTCTCTAGACCTTTCTGAAGATGCCCAGCCATCATCAGAGTCCACTTTTCTCTACAATGGAAAGGGCCGTGAGAACTGCTGACTTTGAAAAATCTACCTGCTTTCCTCTCTGCAGTACTATTAGTAATGTCCTCATTGCATAGTAAGCAATGAGGTGGGCTGAGAAATGCACCATACTAGAATCTTAGGTTTCTTTTTTTTTGTCCACCATGTTCCAGTATTTACAGAATGAAGTTGTAACTCTTTTTTTTTTTAGTTATTGCTGGGGCAATTTTAGGATTAAAACATTTTGATGTTAATTTCATTAACTTCTCTTATCAAATGTCATCTTGGAACTTTACCTAGACCTCAATTTGGTACAACACTATGCTTCTAGAGTTAATAAATGTTTTCTAAATCAGAAATTCTATTTCTGGGAATTTTTGATGATGAAACAATTAAAAATAATCTATACATATGAGTATGCCATACCATCTGTGATAGCAAGGAAATAACTTATATGTTCTATATAGGAGACCAGTGAAAATTATGTCTTATAAGATGGATGGGCTATTTTTGTCATTAAAATGATAGTGCAGAAACTAGGTATCAGCATAGAAAATGTTTTAAAGAAACAATGACACATGGAAAAGAATAAAAATAAATATATATCATTATGAAACTTATGTAGAAAGAGAAAGCAGATAAATCAGTATTTTTTGAAAACCAAAATATCTGTGATAGGGTGATATGAGCAAAAGATAATTTTTGATCACTTTTATTATAATTATTTTTACGAGAAAGAAAATGATACTGTAAATGTAAATTAATAAAACATTTTCTCCTTTCACTTACTACTATTGAGCTAGAGCTAATTTGTGGCTTGACTCAAGAACAGATAAGGCAAATAGAAAAGATTTAATTGAGTGAAAGTGGATGTAGAAGCTATGCAACTTTGGGAAAGGTTACCACTTTTTTTAAAGTTACCTTTTGTACAACTGTAAAATGGGCCTGATTTTATGTTGAGCTTAGAAATCCATGGGGAGAATAAGGTGTATGTATTGAGCACTTAGTGTAGTTTTGGGCACACAGAAAGGCATTTAGTAACTATTAATCCTAGGTCTGTTTGGTTCTCAACAGAATAAAAGTTCTCATTATCTTTGCATTGTGATTGTAGCTCAAACTGGTTTGTGTTCAAAGGTAGGAAGGGGAAAATAGAAGAAAACCAAGAAAATAAATGATGTTCATTGCCTCTGAATATCTCTCACCCCAGCTCTTAGAGAACAGAACAAAATTTTCAACTGAGAAATAAGTGTCTTCTCAAAGGTCACACAATAATAGGTCAATAAAGGGAAACAGCATTTTCTGGACAAATCAATCCTAGTTGACAAACAAGGATCCCTGTCAGATGATTGAATCTAGTCTTAAGAAAATCTCCTAATGTACTGCTGATTTCCTTATTCTCCTCGTCATGGCTCCTTCACATTTTACTTGAGTGATTTATTTATCCTATGGCTTCTGGATCATGAAAAGTTCAGGAAACAATGTTCCATGAAGCTAGGAAAGGCTTACTTGTACTCCCATTTAAAATTTTAATTCTGGGCCTCTGTGAAAGGCTACAAATATAATTAAGTTTTTAAAGATGGTTTTAAGAAAGTAAAATCAAAGCCAGATTGTACAATAGACCATATATTACATAATTCCACATGCATGAAATAACAAGAAAAGACAAATCTGTAGAGAGTAGGTGACAAGTTTATGTGGGGGTGAGGATGAAGACAGGGGTTAATTGAAAATAGTCATGGCTGGATTTAGCTCAGTGGCTTAAGCACCTGCCTGGCAAGTGCATGGTCATGAGTTCGACCCCTGGTACCAAAAATAAATAAATAGATAAATAAAATAAAATTAGTCATGAAGAATTTAAGGGGGTTAAAAAAAAGATAGTTTAAAACTGGATTATGATAATGGTTGTACAGCTAGGTAAACTTACTAAAAATCACCAATTGTATACTTAAGTGGGTGAATTTCATGGTATGTAAATTACATTTTGATAAAATCATTATAGAAAAATGAAAATATACTCAGCACCTGAAAAGCATACTTATTGACTCAAATGGGTTCTGACTAGGAGTCTCTCAATTTCCCACTAAAATAGTTCTGAAGGCACAAGAGAAAAAGAGAATGATATCCCTGTAAACAAAAACTGAAAGAGTCTGGGCAGAATCTTTTCTAAGTAGAAAATAGATGAGCTGAGTTGAGAAAATGTTATGATTTGGTAAGTGCCCCCCAAAGCTCATGTGCTGGAGACTTCATCACCAGCTTATGAGCCCTATTGGGAAATGGTGGAACATTTAGAAAGGGGATCTTGTGAGGGAAACTGAGGTCATTAGGGACATTCCTGTGAGGGGATTGTGAAGTCCACCTCCTCTTCATCTTCCTTTTGGCTTCCTGGCCACCATGATGTGAGGAACTTTCTCTGCCATGTGCTCTCACCATGATTCACTGCCTTGTCACAGCCTCAAAAGCAATGGGCCAACTAACTATGAACTGAAACTTCTAAAACTGTGAGCCAACATAAAGCTTTCCTCTTTTAAAACTGATTATCTTAGGTATTTGTTACAGCAATAGAAATCTGACTAACATATGAATGAATCGAGAGACTATTTGAAGAAAGGCAGAAAAGTCCATCAGGTCTCTCTCTTCAGCAGATGACCCATGATGCAGAGATGAGGTTACATATGACATAGAAAATCAGGCATCTTCTCACCTGTCTGATGGCTACTTTTATGGGAGGGACCATCTCAACACCCTCTTTTCCTTTCTCACTTGGTTGTTTATCAATAATTGACAGGGAAGCAGAGTCACAGACCATGATGCATAAAGAAGAAGACAGCTGTGACACCTTAAATCCAGCAAGGTATGATCCTCCATAATAAAAAATCACAGGCCACTTGTTTGAGGAATTTCCATTTTGTTGAATGTTCATTGATGAAACAAATAGAAAAAACTGCTTCCAACAAATGGTATTAGTGGATCACATATGATTGCTGGATTTTGGTCATACTACTGTTCCTTTAACTAGAGTAGAGTTTGCAGCATTTAGATGAACTTTAAAGGTGTTTTGTGAATATTATTTACTTCAATCATGTCCAAAGTAATGATAATTTTGAAAACTACAATGAAGAAACTGCATTTTTCATGGAGACAAAAGTATAGTTTAACTTTCCATAAATGTGTTTATGTGAGTCACTTGTAATACATCATTTTAGTTTTATCAATTGTCTTTTCCAAACTAAACTTGCTTTTAAGTAAGTAGTTGCTTCAAAAGATAGATACAGATGCCAGTTAACAATGCATTCTGTGAATTATGGTCTCTTTAATGATACATTAGTAGTGTAGGACATGAAAGGAAGAAATGAGGACAACACAGTAGATAGAAGATATTAAAAGAAAGTTACCTAGAATTTGAGTGAGAGTTAGACCCTCTCCTGGCAAGAAAGAAGGAACACTGTCATCACAAAGTGGGCCAAAAGTCAGGTCAAGTAGGGTCAAAAGTGGGAGCAACTCATGCACTGTTTCGGTAGACACAGAGCAAAAACAGACTGATATTGAAGGAGGAGGAAGGCATAAAACAACATATGAAACCCGTGGAAAACTATTGCAATGTAAAGGAGCATACATGGAGTAGCCCGAAGTGTGTATCTCTGAAACTTTAATACGGGACTGGAAACTAGTTCTGAGAAAGTAGTATTCTCAATAAGGTGCAAAAATCTGGATTAAAAAAAAAAAAAGCTGGGTTTGCTAATCCCAACCTCTGGGAGGCTGAGATAAGAGAACGTCAACTTTAAGCCCAGCCAATGCAACTTAACAAGATCCTGTCTCAAAATAAAAAATAAAAATGATTGGAGATATAATTCAGTGTGAAGGTGCTAAGATCAATCCCTGGTACCTAAATAAATAAATAAATATTTTTTAATTTATAAAATTCGTATAACATTTTCAATGTATCATGATTCATTCTAAGTATTTTTTGCATGTATTAACTCATCTAGTTTTTCCAAAATACCACAAATGTGTTCTATTATTATTGTATAAATTTTGTAATTGTGGAAACTGAGAAGGAATAAAGAGTTCAAAAGTTGGAGTCAGACTTTTTGCTCTGACAATTTCATTCCAAAGTCTGTATTTTTATTTTTGCACTAAGAAAGGATGGCAAGGAAATAATAAGCATTACAAAAGCAGAATTAAAATCATTTAAGGCAGTAAGAGACTAACTGAAGTTGTGAGGGACTGATATTAAAATACAAAGACCTCCTAGAAAGGGGTAAAACAACAAGGAAAGAGGAGACAACAGACACAGAAACTGGAGAATAAAATTCTCCTTTGCTGACTGAAAAGATGCATCACATTCCAGGCAGAATAAAGAGACCTACATCTAGACATAGTCTATCAAAACAGAAACATAGACTAGAACATTAAATAAAGAACATATGAAAAACTACTGTTATATATAAAATGCAGCCTCTCTTGTAGTTAAAAAATTTTAGATTCTATTTTCACATTTGAAATGTAAGAGTGACAAAATACATGAGGCAAAATGAATAGAGCTGGAAGAGAAGAGAGACGATCCAACATAACAGTTTGAGGCCCCTGTATCAGTAACTGGCAAACAGAAAACAAATGAAAACATAGTTAAACAGAGCATCACTATTAGTCGATGGGATCTAAATGACATTGATAGATTACATTCTGTTGTGGGTTAAATCCAGAATGTCCTGCAAAGTTTGCGTGCATTTAGAGACAGGCCTTAGGGAAGGAAGGTGGGGGCAATATAGTTGAATCCCTGTTAGCAGATGGGGTCCGGGTGGAAAAGACAATCACTGGGGGTATGATCTAAAAAGGTATTTCTCCCTCTCCAGCTCCTGTCCTCTTTCTCTCTGCTTTCTGCCACCATGAGGCAGGCAGCTTTCCTCTGCCCAGGACCCTCTAGCATGCTATTTTCTGCATGTGAAACTGTGCAACATTGACAGAAACATCTAAAACGTGAAACACATTGTTGTCCCCTGATTGAGGTGTTTTGAAATTTTTTTGTAGTTTTTTTCTTCTTCTTTTTCTTTCTTTTTATCCTTGAATAAAATGGATTTGAAATAAGAAAAAAAAAACACAAAATAAATCAACCTCTCCTCCTTTAAACTGTAGTATATCAAGGCTCAGAGATGAGAAAGTAAGACATCTTCATTTGATCACAGCAGACTATGATCCTTTTCAAGCTCACACAAAACATTCACTGAGAGACCACATTCTTTGCCACAAAACACTTCAATACATTTAAAAGAATAGTGCCATACAATGCATTCTTTCAAATCACAATTGAATTAAACTTAAAATCAGTAAGAAAAGGCAGCTAGAAAATCTCCAAAATACTTTGAGGTTAAACAATACACTTTAGAATGATACATAAATCAAAGAAGCCTCAAAAGAAATTTAAAAATAGTATGAGCTAAATGAATGGAAATAAAAATACAACTTTTCAAGAGATGTGGTTTGCAATAAAAACAAAGCACAGAAGGAAATTTATAGTACTGATTACATTTGCTGGAAAGGGAAAAGTATCCAAAATCAATATGTGTATTCAATCTAGAAAGCTAGGAAGAGAACAAATTAAATCCAAAAGAAGTAACGAAAAACACAGCAAACATCAGTGAAGTTGACAAGGAATTGATAGAAAAGATTAACAAAATCAAAAGTTAAAAAAAGTTTTAAATTGGGCATGGTGGTGCCTGCTTGTAATCCCAGCAGTTGGGAGGCTGACGCAAGAAAATCACTGTAAGTTCAAGGTCATGCTGGGGTACATAGTGAGTTCAAGGCCAGTCTGTACTACAAAGCATGACCCTGCCTCAAAAAGAAAATGATGTAATAAACCAAAATGGCTTAATAAAATTTATAAACCTCTAGCCAATCTTGCCAAGAAAAATAAAAATACAAAAAGTATAGCAAAAAAAAGAGTTAAAAAGAGTGTAGTAATACTGGTTCCATGAAAAGGATAATAAAGGTATATTACAAATAACCCTATACTCACAAATTTGATAATTTCAATTAATAAACTAATTCTTTGAAAGACCTAATCTATCAAAACTCACAGAAAGAGAAACACAGTTTGAATAAGCCTTCATTTATTGAACAAGTTGAATAATTAATAACTTCCCAGAAGAAAAAGCATAAGGCCTAGATAGGTTCACTGGTGAATTTCATGAAATGTTTAAGAAAGAAATGATACCAACTCTACAATGTCTTCCAGAAAATAGACGCAGCAGGAACACTTTGCAACTCATTTTGTGAGGTCTGTGTTGTCCTAATACCAAAACTAATGTCATTATAAGAAAAGAAAACTATAGATTGATATCTTTCAGCAATACAGATACCAAAATCCACAAGAAAACATTATCAAGCTAAATCCAATAATGTATAAAAAATTATATCCAGGCATTGTGGTGCATTCCCATAATCCCACTACTCTGAGAGGCTGAGGCAGGAGGATCTCAAGTTTGAGCCCACTCTGGGCAAATTAGTGATTTAGCAAGGCTTTGTGTCAAAATAAAAATGTTGGAGACACTCAGTGCAAAGGGCCTAGGCACAAACCCCAGTAATGTAAAGATAAATTACATGCTGCAACTAAGTGGGGTCTATTCTAGATATATAAAGCTGGTGTTCAACACTTGAAAATCAATACAATTCACTTCATCAATAGGCTAAAGAAGAAAAATTACATGATCATTTTAATATATTAAGATAAAGCAGTTCATAAAATTCAATTTCCACTTGGTTAAAAAATCTCAGTAGGGAATTGAAAAAATTTCTTCAATCTGATAAATAACACCAATGAAAAGTATTTCAGATGACATCATACTTAGGGTCAAGAACTAGCTGCTTTCTTCCAAATACTGGGCAAAATTTAATGATGTCACCTCTCTTCCCTCCTGTTTAAAACAATACTGAATATCCTAATTAATGGAATAAGAAAAGAAAAGGAAATAAAAGATTAGTCAAGAAGAAATAAAAATATATTTGCTTGTAAATGATACAGTTATCTAAAATTAACAAAAACTTCTGGAACTTAATAGTAATTACAGCAAAGTTTACAGGATACAAGATTAATACTGTTTACAAGAGTCAACTGATTTCATTTTTATCAACACTGAACAAGTAGAATTTGAAATATAAAGCACATCTTACACTAACATGAGAGAGAGAGACACAGAAATACAGAGAGAGAGATACAGAGGGGAGAGAGAGAGATAGAGAGAGAAGTTCAAGATCTATATGAGGAAAATTACAAAACTCTGATCAAAAAAGTTAAAGAAGGAGCTGGGTGTGTGGTGGAGTAAGCCTGTAATCCCAGAACTCTGGCAGGCTGAAGCAAGAGGATCACAGCTCCTACTCCAGCCTGGGCAACTTAGTGAGACTCTGTCTCACAGTAAAAATATTTTAATAAAGGGGTAAAGATGTTAAAAACAAAAACAAAACTTCAAACAACAGCAAAAACCACAAATTAAGATCTAAATAAATGGAGAGCTCCATGTTACGGATAGAAAGATTTAAAATTATTAGTATGTTTCACCTTCTTTACATGATCTATAAATTCAAGGCAATCTCATAAATTTAACCAAGTGAAAATGGACTAATTCTGAAATTTATATGGAAAGGAAAGAGACTCAGGGTAACCAGTGTAGCATTAAAGAATAAGATTGGGGGATTGATATAACCAATCTTCAAGTTTTATTATGAAACTGCTGTAATCAACACATACCATATTGATAAAAAGCAAAAAGATCAAAAACAGACTGCAGAGCACAGAAATAAACCCAACCAAATATAATCAAGTCATCTTTGACAAAGGACCCAAAACACTTTGATGGCCAGGGATTTAGTTCAGTGGCTTAAGTGTCTTCCTGGAAAGCACAAGGTCTTGAGTTGATCTCAGATATGAAACAAACAAACAAAAACAAATGAAAAACAATTTGATGGGGGAGAAATAGTCTTTTCAACAACTACTACATAGATTCACACTCTTAGAATGAGTAGACATCTACTTGCCAAAAAAAAATTTACACACAAACCTTCCATATTTCACAAAATTTAATTCAGAATGAATAATTTCCTTAAAGTAAAATACACGATAAAAAAATAACCAGAAAAAATTTAGATAACTTTGAGTTTGGTGATATTTTTTAGGTACAAGACTTTTTAGCTACAAAACTTTTAGATACATAAGCATGGTCAGTGTAAGAAAAATACTGACAAGTTTGACTTCATTAAAATTAATCATGTCTTTTGATGTGCAAAAGCTTTTTAATATAATGAAATCCCAGTTTTTGATTCTTTGAAGTATTTCCCATGCTGTTTGGGTTTTGTTTATGAAGTCTACCTACTCCTGTATCTTTAAGATTTCTACCTATTCTCTCTTCCAGTAGACTTATTTTTTCTGTTTTAATGTTTATTTATTTATTTATTTATTTGGTACCGAGGATCAAACTCACAACCTTGTGCTTACCAGGCAAATGCTTGAACCACTGAGCTAAATCCCTGGGTGTTTTAATATTAGATCTTTGATCCATTTTGACTTTAGTTTAGTGCATAGTTATAGACATGTGTTTTGAGACCATACTCAGAAATAAACCAGAATCACATGTGTAAACACTGTATTGTCTCCCTAGTGTAAGAAGTTGAAAGTATAAATAAGACCTAAAATGTACAATAGATATTGTGAAATGGGAAGAAGCTCTTTAAAAGGAAAGAGAAACTGGGATAGGGGAAAGGAGGGAAGGAAGGGAAAAGGAAAAAAAAATATATATGCATATACAAAATAGTTAAGATAGTTATACTACTAATTGCTATTAGTTCACTGGAAAGAACAGTTAGCGTCTATATTGTTTGACCATTTTTCATGCCTATATCTTCTAATCTGAGCAATTACTTTGAAGATGACAATACAAAGTACTAACCATTGTTACTCTCCTACAATCTTGTTTTGAAATTTTGTACCACCTTTATTGCTTTTTTTCTTTAAAATAAAAAAATAAAATTAATGTCTGCTCTCTTCACTGCAAGACACTGTGGATGTGAAGATAAGACAAATATGGGATACAAGACCAAAAAACATGCCTAGTTACGTGCTAGTACCTTATATAGGCAAAGAACCCTTAAACCTTAATGATAAGAAAGTGACCCTAGTAAAAAATGGACAAAGGATCTAAACAAACATCTCACCAAAGAGCATGTAGAGAAGGCAAATAAGAACATGAGAGGATGTTTGACATTATATTCATTAGGGATTTGCAAATTAAAACAACAGGATACTAGTACACACCTGTTAGGACTTTTTTTTTTTTTTGAGACAAGATTTCACTATGAAGTTTAGGCTGGCCTTGAACTAATTTTGTAGCCTGGGCTGGCTTTGAACTTGTAGCGATTCTCCTGCCTCAGCCTCACAAGTGCTGGGATTACAGGCGTGTGCCACCATGTCTGGTTTATCCAGTGATTTTTAAAAAATGAGCTACTAAGGCACAAAAAATATGGAAGAAACTTAACTGTATTATTAAGTGAAATAAGCCAGTCTAAAAAGGTCACATACTGGATTTTTCCAGTAACATCCTGGAGACAATGGAAAGACCACTGGTTGCCAGGAGCTCAGGGGGAGGTAGGGAGAATGAACTGGTGGAGCACAAGGGGCTTTAATAGTAGGGTGAAATGACTGTGCATGACATTGTGTTGGTGAGTATATAATATTATGTATTTGTTAAAGTCCACAGAGTTCCACAATACATAGAATGAATCTTAGTGTATACTATGGCCTTTGTTATTAATTATCAATACTGGTTCATCACTTATAATACCACAGTAGTACAAGCTGTTAATAGCAGAGTTAAACTGGTTTGTGTGAGTGAGGTGACAGTGTATGACAAATCTGCCTTTTATGTGTGGCTTTTCTATAAGCCAAAACCGCTCTAAAACAAAAGTCTCTATTTTTAATGAAAAAAGTTAACAAGATGCTATTTCACATTTCAAATTGCCCAGGGTTTCAACATTAGTGTCAGTAAGGGGAGGATGGAAATTCACCGTCAAAAGCTTTAGATTTTTATTAACCTCTTGATTTAGCAAGTCTCTTTCTAGGCAATCATCCAAGAAAATAACCATGGATAAGTAAATGTTGCTCATCACAACAAATGATAACAAAAACTAGGAGACAAGAAGAATGACAGAATATTCTGTAGGCACATATATGCATGGGAAATTAAAAGGATGGCTAACAAGATATTAATAGTGAATATTTTTATCATATATTCTTTATTTTTTTTCTTGAAATAGAAAAGTCACGCACATCAGAATGGCTATTATATTTCTAAAAATACAGAAAATAACAAATGTCAAGAATGTGGAGAAATTGAAATGCTTGTACACTGTTGGTGGGAATGTACAATGGTTACGGCTGCGATGGAGGACATTCCCCTAGTTCTTCTGAAAATTAAACACTGTTTTAGCAGAGGACCCACCTTTCTGTCTTCTGTGTATATACTGCAGAAAACGCAAGGACTCAGACATTTGTACACACATGTTTGTAGCAGCTATACACATAAGTCCTAGGTGGAAGCAACTGAAGTATCTACAGATGAATGAATAAACAGGATGTGGTATACTTATAAAGTGGAATAATAGTTGGCCTTTTGGAACACATATACAGAAGACATCATGCTAAGCAAAATAAGCCAGTCAAAGAAAGACAGAAACTGTATGATTCTACTCATGGGATTCAGATCATTGTAATAGGACATAACAGACAAATACTAGATTACCTCTTTCTGGAAATATGTTGTTTTTGGTGAGTTTGACACTTTTGGGTCTGGGATGGTTATCATCCATACCCATGATGAGGTTGCGGAAAAACAAATCAAATTTTTTTCTACTATCTGCATTGATGGTGCCAGCCACGGTCCATACCAAGGAGAAGAGGAATAGACCTTGAAGCCAGAGGAAGATCTGCTGACTCGACAAGCCTTCAAAGAATTCACTTTCCTCATTTCCTGTGTCTTTAATTTCATCTAAAAGTGAATGAAAAGGGAAGATCAGGATGAAAAGCAGTGTGTTGTGGATATAAATGCTGTGAACTTACCAGTATTGTCTATGAAGGACATGGGCATTTGACTGGCATTGACTGAGTGCATGTCACATACAAGATCCTTTATCATATACATTTTAATTGTGTTAAAATAAATGCAACATAAAAATTTTCCATCTTTTCTATTTTCAGTGTACATTTCAATGGTTTTAAGTACATTTATATGTGTAGCCACCACCACCACCACCCATATCCAGAACTCTATCTTGCAGAACTAAAATTCTGCACTCATTAAACAGTAACTTGCCCTCTATTTTCCATCATTCATATAGCTAAAATTCTACTTTCTCTTTGTATAAGTTTGATTACTCTAGAGACATCATAGAAGCAGAATTGTACAGTCATCATTCAACTGACTTATTTCATTAATCATTATGTGTTCAAGATTCATCCATGTTGTATCACGTGTCAGAATTTCCTTCCTCTTTAACACTGAATTATATTCCATTGTGATCACATTTTATCCATATGTCTGCTAATGGACATTGGGTTATTTCCGCACTTTGAGTATTATAAATAAGGCTGCTGTGAGCATGAATGTTTGGGTGGACACGCAGAAGTGAAAATCTAGATCCTATGATAATTCTACATTTACTTTTTCGAGGAACCACCACACTGTTTTCTGTAGTGAGTATACCATGCCAAATTCCCACCAGTGATGTATAAGGGTTCCAAGTCTCCACATCCTCACCAATTTTCTGGTTTCAGTTGTAGCCACCCTAGCAGGTATAGGGTAGTATCACTATTATTGATTTGCATTTTCATAAAGATTACTGATGTTGATTCTTTTCACATTCCAAAGCATGGTACAACATGAATGAAACCTTTTCATGTGCTTATTGCCCATATGTTATTCTTCTCTGGAAAAATATTTATTCAAATCCTTTATCTACTTTTGTATCAGGTTGTTTGTATTTTTTGTGTTAAGTTTTAGTAGAGTAGTTTTAGTAGCTCTAGATATTAACCCTTTATCAGATGTATAATTTATAAACATTTCTTCTGTGTGGGTTGCCTTTTCTACTCTGTGGATAGTGCCTTTTAAAGCATAAAAAGTTTTAACTTTTAATGAAGTCCAGTTTGTCTATTTTTTATTTTGTTGCTGTGTCTTTGGTGTCAAATCCAAGAAATCATTGTGAAATTCAATGCAGAGATTTTGCCTTATGTTTTCTTCTGAAAGTTTTATAGTTTTAGCATTTATGTTTAGATCTTTCACTCATTTTGAGTTAATTTTTGTCTGTGATATTAAGTAGAGTTCCAGGTTCATTCTTTTGTATATGCATATCTTGTTTACCAAGCATTAATTTGTTGAAAATATTAACTTTTTCTTTTTGAATTGTCTTGGCACATACATGGTCAAAATAACTTGATGAGTATAATAGGGTCAAAACAATTTTACCATATGTGGGAGATTTCTATGCTTTCTATTCTGTTCCATTGGTTAGATGTCTATCTTTATATCAGTACCATATTGATTGTATCACTATAGTTTTGCAATAAGTTTTAAAGTCAAGAAGTGTGTTTTCCAGGTCTTTTTTATTCTTTCTTTCTTTCTTTCTTTCTTTCTTTCTTTCTTTCTTTCTTTCTTTCTTTCTTTTTTTGTACTGGGACTCAAACTTGTGACCTGGCACTTGCCAGGTGGGAACTGTGCTGCTGAGCTATATCCCGAGCCCTCCAGTTTTGTTTATTATTAAGATTATTTTAGCTATTTAGAGGCTCTTGAGACTCAATATGAATTTCAGGATGAATTTTTCTGTTTCTGCAACAAATGTCACTAAGATTTTATATAGGACTGAACTGAGTTTGTTGTTGACTTCTGAGTGGTGGTATTGACATCTCAACAATATTTTCCAACGCATGAACATTTCACCTCATTCCATTTATTTATGTGTTGTATATTTTTTCAGCAGTGCTTTGCAGTTTTCACTTAAAAAGTCTTTCGGCTTCTTAATGATGTTAATTCCTACAAATTTCATTATATATTATGCTATTATAATTGCATTATTTTCTTAATTTCTTTTTTATATTGTTCATTCTTAGTGTATAGAAATGCAATTGATTTTTATATGTTAATTTTGTATCTTTCTAAATTTATTAGTTCTAACAGTTTTTTAATGTGTGGACTCTAGTTTTTTTCATCTTAAGCTCATACCATTTGCAAATAGGCAATATTATCCCTTACAATTTAGATGGCTTTCATTTCTTTTTTAAAAATCTAATTATTTTTAATGGAAGTGGTAAAAGTGGGCAATTTTGTTTGCTGCTTATCAAAGAGGAAATATCTTCAGCCTTTCCTGTTGAACATGTTTGCTGTGGGCTTTTCACATATGCCTTTTTATGAGCTTTAATTTCTTTCTTCCTTTTCTTTTTTTTTTTGCAGCTGCTTTTGTCCTTGGTGCAAAACATAAGGTCTTTCCAAGTTTTTCTGAGGCTGCACTTTTTTCCTTGGGTAGTTTTCCAAATTCTTTTATATATATTGTGGCTGTTTTCAAATGTCCTAGTCATTAAAAGTCTAGCTCCTAAAAGTGGAAAAAAGAAAAAAAGAAGAGGGAAAAAGTACCGACACTCTAAATTTCCTGGAAGTCGCTTTATCCCAAGGTGGTGGGCTCACAACAAGAGCCATCTGTCAGAATACAGATCCTTGATATTTGGATGAGAGTTTTGTTTTGTTTTGTTTTTTTTTAGACAGGGTTTGCAGTGAAGGCTGGCCTTGAGCTCACTTTGTAGCCCAGGCTTCCTTTAATCTTGCAACAATCGTTCTGCCTCAGCTTCCCGAGTGCTGGGATTACAGGTGGAGAATAAGGTTCTTATTGTCTACCCTAATTCCTACAATCTATGTGCAAGCTACCTCTGGAACATGTGCCCAGCTTGTGCCATAGCACAGAAAGGCTACAGAAGGGTAGCTACTACCATGCTGAAAGCTGAAACTGATCAAAATTAATTGAAATTTACTACCTAAGCTTTCCCCTGGAAATTTTAAGCCTTAGAATACACTCTAGAATTCCAAAATAGTTACACTGGATGGATTCTGCCAATCCAATTGTATAGATGACAAACTGATTCATGGTGCTTCCTATTACATAATCTTCATGGAATATTCTATCCATTTACATCTTAATTTAACTTATATAACTGATTCATGAAAGAGAAATGGTTATTTATATTTTATGCATGAATAAATTAAGACTCAGAAAGGCCAATATGTTACAGAATTAGACATAATAAAACTAAAATCTGCACTAAAACCTGGCTTACTCCAAAGCCACACTCTTTACCACTTTACCAGTGCTCTGCAAACTTCATGTGCACACAGACCACCTGGTGATTTGTAAGACTGTGGACTCTGATTGAGAACACTCAAGATCTCCTTTTCTATTGAGTTCTCAGGTGATGCAATCTTTTTGTTACTGATACTTTGAGCATCAAGTCATACAGATACATTCCATCTTTCAGGTGAAAGAAGCCAAAAGAGATAACAAGAGAATTAAATAGCTTATCTTCCTAATGCTCTACTTTTTTAGTGTCCCTCTTCCTATTTTTTTCATCAGACATGTTCATCTATACTCCAGGCTGCTCATAGTTACTCAGGAGTCCACTCTGTTTTGTTGCCTCAGGTTTCCAGCCATCGTGAGTCTCTACAGCCTTTCTGCTTCCCCTTCCAGCAGCAATACAAGTATTTGATGTTCCTCTTCCATAACAATAAGTACTTCTAATGCACATATCTTGGTTTCTAGGTACTATTCCTCAGTATAAAGAACAAGGACTCCTTAGAGAAATGGTTGGTTACAAAGTGAATCAGGCAAAACACAAGATGGACCTGGAATATCTTGTGATATCAGAAAATAAGGTCATGCTTGAAAAAGGATGAGGAAAAAAAGATATTAAAAGGACATGGGAGCCCGCCTGAAGGAGCTCCAAATGGCTACAGCCATTTGAATAACAAAATAAATAATTACAGCACTGTATTATAACTCATATAATGAAATAAATATAAGTGTATACTTTGGTAAACAAAATAATTTAATAAGTAAACAATTAGGGAAGAGGAGCATTTCTTCCTTCCAGAAGAATTCCAATTAGTAGTACAGAAGAATTAGAAGTACGAAGTTACAATTAGGCAAATACCATAATGATTATTGTAGGAAAGATACACCAGTGGTTTCTAAAATCAATTGGTCTAAATTTGAGGAGAAATAGGATATTTGCATAATTTGCAAATATCTTCTCCAAGTCTTTTTTTAATGAAAAGAAAAGATAGTCACCACAATGAAGGAGGAATGTGACTCTGACCAAATTTAAACTGGATTAGAACCTTCACTAGTAATAAGATACACATCTCTTCCTTGGTATTCCTACTACAAATGTATAACCTAAATCAATTAGGAGAAAGCATGAGGTAAACTTAAATTGAGAAGCATTCTATAAAGTAACTGGTCAGTACACTTGAAGTGCAGTTATAAAGGACAAGACTGAGGAGCTGTCACAGATGGGGACAATTATGGAGATACAACACTCAAAAGTAATGCAGCATTTTGAATTGGATCCTGAAACACAAAAAGGACATTTTTGGAAAAACTGATGACATTCAAGAAAAGTATATAGCTTCTTTAATAGTGTAATACCAGTGTTAATGTCCTTGTTCTGAAAATTGTACTCTGGTTATATAAGACATTGAAGTGAGGTGAAGGGTGTGTGTACTCTTTTCTCAAGATCTAAAGTTATTTCAAAATAAAGGGCTAAAAAATGCACTTAGTGTTCCTTATCTTAAGGCCCTGTTAATCACAGCTACCATGTTATTGCATTTAATACTGATAGAATACAAAGTTAGAGCTCTGGTAACAGCTCTGTGTACATTTTAGCCCAGTTCCCAGCTTTTAGTAGTTGTGTGCACTTGAGTATTTCTGAAAGATTTCATAGCTACAGATATGGAAAGGCAAAAAATGAGATCACTCTGGGCTGAATATAATGTGTCAATTTTTCATGCTGGTTTCTTTTTTCCTAGGCCATAGACAGAGCTTACAAATAAAAACACAAACAAAGCATTATTTGTACAACTGATGTGCTTCTGAAGAAAATGCCTCAACATGGAAAATATGAAAATTAAATAATATGTAGAAATTCTCCACTCCACTGTTTGCCAAGTTACTTTTTTTAAATCTATGACTACAATGCTTTTGAAGAAACAAGCTGAGAAACTATGTACAGTATATAAAACAGAAGTCCTAAAGAAGATTCATTGTAAGTTTTGTTTTTGCCAAAAATGGCATCCAAAATAATTCTCTAAATGGACACGTATTTGTCATTTGCAGTAAAATTCAGTGAAATTTGATTTATGTGAAATAATTATAGCAATTTATAATTCTACCTTGGGAAGTAAATGAATCACAGAACCATTACATGTCCCCTAAAATTCACTAGTTTTGCAGACTAATATGATTAGCTCTCATAGTGTATTTGTTTCTTTTTTAATTTTATTTAAAGAGAGGGGAAAAATAAAGCAAAACAGAAAAAAAGGGTAGAAACAATACAAATTTTAAAAAAAAAGAACGTAAGAACTCACTAGTTGATACATTACATATTGTCTTCCTGGATGTAGTTGCTCGAGTTACAAAATCAAAGCATACAAAGTGGACATTCAAACAGTGAGGCTGTAAACAGCTCCATTCTCTGATCCAACAAAAACTTAGCAACATAATTATCATTCCTACACCCTTAAATATACATGCAGTTATATCCTTTAGAGCACTTGCTTTTCCTCCTTTTGCTTTTTAAGTCCATAATCTGTTTAGTTATATCATGTTTCAGGTTGCTCAGTACCTTGCTGATCTGTTTTGTTGTTATTTACTTAAAATTTTTTTTTCTTATTTATTATTATATTTATTTTATTTTATTTTATTTTGAAGGTAGTAAAATACAGCAGACCAAGACAGGACATAGCAAACTGAGGGAGTGAAGTGAAATTGGCACAGAACCTCACAGCAGGCCACTGGGACAACAGCAATAGGCACAATAGTACATCTGGTTTTCTTCACAATAGTTCTTCCTTCAATCAGGCAGAGCAATATCGAAGGAAATACCGAAATTACAAGAACATAACATTGAATAGAGCAATACCATTGATCAAAACAGAGATAAAAATATTTGCCCTCAAAGAGATGGCAGAAGAAAATCCCCCTTATTTGCTATATTGCATATAGTCAAACTCTCAAGACATGCTCACATCTCCGACTCTCACTTGCTGGGGGTGGAGGGATGGATGTTTGATTCTTAGCCGCACCCCAGTAGGCTCACAGCCGCCCACCAGAGGGGTAAACTGGCTGCCTGTTTTCCCAGCACCCCAAGGTCCAACATGGCATGTCGCAGATCTCAGGAAACGCTGATATGGTTCTCATTGTATTTGTTTTTTGAATTCAGATTTTTGCAATATAAATTTTCTTAACATTCAAAATTTTCCTATATAACTTTTATGATATTTTTCTGAAATACATTCATATATCTCATCTAAATTTATCTCCCTCTAGGATATTGCTGTGAGGTAAAGTGAGACAGGACATATTACTCCCATTGTGTGGGAGTAGGAGGGATAGTTTGCATGAAATCACCAAAAAAATTAATATCAAATCAAGACAACATAGATAAATGCTTTCCATCAAATACCATTATCTACAACTCAAAGGACTGCTTATTGTTGGCCAAATACTTTAGTTGGTCCCATTATAACTTAAAGGAGATAAAAGAGGGCTGAAAGCAGAAGAACCAAGGTACACTCATTCCTCTTGTGACTTAAGAATCATGAGAGTCACTTACCAAGCAGTGAAGAATACAGCCTCATCATTGAAAAGGCGAGGTGGATGGGGGATGACTGGACCACAAATTTACAATGAAGGTGAATAAATTCCAGGCAGGGCTGGACAAGCCACATGAACAAGTCATTGACCTGAGAATAAAAAGCTGTATGAGAGTTACAGACATTATCAAAAAGGGAGCTGAAGACTAAGAGCTTGGTCCTCTCTCAGCAGGCTGGAGATGCTGGCACAGTGATAATGTCTTCTGAGTGCAGGTGTACTGGGGAAAGCTTATAACCACCTTGAACCCTCTGCCAGCCTCCTTTCTAATGACCTTAAGACCATGCAGCTCACAGGCCATGTTAACTCAAGTTTCCCATCCCTTTCCACTGGATACTCAGAGAAGCCTAGGCACAGGATGTATGAAGTAGGTTTAGGAGCCAGCTACTGTATCTGAGTCTTTCTCTCCTCTTCTCTTCTCTTCTTTCTCTTCCCTTCCCTTCCCTTCCCTTCCCTTCCCTTCCCTTCCCTTCCCCTCCCTTCCTGTCTTCTCTTCACTCCTCTCTTCTCTTCTTCCTCTCTCTCTCCCCCTCCTCTCTCTCTCCCCTATATATAAGGAATTCCAAGCACCTGATTTATAAATGACTGTTAGAGATATACAAAGCAAGACTCCTCTCTAAAATGGCCATAGGAAACTCAGACCTAAATTTTGGGCTCGTTCTCACTAATTCACCATATATATGACACATCTATTTATCTGGGTACATAATGATTCTTGTCTCTTCTCCTCACCCAATTTCATTTTATTTTCTTTTTTATTTCCAGTTTCATTTTTTTTTTAAAAACTACTTGACTAATTTTTCTACTTTTATTTTAGTGCACCTTTTAAAAAAACTTCAGTTATATTTTGTGATTTTCAATCTATGTTATATTAAGGTTGATGAGGAAAGTAGAAAAGGAAGGAGAAATGGACTGCACCACCTTATCTTGACCACATGAAGAAGAAAATTGGAAAAGTGGCAGCAGCTAGAAAACAAGATAATTGGGGATAGACAGAGAATTCCCTGGCCCTTCTTGCTTCCTAGAATTATGAAGGTGAAGACATCCCTAGAAAGTCTTTGAGATGAGCAGGGAAATAAGGATGGGAGGGAAGGGCCCAGGTCTCACCAATTCCACGTGCTCCTTGGTAAGATTGGTGGGGAGGGTGTCCATGTATGAATCTTTCAGTGGCTTCCAGCCTAGCTGATGGGGCTCCATGTAGATCATCCCA
Organism: Hydrochoerus hydrochaeris; assembly: GCA_004027455.1. Lineage (NCBI taxonomy): Eukaryota > Metazoa > Chordata > Mammalia > Rodentia > Hydrochaeridae > Hydrochoerus > Hydrochoerus hydrochaeris. The sequence goes on from PVLA01000414.1 coordinate 301,707, forward strand.
CATCTGAGAAGTATGAACAGAACTGGTTTCGCTGCTTTTTTATTTGTTGCTAATATTGGGTGATATTTACTGTATGTTGTCCACTCCTTTAGGCCTTAATGGACCTTGACAGTAACCTTCAGCTTACCATATGATGACCCTTATCCTATTCCTTGGGATTTCCCCATCTTGAATCTTGATTTCTTTCTTTCTTATATAGTTTTATAGCATTTTATATGTTGCCAAAATGTATCTAGATCTTAACTCTGATTATTTTCAACAATTTAAAAGGAGAGTTCATGCTGTAAGTAATATTTTGGGCTTCTTTTACATGTAAAGATTTAATCCTTAACATATTTACTAAGATTTATCCATATGGTTGTATGTGAGTGAAGCCTATTTGCTTTACATAAAGAGAATAACTATTATAAAATCCAATTACATTATACTTTATTAATTCACTCCTGTTTAAATGGGCATTTAGGCTATTTTTTAACTGTTATTGTCACGCCTCTATGAATATTCTTTATAGGTCTCCTGTTGCTCATAGACAAAAGTTTTTTGGACAGATACTGAGGAGCTCAGTCACGGACAAATGAAGGTGCTACTTTAGGGACTAATGTCAAACTCTCACTTGATTTTTAGACAGCCACTAATGCTGTGAACTGAGGATTGACTTTATGATAAGTCTAAGTGAACAACAAATAATATGGGTGATTTTCTAGGGCTTAATCATATTTACAGATTTTTAGAGCTTTCTCTCCTGCTATTGTTAGTGGGGCTACACCTTCCAGCAAGGAACCAACCAGCACAGGCTGACTTACCTGCTCACAGTGGCAGGAGATGCCTGTTCTAGGTCAGCTGGCTCAAAGATCAGACTCATCTTGGGACTCATCTGGATAATCTCTCCACTCATCAAACATAGCTGCCAAGTGCAAAGGGGTGGGGTGGCCACAGAGGTTAAATTTCAAGTGAAAGATCTTAGTGAACACAAAACTGGTTTAAATGAAGCCCACAAATATTTCTTGATTACCTACTGTGTGTCAGGCATTGTTCTAGGTACACAGGATAAAACACACAAAAATCCCTGCCCTCTTGGGGTTTACATTCTACTGGAGGAGACAGATGATAAAACAAATATATAGTCCATAAAATAATGAAAATTGCCCTAGAGAAACATTGAAGTAGAAGAGGAGCTAGGAGATGCTGCTGTTGCTCAGTGCTGTTGTAATTTTAGGCAAGGAGCAGGAAATCACTGAATTTCAATTTTAGATGAAAAATTAAGAAATAGTCATCACCATATGAAGTTTTTTATCCCTTTCTCTGTGTTTAATATATTCACTGCACATTCTCATCCTGTTTTATTAGCTCAAGTTTCTCACAAAAGACTTCTTTTTGTGAGATGATGAGCATATTTTTCTTTTTGTTTAAGAATATTTTTGACTTGTGGTATTATAATATGTTTCTAAGCAGAGGAAATTAAAGAAATTAAGAATTTCTACCAGTATGTGAAGTAATGGATCTGTTAATTAGCTTGATCGTAGCAATCATTTCACAATGTATACATATCTTAAAACATGATATTGTGCACCTTAAATACATATGATTTTATTTGCAAACTATATCGAGAGAGAGAGAGAGAGAGAGAGAGAGAGAGAGAGAGAGAGAGAAAGTCTCCCTTTTGAAATTCCATGTGGGCAAATCCATTTTTGGAGTGACAAGAATGTCTCTATAAATCCCTTTGGAATGGAATGAAGGACCACTGGAAGTCCTGGTGTTTGGCAGGTACATCTAGGTAGAAACATCTCAAACTTTTAGGCGAGCCTTGAAATATCTACTCAGACTACCACCTTTTGCCCACATGGACTCAAGACTGAGAATGTCACATCATGAAACATGAAAATTTTCTCTCAGATAGGAACGCTTCAGAAGAGAGAGTGTTGTATAAAGAACTTAGACTCTTCCTCAAGGCTTCATTTGTCGTTGGTGGTTCTTTCAGTTTGGTTCTCATTTTGTGTAGACAGAAAACGTAACAGTTGCAAACATGAGCATGAGAACAGGAAGATTGGGTTTGAATCTACCTGTCTGCCATGTGGTGTTCCTAGAGTTATGCACTCTCTGAGAGATGCCTCAGTTTTCTCATCTATAAAGTGGATATGACAATACTCATAGGACTGCTTATAAATGGGATAATGAATGAGAATTACTTAGTTTGGTGCTTGTATATAATAAGTGGTCCATAAATGAAAGCAGATGTTATCACTAGTTACTTGTTAGCTCTTCTGCTCTTCTTTTTTAAAATCTACATTTGTACAAAACTCATTATTTTATTCAGAATAACTGATACAAACTAGAGTTTCATAAATAATCTTACCTAGTATTAATAGACAGTATAAGGGAATAATCATTGTAAATCTAAAAAATACTGAATATTGTAAACATGTACCAACACAACTCAAAAATTTGTCTAAATGTAAACTGAATATTTCTAGTAAAGATAAGTATGTTCCAAGGGAAAAATAACCCACTGAAACAAGCTTACAAAAGTCTATACAAATCCTGTTACCTCTTCCTGGGTTCCTACTGCCTTCCCCTTACCTGTAGCCATGAAAACCAAGGAGCTGTTTCTCTTAACTTTCTACTATCCACTCATTTTAATAAAAGGGTTTATACCTTACCCAAGAAAAATTTATGGACTGGTAGTTACCTTTTTATTATCATCCAGAACAGTATTCATATTTTCAATCCAAACAGCATCTACTGGCCCATCAAATATAATCCACTTGCGGTCATCAGAGGTTGAAGACGCTTGCTCCCGGAAAGCATTGGCTAGGACACCATCTGTCCACTCGTGGCTCACTGGGTCAAACCATCCATACAGCTGCCCCATTGTGATAGCCTTGGGGTTGATGATCTTGTACTCCACAGCAAACTCCTCCATCTGATTGGCTGGGTGAGAAAGCCCAACATGTGTCATTTATAAAGGCTCTGGTGAGACCAAAATGTTAGAGAAAGGCAATACCATCCCAAAGACCAATCAGACTTTGCTAATATGTGATCCAAGGAGAGTCTTTATAAAATATGTGTTTAGTCTTCATAAACTCTGGGGCACCTAGGTAGATTATATCTTAAATTGCTGGGTTATTACAGTTGTTAGTTTTTCACTTTCTTCTGACTCTGATTTCCAACAGGGCAAATGTGCTGGTTAGATCCAGTACTAAAGAAATCTGATAGGACCTAAAAGAACTTGAACATTAAAGAAGAGAGATGTAAAACTGGAGGTGTACCTCACTGGTCGGACACTTGGTTATATGTATGAGGTTTTTGATTTGGTCTTTACTACCACATATGCATACATACATATATACATACATACATACACATACCTCAGAAGGAAAGAAAATGGATGACTTTTTGTCAGTCCCTGTCATGTACTTGGCTGTCATAGCCACTGTCATAGCTAAGAACCTTAGCTTTGGTTTGGGATAATGAAACAGCCAATAGGTAAAAAGATTCTGGAAAATGATGGCTATTTTCTCTATTTGAAGTTTAGGCCTTGAAATTCTTTCCTAACTGCTTGATAAGTGTCATTTGTCCCTTGAGAAGCACATGTTTGGGCTGATGGATGGCATAGAACCATGTTTAATAGCAGAAAATAATGACACTTTTACATGGTTCTTCTAAGTTAGAGAAGGTTGGAGTACATGAGCCATGCAATAAATAAAGCATGATTGCTGCAGAATTCTGACAGTGATTTAGCTTTCCTTTTCTTCATTTAATTTCTGGAAATATATTCAAATGTCAAAATTGTTTCATACTTAAATTTGAAATGCTCAAATTAGCTATTAAGATTGTTAGCCCCCAAAACAAAATCTCAAAAACTCTAGGGCAATTTAATAATCAAATGTCATTAGAAAACAATTTTAAACAAAGTACTTGAAGTCATTATGCAAGCATACACACAGCATGGGATTTTTTTTTTTAAAACTACAGGTTTGCATATTATACTGAAATAAACAGGCAAATCCCAAAACTGTTTCTGTGGAAATAAATATAATTTCCATTTGTTGGGCATTGCTGTGCTAGGTTATGTATCTATAGTGTCATTTAATTCTCACAACAATCCCTATTTACAACTGAGAAAACAAGGATAAGAGAGGTCTAGTCATTCATCCAAGTTTGAGTCTGATTTACAAGTATGAGTTTTTATCCTCAACCTTAAAAGGAAAGGAGGAAGAGAGGCAGCAATAGAGGGAAAAGTGGGAAAATGAAAAGGAAGAAAGGAAAAATGAAGAGAAGAACGGGTGGGAAAAAGAAAGAGAGGAAAGGGGAGAGAAGGCAAAGGAAGGTAAGGGAGCAGAAGGCAAAGGGAGGAGGGGGGAGGCAGGGGAGAAAGGGAGAGGAGGGGAGGGGAAAAGAGAGGACAGGACGGGAGGGGAGAGAAGAGGAAGGAAAGGAAGAGACACTACATTGGTTTGCTTTTGGACTAATTTTATTTAGTCCAATGATAGGGTTTTCCTTCTCACTGGGGAACTGTTGTAGAAACCTCTGTTCAGCATTAGAGAATTTCCTCCAATCTTAATGTCATGCACATAAGTGCCTTGTTAGAAATATCTCATGCCTCCACCCTTTACTGTCTGCCTGCAGATATCTATGTCATGTTCTATTTCTAATTCTGACTTCATGATTCAGGGCTGGCAAAACTCACAGTCTGGCATTATCTTCATGGAGCCAGCTGACTGAGCAGGGAGTCCTGTCCTCCCTGGAAGCCAAGGATGTGAAATTTACCTGCATGTAAATCACCCAGAGCTGCAGCCAACACTTTATAAGCAGATGTCTTGCCTCCCATGGGGTCTCCGACAATCATATAGCCATGTCTTACCAGCATCATCTCATAGATCTGGGAAGAGATATCATAGAAGTTAATCACTGAAAACCTCTCCATACTGCAAGTTAGAAGTCAATGAAGAAATGAGGAGTTGAAATGGAATTTTGACAGACACTTCTAACTTTGGTGAACTAGACTCCTTTAGTGATCTATTGCTTAAATATCTCTTCGATAAACAAATACATGTGTGTCTCAGATTATTTAAGGGATGGAAGATGCTATTTTTTCTCCACCTATCTATGTGCTAAGTATCAAGCGGTTGTCCAAATCATGCATTTAATCTGCCAGGTATCATTAACCACCTTCCACAGATAAGAACATTGAACTCAAGCTTACTCAGGCTTCTCAATGATGGAGCTGGGTTTTGGACATAGGGCCTTCTGGCTTCAATGTTTCTAGTCTTTTCATTACACCATTGTCATTTTCTTTTAAAATTTTTTTAACTGATGCATAATACTTGTACATATTTATGGGATATGATTTGATACTCAGTACACATACTCAATATGTAATGATCAAATCAGGGTAATTATAATTAGCATTTCCATATTCTCAAACATTTATCATCTATGATCTCTCTAGAATTAGAGAGTAGAATGATGGTCACTAGAGGTTAGGAAAGGTAGAAAAAAAGGAGGATAGAGAGACATTAGATTACTGGTACAAAAAACAAAAAAAATCCAGGGGGAATTATTTCTGGTGTTCTACAGCACAGTAAGGCAACTATGATCCACAACAATTTCTTCTTTTTCTTTCTTCTTTCTCTTTCTTTCTTTCTTCTTTCTTCTTTCTTTCTTTCTTTCTTTCTTTCTTTCTTTCTTTCTTTCTTTCTTCTTTCTTTCTTGTACTGGGAATCAAACTCAGAATCTTGTGTTTGCCAGGGAGGTGCTTATACCACTGAGATATATTCTTGGCCTCCACAACAATTTCTTATAATGCCATCTACTTTTTAGAAGGAAAAGAAAGTCATCATTTTAGCTGCACTTTGATTGGAAACATCCACTGAAGAGGCCTAAAACTGCTATCCTGACTTGATTGGAACTCTCAGTAGATGAAAACACATTTTCTAAATAAAGCTCCATGCTGAAAGATGTTAACAACAGTCCAAGTAGTTTTAGCCTCTACTCTTGAGAACCTAGTCATGTGGAAGATCATTTCATGAATTTTCAGATTATTCCTTTTTGTCTGTGATAAGTAACCTATAGTATTTCAACTTCTTGGGCCAGGGATATAACTCAGTGGCACAGTGCATGTCTGGCAAGCACAAGGTCATGAGTTTGATTTCTGGTACCAAAAATAAATAAATAAAAATTAAAAGAAACTTCAACTCCCAGGAAAAAAACTGAAGGCAGAACAGATTATTAAGTGATCATCTAGCTTCATGTCTACTCAAGCACCTCTGACTGCTGTCACTCCAGCCCCATTTTCCCTAGGTCTTCCTAGTTCCTGCAGACATAAAACAGGCACATTCCAATATAGATACAAGAAACCAACCTGGATAATTTTCCCAATAAACCAAGGAACTGTCTGGAGTTTCATCTTTTTGATATTATTGTTCAGTGCTTCCAGAAAAACTTCATAGTCTGGCTTTGGAAGTACAACCCCAGGAAACAAGTCTGATATAATTCCCTGTTAACAAGAATAAAAGAAATAAAGGATGAAGTATTAGCCATGCAATCTCAATATTTTCCTAAAACAAGACCTCTAGACAGCAGAAATGTTTGAAAACTCCCAAAGTTCATTTGCCTGCATCAAAACTCATCTAAAACTGTAAATGTTAACACTGTTAATCTTATTTCCCTCCCAAATAATTTTAAAAGTCTGCAAATATTTAATGAGTCCACAGTAGTATCTTCTAGTCATTGTAATAAGGATGAATAAGATAGTCATGGTTGTTGTCTCCATGGAGTTTACAGCCTGGTAAGGAAGATAGGTGTTAGATCAATTAAGGAAACGATGTAGGAAGAACGCACCTGAACTCAACAGCAAATATTATTCTATTAGTAGTACCATTTTAAAAATTAAAATGGGGAACAAGACATGGATATTTGTATTATCATTATCATTTAACATCTGGAGGGAGAGAATGAGGCCACAGAGAAGGTGGCTGGAATGAGAGAGGACAGGGTGTCAGAAGATGGAAGAAGATATGCAGAGTGCCAAAGAAAACATTTTATCTTCAGCAGCTGAGCCTATATCTTTGACCAGGATCTCAAACCACTGCATACCTCAAACAGAGGGACATCTTGAGCTAAGAACTTGGCCAGGTTGACATCAAGCAAGGCTCGTAGCAGCAAGACGCTCTCATTCTCCTGGGGGTACTTGAGCTTCAGGTTGCCGGCAGCTGTGAGCACAGACTTGACAGCCCGCATGCCGTAGTCATAGTGATGCTGGGAGGAGAGTTGCTCAGAGCACAGGCGGTATGTTGCCACAATCTTCTGGGCAAGACTAGGAGGAGGGCAAAGACATGTCTACAGTTCCTTGTCCCTGTGTCTTCAGAAACTAGGTTTGCCCATGGACTTGATGGACAGGCCCCATCATTTGAAAGTCTTTTAGCAGAATTACCATAATAAACTAAGGAAACATAATTCTCTTTCAAAGTTAGGATTAAAAAGTACACATATGTGTATACCAGGTAGTGTGCATAAAGTGACATTATACACTCTCATGTATATGTATGAATGGATGTGCACATGAATGTATACACATGCATTTGGGAGAATCTATCAAACTATTAACAGTGTTAATCTCTGGAGAGTGGGACTAAGGGTTACTGAATGGAAACTCATTTCTTTCACCTCTGTACCATTATAATTTGGTCAATATCTATTTTCCTTTTTTAAGAAAACCAATTCAAAATGTAATATACTCAGCACATAACTTTTGTATACTTATGTGCATGACCATTTCCTAATTTACCCGGACACATGGCTGGCCCACCCTTCCAAGCCCCAAATACAGTTTGGATAGGCCACAATACTGCACTCTACACAGTGGGATGTGAATGAGAGTGGCATATGCCACATCTAGGGCTGGACCATCAAAATCTCTTCCACAAGGTTCTCTATCCTGTATGTTTTAGGTGTGACTTGTAAGTGTTCTGGAACCATACTTTGGGGGAGAATCACTTCTAATCATAAACATCTGTTTTGGGTTTCTGAGGAGTGAAAAATAAACTGTTGTCATGCCAAGCCATTGAGATGTGGGGATTAGGTTTAGTCTATTTTTTTTTTCTTTTGAGACAGGGTCTCACTATGCTGTTCAGGTTGGCCTTGAGTTCACATTGTAGCCCAGGCTAGCCTGAAATTCACAGTGAGTCTCCTGCCTCAACCTCTGGAGTGCAGGCATTACAAGTGTGCACTACCACACATGCCTAGGATCAGGTTTATTCTAAATGCATTAATATATATTTCTGTTAGTGATACCCTTTCTAAAAAATTGATTGACTTTAAAAACAAAGACTTTGTGTTACTCACCAGTACCAAAATGGGGTTAAACTTTATGTAGCTGTCTGAGTTAAAGGTTAAAATTAAATAGATATAAGAATTGAATGGGCAACCCAATGTAATATTGGCCTTCCATAGAAAAAATTAACTGAAACTCATCTAATAGAGGAAACCTCTTGGCCTGGGAAGCATAATACATTCAACTGAGAATTTTTGCAGCTTCTTGAATGACAAACAAGATATCCATTTACTTACCTGTGTAGATATCTGTTGTGTTCCCCTAGCCTATCAGTTGATTATGGCAAAGACGGCATAAAATAAAAATGTAAAATTTAAAATAGATCCATAAATGTCACTGTCGTGGTTTATGTTAGTGGCCTGCAAGCCTTACACAATTATGGACTTGACCAAATCTAGAATTTTGATTGGTTCATTGTCTAGTGCTCAGATTGGTGGTGTGAGTGCTACACCCGCCTAGGGGTGGAGCCAGCATAGGACGTATCAGAGGGAAGAAGGTGTGTTCCTCTCTCTTGCCAGTTAGCACTTGCTGTTTGTGGCAGGCCACGAATGGCAGCCCGCCATGCCATCCTGCCACTTGGAGCCAACTGAGCATGGACTAAAACCTCTAAGAACTGTAAGAAATAAACCTTTCCTTCCTTCATTTTGGGTGTTGGGTATTTTGCCCCAGGCACAAGTAAAAAGTAGCTAAGACAGTCACTCCAATAATTACTCATAGCTCTTGGTACATGTGTTGTGTGTGCACATATATACATAAAGATAATGTACATATATTGGAAAATTGGGTAATACTCAAATGAGAACCCACTTGACTTAAAGTAAGTGCTATAATGAAAATAATTAAACTGTAAAATTAATTAGATATTAATTTTGTTTTTTCAACTTTGAAAGAATTTCATGTTGTATAGTCTTTCCTTCAGCCATTTAGCAATGAGGGTTTGGACATGTTATAGTGAGGGGTGGGGATGTGAGTGGTAGCTTTCTTTAATGAAGTCTGAATGAGAGGCCCTTTTTTGGGTATGTGGGCCATTTTCCAGTTAGGAATGCAGCCAGAACAAAGTTTTACTGTTTTCAGATCAGCCAGTGGCAGGAAAAAAGCTGCTCAAGTTTTTCTTTTTTCTTCTAATGGGCCACTCACCTTGAATCCAACACACAAAAAGCCACTCTTTAAAGGCTTTTAAAACTCACTAGAAAATCATACCTTCTGGAGTCCAGAAACCCCATAGAATAGAGAGAGATCTCTCCAATAAGGGCATAATCTGGTACCATCATGGCTACTGTCCGGAACAAGGCCTAGAAAGGAAATAATCAATCAGAACCTGAACACCTACAGTGAATGTTGAAATACAGGGTATGGGGAGCATCTACAGAGACAAAGGAAAGGAGTATGACCATTTGGGCCACTCCAGTGACAAGAAAAGGAGCACCAGCAGCTACATTAATGAAGAGGGAGTGTTTTCAATACACAGATAACTTTCCCACTGATCCTGTTAACGTACATGCTATTACAGCAGGTCTGTTGATGGCTGTATGGAAGGCCTTAAGTGTTAGTATCCCGATACCTCGTTCTCCTATGTCAAAATGAGGACCTCTCCTTCACCTTTGGAGCTTCCCATTATTAAATATAGATATCAGAAGTCATGTAGCAACAAAAGACCATTGTGCATCAAAAGAATCTCAGGTCAGTCAGATCTTAATTTGACCAAATTCTACTTTGGCACTTGCTGCCCTGTGCTGACCTGGGGGGAGAAGCACTTGATGGATCTCCTGACTCTTTTCTATTCTTGGAAAGAACAGTGGTCTTGTTAAATAAGGTTCCAGGATAATCAGAATGCATCTCTAGCAGGTGGAGTATCATGTGCTGAAGTCAGTGAAGGTGGCTGTGTCACATCACTTTTAGATGATAGAGCAATACACTAAGAGGATAGAGCAATACACTAAGATAAGATCAATCAAGAAGTGGGTCTAGAAGTCTGTCTCTGGTCACTCTTTTCATACAGCTGGATGTGTACATACGCAGCTGTGTTTTTCTCATGGAAGGAGACCTATCTTCTTATGTCCTCTGTATTTTTGCCTTCCAGGAAAGCAGCACGCTAAAGTCAATTAGAGCCACCTTCTATGGCCTGATAAGCCTTCTCTTTCTTCCTGTTTAGAGAGAATTTCCTATATCTAATAATAGCAGGGCTAGTGCCTATTGCCTGGGCTGTAGCTCAGAGCAGATCTGCAACCAGCACTGAAGACAAATATGCACTCTTGCTATCTCTCCAGTTGGTTGGAACAGTCTGTTTGGTTTGGAAACTACTTAGAGTTAAGCAGCTTCATAGTCTAGGTTTGTTAGAGTCCTCTGTATTGAAGCTTGATGCTCTCTTGTAAGTAGGTCTACTTTGTGCTACAGTAACTTTTTTTTTTTACAGTAACTTTTAAAAATTGAGCCAGGATCTAAAAATAAGATTTCATATAATCAAAATTTCCTGCTTCTCTGGGAAAAATGAGAATATCTGGTGGTTCCCGCTTGGCAATAGTAGGATGGAGCTAAGAATTGGCTGCTGCCTTTAAATGGGGCACTCATGAAAAGCCCTACCATGTCTAGTTTGCTTTTCTGGTTCATATTGCCTATATTACCTACAGTGACCTTTCTTCTAGTGTTCATTGTTTTCCGTTTGCCATCAGTCATGATGCATGAATATCTCCTTCTCCATGAGGCCTTTTCAGGAAGTGGCTGTGTTGTGGACCAAATAAATACTAACTTTCTATCACTGGGACTCCAATATTACTTCTCACAGCAGAAAAAATGCCACCTGTTCCTACTTTTGGGCTTTTCTATGAGATCTGTAGGTAGAAACCTTCAGAATTTTCAACACTATCACACACAGTAGGTATTTATACGTATACATGCTCATTTACCTTGAGGTTGTCTGGAAGCTCAGCCCTGCCAGCATACCCAGGGTTCATGGTGATGAAGACAGCACAAGTTGGGTTCAGAGAGAGCTCAGTACCTTCAAAGATGAATGTCTTCAGCTTCTGGATAATGGCTTGTTGAATACTGAGTATCTGCTGGGCTACCACAGACAGTACCTCCACCTATGGTGAGAAGCCCAGCTGGTGTGAGCTCTGCCATGTTCTCCTTGCTTAGCAAAGAAAGAGCCCATTAACCTGAAAACCTCCATACTTAAAAGAAGGAACTTGAATTTTTGGCAAACAAAAGGAAAACTGGTGTGTGCGTGTGTTGTGTGTGGTTTATAGTGTATGTAATGTTTGTTTCAACACTAAGCATAGTATTTGGCACATAAAAATATTCAGTGGTTATTGGTTCAAGTCTCATATTTATATTTATCGATCTCTATACTTTTGCCTAATAGAATTACTCATTCATCCTTTTGTGATGTATCTTTTGTAGCATTACCATATACTTCTATTATAGTCTGTTTCATTTAGTCTGTATTTCTTTTACTAGATTGGACCACTCTAGAGGGCAAGATCATTTACTCATTTTTGTGCCAAAAATCGATGCAGAGTCACTAATACACAGTAGTTGTTCAAAACATTTTTTAATGAGTCAGAGAATGAATTAATGTGACTGGGAGGTAGGGATTTATGTATGTTACTCTGACTCCTTGTGGATGTTTATGTTTAGTTCGTTAAGTACCTACTCTATATAGGAACTAAAGTAAAGACATAGGCCCAGTCCTTAAGGAGCTGAGAGCCCAGCAAAAGGCTACCCCTTATCTAACCCCTCTGTTCTGCAGCCTAGAAGCAGAGTTACCTCAATTCGGTTGAACTCATCAAAACAGGCCCACGCTCCAGCCTGCGCCAGCCCCTTGAAGAACTTGCCCATGGCCTTGTAATCCAAACCATCTGAGCAGTTGAAGACCACACACTAGAAAGAGGGAAGACGTGGGCACCATTCAGGATTGATTCCATGACCTCTGAATCACTCAGCACCACTGAGCAGGGGTGAGGCTCTTCTCTTCTAACACTAAACAAACAGGGGTCCCACTCCTCCAGCTACACTAAATCATCCTGAAATTCTTGCTCAATTTCCTGAAGAGAGGGTCCAAAGAGAGGTGGGAAGAGAAGGTAGCAGTGAGTCATACTTCCTCACCTGCTTGGCCAAAGCCTTGGCCAGATCTTTGGTGGTTTCTGTCTTTCCTGTTCCAGCTGGACCTTCTGGAGCTCCCCCAAGGTTCAGCTTCAAAGCGCCCATCAGTGTCCTAAGGAGAAGACAATAGGAACTCAGTGCCTAAGTCCTAAGGTGCAGGAAAGAAAGATCCTAGTGCTCCTGAAAGACCACCATCTGCCTTCTTCCTGTTTTGCTCTGAACATTGCCCAAAGATCAAAAGTGAATGCCCAGGCCTGTCCATTGGAGATGCTACAAGAAAACTGGGTAAAATGTGATCTAAGCAGTCAGCCAAAGATAAACAACCATATGAACAAAAAGCAGCTAAGCTAAAGGAGAAACATGAAAAGGATATTGCTGCATACTGTGCCAAGGGCAAAAGTGAAGCAGGAAAGAAGGGTCCTGCTAGACAAAGGCTCAAAGAAAAAGAATGAACCAGAAAGTGAGGAGGAGAAGGAGGAAGAAGAGGGGAAAGAGGACTATGGGGAAGCTGAAGAAGAAGATGGAGAGGAAGAATAAGTGGCTGTCCTGTGATGGCATGTGGAGTATATGTGTGCTCAGGCAATCATTTTGCTAAGAATGTGAATAGCAAATTCAAGTGCAACTCAACATTAGCTTCAGTATAACAACTACAAATGTTTGTATAGCTTATAAAATTCTTTGTAGAAAAAATACTTTTTAAAAGAATTCACGTTGTAGCTTTGTGAGGGGCTGCTACAGTTAGATTTTAAAGGTTTTGATGTTGAATGTTACTAAACATTTAATTGTTTCTTTCATGTCTATGGTAAGACAGCAAATTTGCAGGAACTAGTAACAATAGTAAGTTTTGGGGGTGTTTTAGGATGTATTAAAATTTTTCTAATAAAATTGTATATATTATAAAAAAAAGAAAAAGGTAGATGTGAATGATACTTCTTCATCTGCTTGGCCAAAACCTTGGCCAGATCTTTGGTGGTTTCTGTCTTTCCTGTTCCAAATTATGTTTTACACAGCATTTTAAACTTAGAGCCTGCCACAGTGCCTGACACATGGGAAGCACCATAAATATTTGTTTGTTTGAATGACTGAATTAATAAAGGAATATATACATATGTAAATTAACCAAATAAACATGAAAATACTTATAAACTTCGCATTCCAAAGATCACTAGCCCTAAAGGAATAGTAAAGATAAATGTATTTCCCCCAACCAATTAGGATCTCTTGAGTTCAATAACTATATTGGATCCATATCCTCAGTGGCATACGGTAGATACAGGATAAATCTTAGAAATGCAAGATGTTGGTACATAATTGGTTCCATAGCCCTTGGCATAATTTCAGCTAACCCACCATCTGGAAATCTTCTGAAAATGTCTTCCTCAACTCTAATTAGATTTAGGGGTCTTTGATATTATGTATGGTACAAAGGAAAGTTTGAGAAATGGTTATTCATTAGAAATGTAACTAATAAATTGTATTGTACATGTATTTGGGATTTTTGACTAAGAGTAAATTATAGCTGCTTTTGCCACCAGATGGAATGGGGAGTGTGTAACTATGTGAAGTGATGGATATGTTAATTTCTTCTACTCTAGTAATCATTTTACTTTTATATGTAGCCTTACTATCAATGTTGAATATAGTAAATATACTCAATACAATTTATTTTGAAAAAGAAATAATTACTAGAATAAGTTGAATGAACAAAAATGACAAAACTAAGAAACAAATTATTGAGAATATTGAAAGGAGAAAATATTCTTAGGAATTGTTTTCGTAATATAAAATCAAAGAAAATCTGACTATTACAAAATACAGGTTTCTAATATAAGGAATTCCAAGAAAAGTGCTTTGCGAAATGCAGAATGATTTTTTTTTTTTGTACCAGGGATCCAACTCTACTTTGTGTTTGCCAAGCAGGCACTTACACTGCTGAGCATAATCTTAGAGATCTTAGAGATTCCTTGTCTGTGTCCTTGGTCTGCCTTGTCTATTTCTTGGCCATGGGGTCTACAGGCACCATCATGATTCCTGCCATTGTGGAAGTTTCTAAGTAAGTACCATGTCATGCACCAGTACTTGCACTAGGATTTCTCCTAAGTTCTCATTTCTAGCCTGACTACCTCGTTTCCATGTCTATCTCTGGAACTACGGTGACTAACGACAAAATTCTGAAATCTGAGAATCTGAAATGCAGATGATAGTGAGCTCAAAACACCAGGAACTTTCCTTTCCAGAATCTTTTCCCTCTGGAGGTCTCCATCCATCCCTTAAGTGTGGGAGCCCCACAGTTTACCTGTAGCAGCGGTCAGTAAGTGGCGTGATCACCAGCCGTGGGGAGTTTCCCAGGTACTCGTATCCATACAAGGCTTCTGTGGTGATCATCTGTACTTGCACATCATTTGCCTCCCAGTAGTAACGCAGTTGTGAGATCCACTGGAAATCGTTCAGGTGAGAGACTTTGTCTTCAGCTAACTTGGCCACCACATCCCGGGCTATAGGGACACAGATGTGGAAACACACACACACACACACACACACAGCCATCAGAATCCCGCCATCTTCCTGGATTTCTCAGCTAGAAGAGGATGTTATGGAGACCATCTATCATTCAATTTCAGGATATAGGACCCTCCTTGTCCACTCCAACCTGCCAGTAGTTATACTACTCAGAAGTTTGTCTTTGCTTTCTCCCAAGGAGCTGAACAGAGGATTTGTTGTACTGTCTTCTCTCAGAAAGAAAAGCAGAGGTAGTAAATGTGCATCCTCTGAAGTCACACTGCCTTGGTCCACATTCTGGCTTCACCATGAACTTGGCTATGTGACTTTAGGCAAGTTACTCAATCTCTCTGTTCTTCAGCTGCATAATGTGTAAAATGAGAACACAATACCTGACTTTTATAATTATTATGAAAACTAAATGTGAAAATATATATACATAGAGACTATATTTAGCATATAAAAGCCTTACAGAAGTATAATTAACTACTGTTATTATTCTCCATTTTTTGGAGGATTAGCCCAGAGGACTCCTCCGTGGCCACATTCTAGGCCTCTAGGATCTCAGAACAGTGGTGGTGAACCTATGGAACACATGCCACAGTGTATCATTAAAAGCTCTAAAAGGTTCTCCACCACTGGTTTAGGAGAATGCTATGGCTGGAGCGAGTTAGCTGGCATAGTGTCTCTGAGCCCATGGTTAAGTGTATTCTTCCCACTTGGGAGCCTGAGGAACCAGCTGGGAGATACAGTCCCCAATTTTTTCCCTTCTCTCATAGGATTGTGAAATTAAGATCATTAATTATGTTTATGGATACTGAGACCTCTGAGCTAGTATAACAGGCTTGAAATTAGGATCCTAGAAATGTAACTGCAAAGGGATGTTTATGCAAGTCTCCTGCCTCATCACAGTAAAATTCAAAGCCCTGTAGAGCAGAGTCCTTGAGGAAGATCATACCAACAGCTTTTTCTTCCTGAGGAATTTAATTCCTTCTCAGGTTCTTGAGAGAACCACAGGGTGGTGGTTGAAGTAGGGTCTGCATGAGAGTTCTCAGAGGAAATTGAATCTCAAGAGAGTGGGGGTAGGAGTGCTTTTATCATGCAGTGAGCACACTTGTGTGCTTGTGTGTGTGTGCATGTATGTTTGTGAACCCAACCAGTTTCCAGTCTTAGGTAGCCTAGGAAGTCACCACACTTTCATTTATTATCTCTACAGCTAGGTATGTGGCTGTGTAAGAAGCAAATTCTCTTTCCCTCTCCTCCCCTCCCCTCCCCATTCCTTCCCTTTTCTCCCCTCTTCTCCCTCCCCTCTTTCTCTCTCTTTCCCTCCCTCTCTCTCTGAATTTATTCAAGTCTATCTGGGTAAAATCAGACTAAAATGAGCACCAGACCCGAGGGAATTAGATGCTGTGACATGTAAATAGGATGCTGGGTGTGTGAGCAAGGAAGATACTGTTCCTAGGCAACCAGCCTGGTCCAGCCCTAGCATCCTTGGTGATGATGGATCAAAGGTGTGGAGGTGGCTTGTTTTATATAATGACCTCAGTCTTTTCTCCTCCTTCTTCTCCTCTTCCCGTTTAAAGGAAGAGCCGGAAGGAATCATCTCACATTATCCCTCCTTGCCTTACTGCCCATTTCCAGTCCTTTGGATTTGGAATCTGACAGACAGAAGCCTCTTCTCACTACTGTGTGCCTCTTCATCAGTTATTTACCTCTCTAAGCATCAGAGTTTTCATCTGTGAAATGCATATGAAAATAAAATAATGCAAGCACAGCACAAAGCTTGGCACCTAGTGAATATTCAAATATGTGAGCAATGGTTGGGGCAAAAATCATTTGCCAAGTTTGTCACTCTCAGAATGAATTTGCCCATCATGATCCTAGCAAGAAAGAACTTTGGAAGGTTCCTGGAAGCAGGGTTGGGGCTGACAGAGGGAAACAGAAGATAGGGATAAACAGAGCCCATCAGCTTCTTTCTTTACCCCCTCAAGTTACTCTCAGTTGGAGACGCTCTCCCTATAGAGAAAGAAACTCTGAATCATTCCACTCAGAATGAGAGGCAAGCCTGGCTGTCATTCCTGGACAGTCAGTCACTCCAGGGAAGTCTTGCTCACCATGGACATCAATGACTGTGAGGGCCCCAAGAGTAAGTCGAGCCCCACTGCTCAGCTTCCCACGCACCAGCTCGACAATCTGTGCAATCTGCTGGTTGCTCTTTTGCAAGAAATCCTGGCAAGAAAACAGGAAGAGACAATTGGTTAAATTGGATTTTCCACTGGCAATCCTTACTTTAGCTACTGACATCACAAGCCTCCAGTGGCTCACACTAGGCTCCTGACTGTCATTCTCAAACATCCTTTCCCTCACCTTCAGTCACAGCTTTGAGATGAATCTTACATATATAATGTTAACTGAAAGAGGCCAGATTTTGTAGACTACATTGGCTGATTTTACTTTTATAAAATCATGGAAAAGGTAAAACCATATAGGTAGGAAAGTGACAGCTGACTGCCACAGGCTTGGGCTAGAGTACCGGTGACTACAAAGGGCATGAGGAAATCTCTGTAGCATGTGAAACTGTTCAATATCTTGATCATGATGATAGTTACATAAATGGATACATTTGTCAAAATTGAGAACCATGCCTGAATTTTACTGTATATGAATTATACAATAAACTGGAATAAACCAAAAACAAACAAACAAAAAAACCAAAACACAACCCTGAAACTTTTTTTTAGATTAAGAGACAAAGAAGTGTAAAAACAAAATGCAACATGTAATTCTGAATTGGACTATGGGCTAGAAAAAAATTAGATATTTAGTGGGGGCAACTGGGTAAATTTAAATTAGCCAATTTAAAGGGTTCACAGATTATATAATATTTTATGAATGTAGATTTCCTGACTTGGATCATTTTACTGTGACTATGTAAGATGTTAGCATTTGGGGAGTCTGGCTAAAATGTAAGGGAATTCTTAGTATTATTTGTGCAAAATTATTTGGAAGCCTGAAACAATTTCAAAATGAAGAGATAGAAGATAAAAATGATTTTTAAAGGAAATGAAACACACCATATTAAGTTCAAATTCCACTTTCATACTTTCTAGTTATGTGGGATACATGTGTGAAACATTTGGCACAATGTTTGATATGAATGAAACATCAGTAATCAGCAGGAGTTGTTAATAATACAGTGTCTGGAGCATAGCAAAAAATATTCAATGCTTTCTCATTATCTCTTGGTGATGCTGTAGCTCCCCACATCACTCTTAACCATTCCATTTCACAGCTACTCTAGATCAGAGTTCCCTAAGTGATTGGAGTGTGCCATGCAGTCTTCTTTGTCCTCCCCTCCCCTCCCTTCCCCTCCCCTCCCCTTCCCTTCTTCACTTCTTCTTCACTTTCCTTCCCTTCCTCTCCCTTCCCTTCATAATGCTGGAGATGGAACTCAGGGCCTTGTGCATGCTGGGCAAACACCAAACTATACCTTCAGCCCACCATGCTTTTCATTTTCTGAGTCTGGTACATTCTATTTCCTCTCTCTGAAACACTCTTCCTTTTGTTCTCTGGTTGGCTACTCCTTACTCATATTTTAGTTCTCTTCTTAGACACTACTTTTCTGGGAAATCTTCCCTAATCCTAGTCCCACAGCTTTGTCCCTCCAGCCCCTCCACACTCCCTGAATCTCTCTCCTTTCCTTATCACAGTTCTATATAACATCTTCTCTTATCTCCCTCACCAGACTATAAATCCCATGTATAGGAACAATATGTGTCTCATTTGCTTCTAATTTCCTTTGCTTAGCAGTGACCTCAACACAAAGAAGATGCTATATAAATGTTGTTAAATGAATAATGAATAGATGGATATATTATTCTGTGCTAACCTCTGAATTCTTTAGAATAGCAACACATATCATTCAGCACAAATGCATTCCAGGGTTTGTACATGCGATGGAAAACATTTTCTCCATAGGTAGGAAAATTAGGAGATGCAGTCACAAAAGTCAGAAATTTTAGAAGTCTGGACTGATATACATTCGCAGTTTGCAAATGTAAAGTGCAATATATCTACATAAATTTGAAATATCAAGTACTGGTATTCTAATTTTAATATATAAAGCAAAATGTAGTAAAATATATTCTGGTCCTCAGTCAATACTATAGAAAGGAATTATAGGGACTGATGAAAGAATCATAGGAAATATACCATGGCAGAAAACTACCATGGAGTTACCATTCATTTATTCAATATTTATTAAGTGCCTACTATGTTCTTGGGCATGCACTCTACCCTGGAGATATAACAGTGAGCAGAACAGATGAGGTCTCTCTTCTATAGCATTTAAGGCCTAGCATTCAGATTTTGAATACTTACATTGGCATCTTGTTTAATCCTCCCACCATAGAATGATGTGATGTGACAATTTCTTGAATTTTGTTTCTTGCATTTTATACACAAGGGTACTGAAACTCAGGTGAAATAAGTTGCTCATGGTTATACAGTTAGCAAGGAAATGTGTTAGGATTTGAATTCATATCCATCTAATTTTGTGCTCTTAAGCATTGGCATCAATTGACCGGAGTGACGTGTGTTTGGTCTGTGGATAACCACAGAGTTGAGCATTCTTCCTCCCAAGAGAAAGCTGAAGAAAAGGCTAGATTTGAGTTCATTTGGGATTGGTGGTGAGAAGGGGTCAGGAAGAGAGAAAAACAATGGTCACCTGGCCTAGGAAGACTATGGGATTTCTGTCAGTGGGAGTTCTGCCAGGTTGACCCCTGGAAGCAAAAGCTGATAAAACCTGGAATAGTATAGCCCAGAAAAATTTCTGTCAGAAATACTGCAGCAGGCTTGCACTGCAGACCTCCATGACATCTTCAATTTCAAAATGTTCAAGTCACTATCCCCATGAGGACTCTGGTTTCTGCGATGCCATGGCTCACATTAACTTTGTTTAGAAAACAGAACATGCCTATTCAAATTATGTGCCATCACATCCTAGCTAATGCTAGGCTCTCCTCTGCAAGCCTCACAGCAGGCTCACTTACCTGAAGGGTATTTTCCACCAGGGCTTGGGATACTTCCTTAGTCCAAAAGATGGAGGAGACACAGATAACCACCTGGCCAGGCCACTGCAAGACCCAGCTGTTACGAGGGACCTAGAAAGGGGTAGTGGAGTTTGTTGTAGGATCTGTTTACAATGTTTAGTTTAAACTGACTTTCTAAACACATGCCCTGCTGTCTCATCCCTTAGATGAAAACAAAATTCTCTCCCTCCCTCAGATGCTGAGCCTTGGCATCCTAATTAGTGATTTATGCCTTCCTCCCTGAAGTTTATGAAAAAGAAAAACATCATAAACCATCTCATCAACTGCATTTTCTCATACTCCCATCAGTGAGTTTTTATATAGTTGTGGTCAAGATAATGTCCAGAGAAGAGTCATAACTGTTCTTTTGAATGGCTTCATAATATTGTAATGCTATACTACAGTTTTCTTAGACATATCCTCCTCCTCCAATTCTTTTCCTTAAATTCCAGATCAGCAATGGGCAAACACTCTTGTTTTTGTAAATAAAGTTTTATTGGAACATAGTTATGCTCATCATTTACCTATGGTCCATGTTGCAATTATGCCACATTGGTTCACTGCTCTGGGCAATGTAAAGTAGTTTCAAAGGGAGTGTGGCCCCCAGAGATGAAAATGTTCACCACCTGGACCTTTATAGAAAAGTTTGCTAACTCTTGCTATCGATTTTCTTGTATTAAATAATTTCGTACTAGTAGCTATTTCTGTTTAATTTTTGATTTAGAACATAGAACAGGGAAAAGAATTGACCTTTCAGTTATAATGCAGAAACACTTCACCATGAAGGTGTGAACTGAGCATGTTTTGTTTGGTGGAATGAGTCCTGGGAATGAAGAGAAGGCCTGGAGCTAACAAGGGGCAAGTAAAGTGGAGGGGACAAAATTCAGTCTGCCAAAATTAACGTGGTTAGTGGCTGACTAAAGGGTTGTGACAGGTTCTTTTAGGTTTCATGTCAACATTTGTTTTCTTCAGAGCTTTGGAAGCTTAATGAGTGTTGCCACCCAGGGCAAATGCAACATCAGTGAGTGCCATTAATTCCATACATCAAGCAGAAAAGTTCTATCTAACCCTCTTCTATCACGTGCTTCTAAGGGCAAATATTACACCTGAAATGTAATCACTACCCCAGGATTTATATATAGGTAAAGGACAGGGAGGCACAGAGGGGCCAATAGAACTGATCCATTTACCATTCTCCCCAGAGTTTCCTTTAGGCCATCACTGTGGCATGCAAGACCCAGTTCTCATTTACCTTGACATATGCTTCAATCCCACGGCCAATAACTTCCCGCATACTGGCCAGCATCACCTGCTCCACCTGCCGCAGCCACTTTTCCACCATGCCCTGTGGGGGAAAGACAGAGGGAGGCAGCAACAGTGAACCACAGCTTAGTAGGGTCTGGGAGAAGGACTCAGCCATGCCTCTGGTCAAAGTGGGAGAGAGGCCAAAGGTCTAACACCTCTTTATACAAGTACTGTATTCCTAAACTATTTGCTTTGCATTTGTTTACAGTATTGTAGGAAATCTACTTACATGTCCTACAGGAGCAATAGGGAGATTTTTAACATGCATTTCATTCATATCATTTTCTGAAACAGAATCTCTCAGGAAGCAAATGAAATATCCCTATTTCAGTTAATGAAATAAATTGCTCCCTTTTGGATGATTGTTTCTAAATTAGGCATTATTTCAATGGTTCTCCAATTTTGCTGTGTATTGGGATCATCTGAAGACCTTGTAGAGAATAACCCTCTCATCTCCAGACTTTCTAATATAATTGGTGTGGGAGCCAACCCAGGGATATGGATTTTTTTAAAGCTCCACAGGTAATCTGAATGTGCAGCAAATTATTCAGTTTTAGGGTTTCAGAGTAATGCAGCTACTGATTTCAGGCACTTGTAAACTGGTTAGTTGATGTCTAATTTGGTGACAAACTCCTGGTTGCTGCAGTTTGTATGTGTGGGTGGCAAAAACACTCAACAGAGGGAAGCTCAGAGTGCTTGTTTATCTCTTCTGGAGGGTACAGCCCTGTTCAACAAGAATGAAAATAATTTTCATAGTAATTATTACAGAAGAACATACAAGCTGGGTATGGTGGCATAGACTTGTAATCTGAGCACTCTGAAAGGCTGACACAGGAGGATCATGAGTTCAAACCCAGTCTGGGCACCATGGCAATTTAGCAAGACCTGTCTCAAAATTTGAAAATTTTTTTTAAAATTTAAAAAAGAAAAGTGTTGGGAATATAGTTCAGTGTGGAAACCCTGTGTTCAATCCCCAGTGATGAAATGAAATGCAAGAGGGAAGGAAGGAAGGAAGGAAGGAAGGAAGGAAGGAAAGAAGGAAGGAAGGAAGGAAGGAAGGAAGGAAAGAAAGAAAGAAAGAGACATATGTATGAAGACCTGAGTTAAGTGTCATCAAATTTCTTGTTGATTTTTATGTTTTATTAGCCTTTAAAAACAAGTGCCCCAGCAGGCTGTCCATCTAACAGGGTCACTTTTAATTGGGTTCTGCAGAGATCTGAACCACATCATTTGCTACTACATGCAGACCTCCTGAATTCCAGCTTGGCCATTTACCACTTTTGTGCATTTTGAACAAATTACTTTTTTCTCCTTTGATTTCTGCGACTGCCTCCACAACAAGTTTATTTAAAATCTTTCTAAAGTATGTCATATGGTTTATTGTATAATTGCCATCTTAGAGACGAGTAAACTGAGACTTGGAAAGATTGAGTCACTTTTTCCAATTACTTAGTCATTAAGTTATAGAACCCAAGTGTTCCATATCCAGAGCTACAGTACAAAAGCTCAACAAGTGGGCTGTGCATGGTGGCCAAATTTATAATCCCAGCATTTGGAAGGCTGAGACAGGAGAATTTCTTGGACTACATGAGAAGGCCCTGTCTCATAAATAAAAAGCCTAATTTAACCAGCAAACTCCCTCTGTCTGTCTGTCTGTCTGTCTCTGAGAAAAGAACCAAAAGTAAAAAAGCAGAGTTACTCTGGCATTAGCTG
This sequence comes from Hydrochoerus hydrochaeris, assembly GCA_004027455.1. NCBI lineage: Eukaryota > Metazoa > Chordata > Mammalia > Rodentia > Hydrochaeridae > Hydrochoerus > Hydrochoerus hydrochaeris. Next base: position 324,744 of record PVLA01000414.1, read on the forward strand.
GGTAGATCTTCTGTATGAACGGAATGGTTTCTTTTTCTGAGCTGATCATGCCCATGATTTCCAGTTTGTCGGTAAACTCTAGCTTGGCGATTCCTTCAAAACACTTCTTCAAGTGTGGCTGCACTCGAAGGGGGTCCTTTGTCTCGGACAAAATCTCCAGCAGTTCATCATTTGACAGGAAGAAGAACCTATTTCAAAGCAAAGGAATATGGTAACTGGGACCTCTTTGAGAACTTCTATTTCTAGCAAGGTGATACTCCCTGACAAGTATATCACACCCAGGTGAATACCAGCTATGCCCTAGAGTCTTCTCTAGGACACTCTTCTTCACTGCTTTCCATCTGGGGTACAGGAGATGAAGATGGTTTTGATTTTGACAGCAAGAGAAAGGATGAAAGTTGGTATATGTGAGTTTAGCATGAATGGAGAGTCAGGTGCTACTAGCTGAAAGGAGACTGGATAGATCAGGTGTTCTTAACTTTGCTTGTACTTTAGAATTACCTGGAGAGCTTCTAAAAAATTCCATGCTAATCTTCTAATGCCCAGAGAATCTAATATAATTGATCTGGAAAAGGTCCAGAATAAATTTGTGTTTTTAAAAATTCCAGGTGATTCTAATGTGCAGTGTTAAGAACTACTGGAGACAGGGGGAGAGGAGGGGAGGAGAGGAGAGGACAGAAGAAAGGAGAGGAGAGGAGAGAAGAGGGAGAGACTTCTCCATCTTTGCTTCTTTCTAGGTCGGTCACAAAATGTTACAGGTGTGAAACAAAAAAGTATTTGTTGAATTTCTTTACATTCAGAGGTCTTCTACTATGTTTTAAACTAGAGAAAATGAGGTAATGTTATCTGTTACTCAAACCTTAAAGAGAGTAACAGCAAACCTTCAGAAAACATACATGATTCAAACTCCTACTGTGACCATCAGGCTGAAAGTTTCATAATGGGGAGACCATGTGATTATGGTCTTTACTGAATATAGTGGCAAATAATAGTATTCAGGGAGGAGCAGAGAATGAGTTCACTTTCATATGTTTTTTTTTTTCACATCTCTTAAGTCTGATCTGGTTTTGTGTCTTACTTTGGCTAACAGAATCTAGTGACCTTGAATTTGTGTAAGATCCAAGCTTAGATATCAAGAGGCCTTGATGCTTCCATTCTTGCTGCTGTACCTGTGATCACCACTTCTTGAGTAAACCTCACTGGAATTTTGGATGATAAAACACATGTAATCCAACTATCTCTATAGGTCCAGTAAACAGGAAGCCAACTAGGAGGCAAGTGACTAAGGCTACCAACTGCCAGTTGATTGAAGTCACATGAGTGAGTCTAGGTGAGGCCAGAAGAACCGGTCAGCTTATCCCAGACCAATTTGCCAATCCACAGATTCTGAGCTAAATAAATGATTAAGTTTCTAAGTTCTGGAGTATTTGTTACTTAGCAAAAGAAACAAATACACTATGTGAAGTGTTGAGTGGGAAGTGTTTGATAATTATTTGCTGCCTGACTAATCAGTATCTAATAAGGATGTCAGTTCCTCTCACTCCTAAGTGAAACTTGAATGGGTGATCTTTATGGATTTACTTCACCTTTGTCTCTAACATGTATGAATAAATAAGGCTTAATGATATAGCTGAATAACATTATTTAGCATTCTGTATTTTTAATATAAGACCAAATTATATGACTAACAATATCATTTTCAAAATGTCTTCTGAGCTATTTTATTTCATAAAAATACATAAATGATAAGAGAGGGAGAGAGAAAAATGGGGAAAGATTAATTTGGGGAAGAAATGTGGCTCAGAGGGTTCAATGACTGAGTATCACATTTGGATTTCTTAGATTTGAATTCTAGTTTGGTCATTTACCAATTGTGTGGTTTTGGAAAAATTACTGTATTTTAAAAATTTCTCATTTATAAAATGGGGATAATAATAACAGTAGTCCCAACCTCATAGGATTATTGCAAAAATTAAGTTAATAAATATAGAGCAGTTTGAGCAGTGTTCTAGTGCAAAGTAAATGCTATCTTGGTATTGGCTATTTGTATTTTATTAAGAATCACAGAAGTGGATATAGAACCAAAAAAGTCCAAACCTCAGGAATTCCTGAATTTAATCTCTTTTGAATTTTGTGCTTCCACATTAGGATTTCTTCCACTATTTATGCTATATTTGTGTTGTCCAAAGTAGAAGGCATTAGCTGCAAGTAGCTATTTACACTCAAAAATTAATATTAAATAAATGAAAAATTCACTTTCTCAATAACACCTGCTGCATTTAAAATGGTAGTGGCATGTGGCTAATGATTATTATACTGGAAAGCACTAGTATAGAACATTCTTACTATTGAAGAAAGTTCTGTTGGATAACACTGCACTGAGCAAATACCAAGGTCATTTCTGAATTATAAAAAAATTCTCCTACTTTTTGTTTGCTTATTTTTGGTGGAGATAAGAGAATGAAGTTTATCTCCATGAAAAGAACACTAAAAGACAAGTAAGGATCAAACCTGTATTCTGATCAGAGTCAAATTATATGGAGTGACCATCCAAGATGACCTAGACATGTATAAGTTTTCAGGAGTGAGGACCATTCCTTCTGGAACTAGCCCTTAAAGATTGCTTTGACTTCTATTCAGAACATTAGTTTTTGTGGAAAAAAGTATCAAATATTTATAAACTTACCTACCAGAAACTAAATTTTGATGGCAAAATATTTATCTGGCATTTCTCAAATGTAAGTGTGAAATGATTTACATACATTCACTAATCTGCACAATAAAAATATGAAGATGCCATTATTTCTATATCCCAATTTTACTGTGGCAAATCTGAGGGTCCAGTGGATTTGCTGAAAGTCTCAAGAATATTAAGTGGAAAGTGTGGGGCTCCAGAAGAGATCTGTTTAACTCCAAATGTCAAGTTCTTTGTCATGACTACTATAACCCTTTAACTGAGGGAAAAATCATGTTGACTGACAAAAATATGAGTCCCATCAACTTTACTAGATAATGACCATGAAGACAGGTATCATTCCTAGAGGCTGCCTCTTAGGGGAAAGGAGAACCAAGAAGGGAATAAATTACTCAAAGCCAACTGTCAGTGTGGACAACGTAATTCTACCTACTTATGATTCAAAAGAGTAGCTTCAAATAAGAGAAAAATCCTGGATACCTGGGAAAAAATAGTCTCTTCTTCTCTAAATAATTATTCAGCCCTCTTTGGATGTCCTCCAGCAAAATGTTGGCCTCTTGAAGCTTCTCAGTCATCCGTGGCTGGTCTCCTGCCACTAGAACCCTAGGATCTTTCACCTGGATTCCACCAAAATAAGGTCAAAATCATTATAGGATCTCCAAATTCTGAGATTGGCCATGGTTTAAATGCATGGCCATCCCTTGCCAAACTAACTGCTTCCTACTTCCTACCCCACCTCATCTGCAAACTCACACAGGTGAATGATCATTTAACATGTCATTCCTTCAGTCATGGATTGAGAAGGCAGTGGACACTTGAAAGCAACTGAATCAATTGTATTTTAACTCCTGGAGGATTCCAATCCAGATCATGACATTCTGATTTGGGATAGTTCCTTGAACTAGGGACTTGGGAGCTGCCATTTGACTAAGTGGCAGAGAAAGCCACCCTGCTGAGAGACTGAAGTTGATATCGGAAGAGGAGCAGAGGTCCGAAGTAAGCAAAGAATATTTGTGAATTCCTGAGAGGTCGGGGGTTCTAGATTCATCATTTTGGGAGGTCTGGCTATGTTTTCTGCCCTTTTCTTCCAGGGGATACTCATTTCACCTTTTCGTTTGAGTACTGAGTACTCATTGAGTACTGAGTTTGAGTACTGAGTGGGACTCTGTAACTTGCAACTCAAGAAACTCATAAAATTGGCTGAGCCATATAAATTCTCACTTGTCTGACACCTACAAACAGTCAGGGCCAGATGCATTCTCTTCAGACAAATTCTTTGTAAATATGTCCCAGTTTGTGTACATTTGACTTTAAAAAGGATCATAAAATGACCTCTTAAGAGATGCCCCAATTGACCTGCATGCTCAATTCTCATCTTTCAAAGCACTGTTTTAATGTCACCTACTTTTTGAGGCCCCTTTGACACTGCCAGATACAAATGCTATTTCTATATTTGCTATATCTCTTATTTATCTAAGCTTATGTTCTCATAAGACAGCAAATCCATGAAGACAGAAATATTTTTATCAGCTGCAAGTATTCTCTGACTCCCAGAATAATGCCTGAGTCATTATAGGTATCATAAACATCTGTTAAGTAACTGAATAACAATGGGAATAATTATTTAAATTCTAATAGAATTTTCAAGCTATAAAAATGTTATTGCATTATCCTATAACAAATAAAGTTTTCCATCTCCTTAGAGAGGATAGCTAAATAATGCAAACTGCTAATAGTTACCTCTAGGGAGGAGAGATTTTCAAAATGTTCTGCTTTCTATATTATATATTTTCATGTTTGAATTGTAATAAATTAGAAAGATATCAAATTTTAAAATATCCAATTTACTTAATAGTTCCAAGGGATGTGCCCACCATGCACAATGAAGAACATCTGGGCAAGATTCTGCACTCCTGCTGGTGAGATGTGCCAGGGGGTAAAACCTACCACTTGGGACATGAGTGATTTCCAGTAACTGTCAACAATGCCAAATTTCCTGCCCTCTTCTGGCATCTGGGCTATGATGTCCTCAGAGCTGAAGATAGGTTCTAGGTACAGCCAAGTGGCTTGACACTTCAACCAGGCATCCAAATTTTCCTGCACACGAACGAGCTTTTCTTCCCATTTCTGTGAATTTAGCATTCCATATCTGAGTCATTAAGCTGCTCCCCTGCACCAAAGACCCAGTGACTGAACAAATGGATGGATTAAGTCATTTATTCATTCATTCATTCATTCACTTGTTTAATAAGTACTTATTGACTGTCTTTTATGCACTGGTCACTGTTCCAGGCAGTGTCAGTACAGTCATGAATTCAATAAGCAAGAGTTTTTGCCCAGTGGAGTTCACATTCCAGCAAGATAGAAATAGTAAGAGTAGTTATAATACTTGTTCCATGATAAGTGAAGGTCTAAGTGGTTTATGAATGTGAAACAAATTTAATTCAGAAGTCTTATGAGATACATGTTATTTATAAATCTCAGTTTATTGAAAAATAAGACATACTAGTTCAAGTAACTTGCTTGGAGTCACATAACTATGAAGGCTAGAACCAGAATTTGAATGCAGGCAGACTGATGTAGTTAGTACCCTCGATCTCTGTTACTTCTACAGACAATGAGCAAAGAATGATAAACCTCTACCTTTAAGTAGTTCCTATTTTGTATTATCGTAGGTCTGTAAGATACTTTCCAAATATATTATTATTTGATATGTTCAAATCTTGTCCTTAGGCAGATCATATACTTACTTGGATCACTTTTGTGTTTGTCTTATGGTCTTTTTTTTCTATTCAGGAGATGGTAAGCTTGTTAACTTGAAAACCTACCCCCTCCTCTGAGAAACCCAGAACTAATGTATATCACAGAACACGCAATACCATTTCCTCTTACCCTACATTCTGTCTCTACTGGTTTGATGAATGGGGAGCCACACATGGTCTGGGTCTTTATCACGTGATCATCGAGTAACAGTTGAATGTCATCAATTGCACATAGGATGTTTGTATCCTGAAAATAAAGAACCCTACTCCATCAATATCATGAGTCACCACACACACACACACACACACACACATTTTTATGAAAGACTTATAGTTTAGAACTCCACCCCAGTGAGAGGCATTTACACCTGCAGAGATGATACTTCTATTTTCTTCCTTGAAAATGTTCCTAAAGACACTACTTGGCCATCAACTTCACAGAAATGAAACATAGTATAATCCCAGTCATGCAACTAGAGTCTATTTGTAGGAGAGGGGATCTGTTCCCTTTCCTGCATCCCTGCTTCTAATCTGACTGGTTTAGTCCTAGACTCATGTACTGCAGCCAACTCCTGCTAATTATTGTGGTTACTTAAACATAAAATACAAGTATTTTAAAATTTCTATTCCTATATATTATTTAAAAAATAAAATTGATGGGACGAATAAGTCGTTTAGATCTAATTATTTCATAATCAATGCTTTACACTGTTGTTTTGTTTTGTTATTTGGCTTCAGCATATAGGTATCATGATAAAAACAGACACAAAAGTCACTCTAAACAAAGATAGTTTTGGAACTTATATCCTATATATTTGATGGGTCATATTTTAGAAATATGTATGGTTACTGTGCCTTCTAGGTAAGCTCCTGAGATGGCATTTATCTTCTCGAGCCACTGTGACAAACAAGCTGATGAAAGTCTTTTCCCTATGACAAGTCTGGTCTTTCTTGCTCTGTTTTCATTTCTTTCAAACCTACATCTGTGTAGCTACACTAGGCCTAGGATATATACTCTCATCTACCTTTTTACCAGCAACTCTGCACTGGGAGGTATGTGTCTAGCTGTTATTAGACTAGTATCTTCATTCCTATCTTGCTGTTGATCCTTGTCTTTCTACTTCAGTTGAAAACTCTGAAGATGGGCCAGCAATAATGGAGCTGCTCTCAGAGTCCTTAGCTAAACTCCTTAACTCAGCCCAACAGTCTCTATAGCAGTATCTAATCCAATTAGACCATATAAACCAGGCTTCCAAGATGCATGTGGCTTGGCTTTGCTGGTAGAGACTGGGTAATGAGCCCATATCTCCTCCATTCCATTAATTCATCTGTATACTTTTTTTTCAGTACTGAGGATCAAATCCAGAAACACTGTACCACTGAGCTATATATCTCCAATCCTTTTTATTTTTTATTTTGAGATAAGTTCTCACTAAATTGCCCAGGTGGCCTTAAACTTGTGATCCCCCCACTTTTGCCCCTTAAATACATGGGATTATAGACATGCACTACCACTTTGGGCTCATCTCATTTTTTTTTTTTTTTAGTGTATGTTTGCAGAATATAATGAATACATTCTTCATGAGGAGTTGATACAGGTAGATATAATGACTTAACAAAGTTCTTATTCGAGAGTGAAATCAAAGATTACAAATGCTAAAACCAAATGGGGAAGGAAGTCATAGAAGGATAACGTGCAGTCCAGGAGAGAAGGAAGGTATGGCAATTTTTAGTATTTTGGTTCTTAATCCACAATGAATGTTAAAAACCCAGGAAGCCTTAAAATACAGATGCCCAGGCACTGTGATTGTGGAGGGTCAGGAAGAACCAATGGGGTTTTTAAAAGCATCCCAGATAGTCCTATGAACAGCTAGCACTGGCAGGCTGTTCTAAAAGTCAGAGCTGTGTAGGACGTGAGCATTAATCAACCTGTTGCCTCTGTCGTTCACAGAGCAGTGGCCCCCATCCTGCTCCATGCTCCATCCTAAAAACAAGCCAGAAGCCAGAGATAGCCAAGCAAATGCTGGGAGTTTACACACCTGCATATGCACTGTACAAACTTGTATGTTATCTGTAGGTGCTAGGGCAAAGACGTCTGCACCCCTGCTATTCAAACTTGGTCCCTGTCTCTGGGATTGATAGAACTACAGAATTACAGGCCCCTCCCCAGACCTGACAGGTCAGAACCTACTATTTAGTGATCTCATGCTTAAGAAGCCCTTGACGTTTTCCACCCCACCTCTGCTTTTGAGGACCCTAGGGAGCATGAGAAAGGTAAAGAAGCCTGTGCTCCCCCTGGGAGGTGCTCATTCAGAAGGCTTGCTCAGTTCCTTTGCACTGAGGAAGCTTCTTGCTGTGAATCAAAAAGCCTTTTGGATTTGAAATGTGTCTTTCCTGTGGTATCTGAGAGAAGTTTGGCTGGTCCAAGGGAAGTAGTTTGGAGGGACCAATCCATCTGTAAGGGGTTATTTGTCCCTGAGTTCTGCTGTAGCCTGAATGTATCACCTCCACAATCTACCACAGAATAATGAGGCTGTTTTAACACACTTGCACTTGGATGAGACTCACAGTGTCCCTGTATTTCACGAAGCTGAATGTCATATTGGACCAATCTAACTTCATTTTCTCCAAATTTTTCTCCAGGGAATATTCCTTACTAGCGGCAGCACCAATGGGCTCCAGTCTGCAGAGAGAACATGGTAACATCAACATTGACAGGAGAAGGTTGAGAAGCTCATATGAGGTGGAATTTCAGTTCAGTATTCAGGGAACTTAAGAAAGAGTTTAGTTTTACCAAAATGTTTAAGATTGGCCAACTAATTCAAATGTGTGACAGACTTTCTCACTCTCAAAACTGTTGGCTTTGGGTGCAGAATTATGCATTCAATAGTATTCCTCCAAAATTTGTATGTCAAGGTCCTATTCCTCAGTTGCTCAGAATGTGAATATATTTGAGGAAAGGGTCTTTGAAGTAATTAACTTAAAATGAGGTCCTGAGGAATATCCTAAATCCAGTATGACTGGTATCTACAAGTGAAGGAAAGAGATCTCAGAAGAGACCAGCCCCACTGACAACTTGGAATTGGACTTCAAATTTCTAAATTATGATAAAGTAAGTTTCTATTACTTAAACTTCTATTGTTAACCTGCGATACTTTATGATTGCAGCCCTAAAAAGGTAGCACAGCAATTCTGACACTCAAAAAATGAAATCTCAAAGTACAGTGTTTTGACAGGCTCAGAATATTAAATAAAAAGAGCATGGACAGTTTCAGAAATAGCCTCAGAAGCAAAGTCTCTCTGTTCTTATGCCCTCCTGTCACCCATTCTTCTTCCCCCATAGAGAGTCACTAAAGCCAGAATTCCTCTTCCTCAAGGTTGGTTATAGAAACTAGAACCTCTTTCCTCCAAAGTCAGTCATAAAATGTAGAAATATTACTCTAAAATTCTGCTGTGTTTCTATGTAGGTAATATATATATAAATTCTCTGATCTAACTTGTCTGAGAGTAGGTCCTAAGACCCTCATCGCAGAGGTATCCCATCCCATACCCTGGAGGAAGAAAGGAATGCCATACAGAGAGGCCAAGAAGAATCTAATTTCCCCTTCCCTTCCCTCCCTTCCTTTCCCCTCCCCTTCCTTTTCCCTTTCCTTTCTTCTTCCTCTCCCTTTCTATGAGCTCAGACCTTTTTGTCCAATGACATTTCTACATGGCTGGCCATTATTCATGAAATCTAAGCATAAAATTTTTCCTAGAAATTTTGGTCTTCATTTCTGAATGTTCCCATGCCACGTAACTTTGATTAAATGTGTCCTACTTTTTTCTCATTTACCTATCTTTTGTTATAAGTATGTTGGCTAAGACCTTACTGTGAATGGGTAAGGATATATCCTCTGCCCTGACACTTATGATTCTTTGTCATGGAAGACTTTCCTGTGCATTGCGAGATGTTTAGCATGATCCATGGCCTTTTCCCACTAGAAGTTAGTAGTAGACAAACTAATCCACTCCAATGCATTGCCAATTGTGACAATCAAAAATGGTTCTGGATATTGCCAAATGTATCCTGAGAGTGGAAAACTGTCCCTATTGAGAAACACTATTTTAAGGTCACTAAAAAAAGACTTCTTTTATCTATATTTTAAAAATCTTTGTCCACATTTGTATTTCTGATGGATATTTGGCATATCTGTTAATTTGTGATGGATTCTGATCCACATCTCATCCCTCTCCTTGTCAAAAACACCTGCTATTTTCATGACTCTCTAGGTAGAACCATCTATAGCCCCTACTCTATAGAAAGGAATATGAAAGGAAAGAAAGGGGAAAACAGATTACTTTCTTCTGTTTCCACATAGAGACCCGGGTCCTAAAACCTAGTGTGGACAAAATCTGAAAATTACATTGTTGGAAGAAGAAGAAAGAATTATTCTCTCAGCCTTGACCCTTGTCTTTCACCACATCCTGAACTATAGAAGGGACCGTCTAATCTTTACTCACAAGTCAGGAAACTGAAATTCGAAGAAAGCAGTGGTATGTCCAAAGCCACACAGCTCAGGAGTGCAGGATGTGGGGCTCAACATCAGTTCCTCTGACTTCTAAGCTAGTGTCTCTTCCCTTGTTGGAAGGAATAACAGAGCCGTTCACAAGTGGCCAATCAAAATGTGCTGACTAAATAGAGCTGAGAACTTTCACTTGGCCTGAGGAAGAAGGTATAGACCAGGTATATATAATTTTAAACAATAACTGACCAAGATTTCAGAAGCATGGTTACCATCCTCATGCAGCCATTTGGAGAAGACCAAAATGAATGTGAATACGGGCACTGGTTAACAAAAGTAGATGCCAACTTAGAGAACTATGAGACAAGGAGTTATGAAGCCTGGCCTTCATGCTTACTGGATATGTGGCCAAGACCAAGACCCTGATAGGTCTGATGTAGTCCTAATCAGCCTATATCATAGAGTTGTTGGTGTAATTAACTAAGATAAAATGCTTGCAATGTGGCTTATGAACCACCCAAACCATGACTTAAAATGCAAAAGATTTCAGAGGTGCCAGTTTAATCAATTTTGGAAATCCATGAAGTGTATCAGGAGTTGACCTCACCCAAATATGCTAAAGAAGCTAATTAGCTAGGAGTTGTGATAAAGCTGCATCAGTTAAGGTGTGAGTGGGATATAGGGTACATCTCATTAATAGGTAGTGGCTGAGTACCTAGACATGAGATCAGCGCAGGTTATGTGCTCTCTATGGTCTGAAAGTTCTTATCCCCCATGACTCACTGAGTCCCTGTTCCACAGAAATGAAAATGGAAGGAAAGAGAGGGGAAAACAGATTCTTTTCGTCTTGTTTCCACACGGAGACCTGGGTCCTAAAACCAGATGTGGCCAAAATCAGAAAACCACATTCTTGGAAGGAGAAATATATATTGGAATGGAATTGGAGGGGTTTCATTACTGTATTGGAACCTAATACCCATGGGATAGTCTTAACACCCTAATACCCTAACACCCAATGGTATAGTCTTAGGAGATGAGGCCTTTGGGAAGTGATTAAATCATGAGGGCTACACTCTCATGAATACGATTAGTATCCTTACTAGAGAAGCTCCAAGGAGCTCTCTTGTCTGTTCCATCATGTAAGGACATAGCAAGAAAGGATAGCCGGATCAGAAAGAGACCCAGCAAGAAGACAAACCATGCCTTCCCATGAGCCAGGCAGTGCACAGGCTGGGAAACCAGAAGAGCCCTCCCACCAGTGTAAGCAACTGGCTGATTCAGAGGACTCAGGGTGAGATGATAGCAACTGAGGTGAAAGGAATAGCTTGATGCTTGTATTGTTTGAGTGACTTTGGAGGCCTGGGGCTGGTTGTTGGGTATCTGTTTTGAGGATGATAATGTGCACTGTGGTAGCTGTGGGGGATTTCCTTCTGTCTTGTTTTTGAAATCCAATGTTTTTTTTCTATTTTACTGTCTTGTTTTATTCTTGCATCTGGTAACCTGAGCAACTATTTTGAAGATAAAATATGTAGTATAACAATCATTAAATTCCTACCATCTTGTTTTGAAAACTTATTGTTGGGGATTTTTATTGTTGTTGTTGTTTTGTTTCTGTTTTTTTTTAGGTTTGTTTGCTTCTTGATTTTTCTGTTTTTTTTCTTTTTTTTCTCTTAAAATAAAATTTAAAAAAAAAGGGGACAGCCATCTATATACTCTCATCAGACACAGAATCTGCCAGTGCTTAGATCTTGTGAACAATAGTTTCCTGCTGTTTGTAAATTACTCCATTTAAGGCACTTTGTTATAGCAACAGGAACCCCCAAAGACAATGCTTTATCTCATAATTCTCACATTAATTCTAATAACCCAGCAACTATTGTTCTTCCTGTTTTTCAGACAAGGAAACCAAGACACACAAAGGTTAACAATGTGGCCAATGCATCATCATTTCCAGGTTTGCAGTACTTGAACACACCTGCGAGAAGAGAGTAGCTGTATATTTACTTGTGAAGCTTCTGTTTCCTTAGACAAATGTACCTCTGAGGGAGTAAAGAGTAATGATTAAGGCTCCAGAGTCTGCTTGCCTGTGTTAAATTCTTGTTTCCTTCAGTTATAGTTATGACCGTTGACTAATTACTTAACCTGTCTCACTTCTGTGTATTTCTTGATCTCTAAAGTGAGAAGAATATTGGCTGGAACACTAGGTTGTTATGATGGATAAATCTGTTAATGTATATTAAATCCCTGATGCAGAATAAGTGTACAACAGTTAGTGTCTCTTAGAAATATCTTATTTGAAGGGGACAATGAGACCTTTTAACAAAACACTGTTATTTCTTGGGAATCAGTGCAGAATTGGTTCCAGGACCCTGGAATTTTCAAGTCTCTATGCTTTGTGAATTCCCAAACCAATTAATCCTACTCCTGTGCAATCATTTGCATTTTAACTTATATCTGACAGTCATGAGGCATGTTGTGTTTGTCTTATTTAATTATGTTAACAACTGATAAGCATATACTCTACAAATCATTTTGTATATTTAAATCATCTCTTGATTACTTACACTATCTAATACAACACAAATGCTATGTAAAGCATTATGTTGCTTAGGGAATAGTGACAAGGAAAAAGTCTATACATGTTCAATACAGATGCACTGTGTTTTTCTTAGATATTTTCAACTCATTGTTGTTGAATCCACAGTTACAGAGGGCAGACTGACACCTACACTTGTAAAAATGTGCATGTGTCTGGGTCTGTTCCTCATTGAGGAACAGTGGTATTGGGGACTCTGGGAGGGACATCATTGCACTCAAGTGGTAGAGACTTGTTGGGGAAGCACCTTAGATTAGACTTTGCCTGCCCCAGGTGTGGAGGAGCAGTTCTCAGACTTCACGGGGCACCACTATTGCCTGGAGCAGCTCTGTCCACCAGAAATGTAACATGAGCCATGTTCATAATTTTAGTCTCTAACAGTCACATTTCTTTAAAAAAGTAAAGAGAAACAGATAAAATTACTTTCAGTAATGTACATTAGTATTATATCTAAACTATTATCATTTCAGCGTGAAAAATTATAATCTATTTTCCCTTTTTTAAAAAAAAATAAGTCTATTGAAATCCAGCCTATCTTCTCAACTTTTAACACATCAAATTCAGACTGGCTATATTTCAAGGGACACATGGCCAGTGGCCCTTGCCTTGGATTGAGCTGAATAGATCACATGTTGAAACCCTGTAGGGTGGGGTAGGATTATGAATGTTCCTTACTAGTTAGCTCCCAACTGCTAGCAGCTAGGGTCCCTAACTCTAGGAATCACAGATGTGTTAGACCCAAAGCCAGCTGTTTAACAAGGTCTCCAACATGGCAATAGAGCATCTCTCTGGTCCATTGTCCTGAAGGAAGTATTGAACAGCAAACAGGGTTCTAAGGCTTATTTGTTCTAAAAATAGCAATTGAAAAAGTACAAATTCTCATACATGAATTCTAGGGGCATTTGGAGACAGGGAGAAAGTAAATGAAAATATCTTTCATTAGACGATATTTCATGGAATTTTAGAGCCCAGGGGACTACTTTTAATTTGTTGTTTGCTTGCTTGCTTGCTTGCTTGCTTGTGTAAAGACAAGGAAACTGGGACTCAGGAAGGCTGAGTGATTTTACCCTAAGTCACTGACAACTGGCTTTGAGATTCAGATTTAAAGAACTTTTTATATTTCCCTTTGTAATAAAAATCTCTGACTCAGTAACTAATCCTAATCCATCATGAACTCTGCAGCTGGAGGTGAAAACCTCCCCAATAGTAAGTCAGCTAAAGAGGGGCAGGGAGGAGGTGGGCATTAAATAATCTCAAATCACCCTAAAGCAGAAGAAGAAAACAGAGTTCTAAGACTCTTTGGTTTTAAAGTCCAAAGAGTAAGGGGTCAATCATATCACAAACTAACACACACTTGGAACAAAAACCTTCCAGAAGAAAAGGATGAACCTTACTTTTCAATGTATTTGCCGAATCCAAAATCTAGCATATTTGAGAGGCAAGTTGTTTCACTGAGACTTACTTCATAGCCAACAATCTCACTGATCTGCAAAGAAAAAAAGAAAAAAAATTAATTGTCGAAGACAGAGCTGTCTAATAGACATCCCTATAATGATGGAAGATTCTTCACTTGTGCTGTCCAGTATTGTAGCCACTAGCCCAGGAGGCTGTTGAACACTGCAATATGTGGCTAGTATGACTGAGGAGCTGATCTTTCATTTTTATTGAATTTTAATTAATTCAAATTCAGGTAGCTACCACAGGTAGCTAGTGGCAATTGAATTGGACGGTGCAGGCCTAAGGATTTGGCAGGCAGCCTAGAGCCATACCACCTTGTCTGGTTTTCTTGGGGCAAGTGCCCCTACTGATGCATGAACACCTGAAGGGTTGGGATGGGGTCTGGTTTGTCACTGTGCTACAAGGACCTGGTCTGTGATTGAGCTGTAGTAAGATTTGCTGAGAAAAGGTAGGCATTCAAGACAGGCAAACTCCCAAATTCTGTGACCCAAGATGCTGAGGAGAAAGGACTCCCTCTTTGAAACAGCTTCCTTTGGATTTGATTAAAGCACATGACAAACATGTATGAAGATGTCATAACAAAACCCATGGTTTTGTACTATGAGTACATAATAATAATTACAACTTTAAAATCAAACAAAAAATACTCCTCTTTCCACTTTAGGGGGCCAAGTTGTTAAAAGTTCTCATTCGTCTGATTAAATATTTTCCCAAGCTTATCTCCTAAGTGCAAACATCTCTGAGCAACGTCTTAAATGAAGAATCTCATAGTGTCTGACACTTCTCAGAGACTGAAAGATCTGTCCTGAGTGCTAGAGAGGAAATGGGACCTGAGGGGGAATGAGGCTATGAAAAACCTTGCCTACTGCTCAATTTTGCTTCTGTCCAGCCCCATAGGATTAAAGAGTGCCAGAGTGAGAAGCATGGGAGCCTTGGCATGTTCTCTGTCTTAGGCCTGTGTCCCAGGTGCCAGGCATTCGGTAGGCACCAACAAACAAAAGAACCAGCTAACCCAAGTGGCTTCCCAAACTGGGTTCCAAGGACATCTGGAGGACCACAAAGGTAATGGGAATAATAAAAGTAATTAACATTTTATTGAGAGCTTACTATATAGTGGGCACTATTTCAGAACTCCATGTTCTTATTTCATTCTCACAACACAAAAGAATGATATTAATGTAGTATTAATTTCATTTTACATATACAGAAATTGAGGTAAGTTATCTTGTCCAAGACCACCCTGCTAATAAATGGTAGAATAGGTACTTTGATCCTATTCCAATTCTGAACCAAAGCCCTTATCTAGTGTCTCTCAAAGGTCTTCTATGTACAATTAATCACTTCATAACTCTAGAAAGTACAATTCACACTCTAGTACACACATACACAAAAGGCATTTCCTAGAGTTGTGCAGTACTCAGCCTGTACAACTGTTCCTGTTGGTCCCCAGCTCTCATTTATTCTCTTATACCTGACAGTACAGCTCAGAACAACACAGTGATTATCTCTGGGACTAAATGATGCAGCTATAGAAAGCAGTTAGAGTAGTATCATGTGTTCTGTCTTGCACTGGTTCTGAGGGAATTTTAGGCAAGGTATTGTGGTTTAAATCCCCAAAAGCTCACGTGTTGAAGGCTTGGTCTCCAGGGCAGGAATGTTCAGAGGCAGGGCTTTTGAAAGGTCATGAGGATTGATCTGATAACTTTGTAATTTGATGGGGTACTGGGAAGTGATGGAAACTTAGGAGGTGGACCTAGTTGCAGTTGTGTCCTTTGGGCATGCCTTTGGGGGCTAGCTTTTATCTCTAGAACTTCTCTTTTTCTCTCCTCTCCTCTTTCTCCACCTCCTGACTGACATGAAGTGAGCAGATTTGTTCCACCACATCCTTCTTCCATAATGTTTCTGCCTCACCACGAGCTTAAAATCTTAAGACTGAAGTCTCTATCATGGTGAGCCAAAGTAAACCTTTCATCCTTTAAGTTGATTTTCACAGGTATTTTGTCACATCAATGGAAAGTGGACACACCAAGTCAAAGAAGAATCTTTTGTGTCATCTCTACCCCCACAGAGAGCAACTCTCTGGTAGAGGGTGTTTCAAGGCCACTGTTAGCCCTTGAATGTGATGATTATTTTAGAAACACAGTGAATTTTCTATTTTTCTGCTTAGTGTTCACACCACATTTATCACCCTCACACTTGGTTGCTTATAAAAATCCCAACTATTTTTAGGGAAGATACTTATTATTC
Organism: Hydrochoerus hydrochaeris; assembly: GCA_004027455.1. Classification (NCBI taxonomy): domain Eukaryota; kingdom Metazoa; phylum Chordata; class Mammalia; order Rodentia; family Hydrochaeridae; genus Hydrochoerus; species Hydrochoerus hydrochaeris. Next base: position 341,004 of record PVLA01000414.1, read on the forward strand.
TCATTTATAGGCTCAAAGGGCTGAAATAAGAGTGCAAAATTATGTCTGAACATAGCCTGTTTGACCACTCCATACCAAAGTCAGCCTGAGCAGGACTCATCTGGCAATATTAGCAAGTCTTCAGGGAAGGATGTGATATTCTGTGTGTGTGTGTGTGTGTGTGTGTGTGTGCGCGCGCGCGCTAGGTCAAGGAATGAATCAAGGCTTTCCTGCTAGAATTTAACACTTTTGTCATGTTCTGGGACCTCCAGTAGCCATTTTCTTAGGAAAATAGAAAAGGAAACCCTTTGTAGCCAGCAGCTGGGAGAATATTCAAGCATAAGCAATGGGGTCCCATCAAAAGGGGTCAATCTATTTATGAGGCAGGAAGTTCCTTCCATAACCCACCCACTCCCTTTTGTCAGAGGTTTATCAGGCCCATTTCTGCCCCTCTTGCCCTGAGAAGATTCTTCTTTCACAGGGAGCAGCTGGATTCAGTAATGTTTCTTGTCTTCTGAGGGCACCAGGACCAGGACCAAGACCAAGCATGGGCAGGGCCTCCTACGCAGGCAGGGACAAAAACCTGTTGCCAGTGTCGGTCCTTCATTCCTGGGTTGCAGGAAATGCTGAGGATGGGAAGGTGCTGCTTGAACTTCTCAACCTTCGATTTGACATTCTCTGCCAAGCGCCTAGGTGCTGGCACATCAGCGAAGGTCTTGGTCAGCTTGTATATCATTCTCCACATATTTCCTATCTCCTCTGTGATTTCCTCAGCATTCAGTAAAAAGAGGGCGCCTGAGGTAGAAAAGACGGAAGAGGGAAGAAGGTCAGACAATCAAGTATATGTCTGTCATGTGTACCTATAATTCACTGAACTGAGAACAGCACCAGCTGTACAGGACCGGAAAAACACAGGCTAGTTGTGCATGGTGGTAATCCCAGCACTCTTCGAGGCTGAGGAAGGGCATCACTTTTGAGTCCAATGTGGCAACTTAGCGACCTAGTGAGAGATAGTCTCAAAAATAAAAAGGGCTCGAGAGGGAGCTTAGTGTGAAGGTCCAGGAGATGCATCTGGATTTGCAACCTCCACAGAGCAGAAATAAAGCAGTGGGCGTGTTACTGAACTTGGCTAAGCCTCAATAGCTTCATCTGTGACAAAGGTGTGATCATAGACACACTTCAAAGAGTGATGGTGACAACAGAGCCAAACAAAATAAGTAAAGTGGCTAACACATGCCTGATGTACAGTGGAGGTGCAGTTAGGGTGCTGATCACCATGATTAGTTTTTTTTTTTTTTTTTTTGAGGCAGGGTCTCTCTAGATAGTGTAGGCTGGCCTTGAACTCACTTACATAGCCCAGGCTGGCCTTGAACTCACAGTGATCCTCTTGCCTCAGCCTCCCAAGTGCTGGTGCATGCACCACCATACCTGACTTATTATGATCAGTTTTAACTGCTGTCTTGATATTAGAATGAGCTCCATAGATGCAGTAAAATAATAACTGGAGAGTGTGGGTAAGTAGAGATGTGAGAGCTCTCTGTACAGCTCTGGCAACTTTTCTGCAAGTATTTAAAAAACAAAGAATGATACCTCCTTTGAAAGAAAAATACTCCAAAGCAATAATTTCCTTCTCCCTTCCCCGTGCTGTCCTTTGCAAGGAACCTTTAATGTTTGGGTTTTATATTTGGCCAAAATCTTTCTATACTGACTGCTGCTTCCCCTGGGATATTTTGAATTAGCATCAACTCTTGCATTTCCACGTTACTAATTTACTCAAAGACACTTTCCTTTCAGGGCTGCCTCAACTAAATAGCCTCATTTGTTTAGCACTCTACATCAACTCCCTTTCCCTCTTCCGCTTCCTTCCCCCTTCTGTTCTCCCCTCTTCCTTTCATCTTTTCTCTCTTCCTCTCTTTCTTTCTTGTGAGGCAGCATCTTGCTGTGCTGCCTAGGCTGGTCTTCAACTCTTGCATTCAAGTGACCTTTCTGCCTCAGCCTTCTCAGTATCTGAGATTAAAATATGTGCCAATACACCCAATTTAACATTTTTTTGTGGAGTAATCAAAAATTTAAGGAAAGGAAAAGAAATGTGTGTACTGTCTATGCACCAAAAATATTGTAGTTGCTGAGTGAGAACAGAAAAGTGCCTGCATGACAAGCAGTCGTAGTTCTTGCATTGGAGGATTTGGCTGAGTCACCAGGAACTTTACCCATGGGATGAATAAGTGAGGTAGGACTGCCACTTCACTGTTCCCACACAACAGTGAGGCACTGAGAAGAAAGTGACTTGCTTAGTCCCATGCAATTAATCAGGCTAGGAGGAGACCTTGGCATTTCTGTCTGAAGCACTTTTCCTAGGAACTTAGGAAACAGCAATTGGACTGCTCAATAAACATTCAGCTTCAATGGTAATTCAGGCAAGGAATAAAGAGAAACATAGCATTTTAAACATCAAATCAAGAAAAAAAAAGCTGAATTGACCCAGAGTTCCAATAGCTTTTCAAATAAGCTAAAGTGTTTTGAGGATGTGACAAATGAGTACTCCTAAAAACTGCTAGAAGATTAAGTTAAAGCATACAGCTTTTCTGGAAGATAACAAAAATATTTTTTAAATCCTAATAATTTTTGCAACATACTCTTTGAGCTAGCCATTTCACTTTTAGGAATTTTTTTTCTTTCTCTTTCAACACTGGAGATTGAGCCCAAACAAGTGCTCCACTGCTGAGCTACATCCCCAGCCCCCAGCCCAGCCCCCACTTTTTAAATTTTAAGACAGGGTGTCACGAAGTTACCCCAATTGGCTTTGAACTTGCCATTCTCCTACCTCAGCCTCTTGAATGACTCCAATTATAGGTGTGTATCACCACACCTAATAAGTTTTAGGAATTCATTTTAAGGAAACTTATCCAAAATATAAGCATTTAAGCTTTCATAGCAGGTGTATTTATAATGTTGAAGCACTAAAAATAAATTTAGGGGTCTCAGATTTTATTTTCAGTTCTTAAACATTGTCCATCGGTGTCATCATCTTCAGTTTTAGTCATAATCTACACATCAATTATTCTCTATCATATAATGTAAGAATCACATCCCCAAAACCCATCTCTTAAACTCCATATTTACACTTAACGACTCAGTAATAGTCCTATGGGATGTCTGCAGATGCCTCAGACTCATTTTTCCCCCTTCTAGTAAGAGAGAGTTTGCAGGTGTCTGGGCATCCTGGTGCTTCTTGAGCCCAGGAACATTCAACTTATTCTCTCATTGCTGTTGAGTTACTGCCAGTCTATGGTTTTGAGTACTGCTGATTCTACTTTAGCCTGAAGATAACCTTCCTCTCCTCTCTTTGCCCCTCCCCCCTCCCTTCTCCTCTCCTCTCTTTCTTCACCTCTCCTCTCTTCTCTTCCAACCAAAAGATCCCTGCCTCAGCATTGGGGATTGAAGGCAGAGAGTACTCAGCTTCCTCCCCAGTCCTTTTTAATTTTTTTTTTCCTTTTTGAGACAGTTTTCACAGTTTTTGAGACAGTTGCATAGGCTGGCCTCAAACTCACAACCCTCCTGCCTCAGCCTCCCAAGTAGCTGGGACCAGAGGCACGGGCCTCACGCCTAGCAAGGTCTAGGTCTTTGCTCTCTAGATTCCTTTGTTACTGCATCACAAAACTTTGACTACACTGTCTTAATCCAGAGTGCCAGAATTTGAAGAAAAGTTTAGAAAGAATCTAAAGAGCAAACCTTATTTCAGAGCTGGCTTACTGGACCCCCCATCCCATTCCCATTCTGCCCTGGGACAGTGAGACCGCAGCATACCATTCATCCACTCCTCGGACTTGGTGCTGAACTCATAGGCGGTCACCCACAGCTGCTCATAGGGCACTTTGTTGGTAACCAGGTTTTGCAGAAGAGGGAAGGTGCTCTTCTCTTTTTCCAACAAGTCTTCCTCCCTATTGATTAGCTGCAAGACAAAGGAGGGTGTTGTCTATTGGGCAGCTGATTCACACACCCTAGAAGCCTTCATCATCTTCACAAATAAGTGGAGGAAAATGCCCATTTATTTGGAGAATATGAGACAGAAAAAAAGGCAAAGACTGCAGACAGAAGATCCTTCAACTGCCTCCCAGTACTACGGCAGCTGAGATACAGAAACTATAAGATAATTTGCTATTTGCCCCATCATTTTTGCCCCCACTTCACCTTATACCCAATGTGCTCTGTCTCCATTTTCATAGCTTCCATAGTCCTCTAGTTGTTCCTGTGAGTGTTTACAAGCACAGACTTGCTTCAAAGTTAAGAACTTTCAATATAAAATCTGAGTAGCTGACATTTGGGGAAAGTTAGCATCTCTAAGCCTTAGATTTCCTACTTTAAATAAGGGTAAACAGGGATAACTAATGTCACAGGTTTGATATAGGCATAAAAGAAAATATAGTATTGCACATGAAGTTGTAGGCACATTGCTGAGTGCGTAATAAATGTCAACACATGTAAGCAGTTACCCTACTATAATTTCCCTTTTGTGTACACAGTGACTTACTAAAAAATCTGTTGTAATGTAGGAGTGTGGCAAAAAGCAGTTGAAAGTACTATACCAGTAAAAGTACTGGAGAGTCAATCAATACTATCTACCTGATAGTGTCATTGGGAAAATAAAAAACCAAAAATCAGAATCACCAGGCTAATACAGAGTCATACATCCCCATCTCAAGATTCCAAACCTCAAATTCTGCCATCGCCTGAATTAGATTCTTGGAAAGCTCATTCAGCTTTTCAACGTTGTGCTTCATTTCTTCTGTGGTCATCACTTCACGCTTCCTAAAGCCTTCCAATTCCTTGCCATAGCTTTCAAGTTTTGACTCAAACTCTGAGCATCTGAAAGTAAAGACAGCCTGGTCTCATTTGGATTTTCCATTCTGTGCTCTTTCAAAGTGTCAGCCTTACTCACTCTGGGGAAAAGGTGAACTCCTGGAACCTTCATTGCTTCATCTTCTCTGTCTCTATCTCTTTACTTTTTGATCTCTGTCTATTTAAAAATAAATGAAGATGAAAAATTAAGTTAAACTACATAACATTCCATCTACCAGAGACAGGTCAGCTGTGAATTTAACTGGCAATTAAACATTTCCAGATGTTTTCCTGTACAGGTAACTATATATTAAAATGTTTGTACATATAATTGTTTCTTCATTCAGCATTAGATACTTATTATTGAGTACCTAATACATTCTAGAACTGCTCTAGGCATCACAAATATAATTATGAAGTACCTTTATGGAGCATATATTTTAGCTGGGGGGTAGGACTAGACAATAAGAATAGATGAATAGATGAATGGATGGATGAGTGGATGGATGAATGAATAAATTCATAGATAAGGTCAAGATAAGATATTTTTCATAATGATAAGTGGTTTAAAGAAAACAAAATAGCTAAACAGAGCTGAGGATATAGCATAATAGTAGAGCATTTGGCTAGCATGTGTGAGTGAGGTCCTAAGTCCAATCCCCAATACAGAAAGAAAGAGTAGAGAAAGGAAAAGAAAAGAAGAGAAAAAAATAGAATGATTAGTGGATAATTGTGTATAAGGATACTTTACATAGAGTGATCAGGATATACCTTTCCAGAGACTGATCTAAATCATTCATATGATCGAGAAAGGAGATCTCAAATTGACCTCTCTCTTTTCCTAATTGGGTAGAATAATATAGTGTTTAGTGGGCACTATCTGGAGCCACACTGACTTGTTCAAATGCCTACACTGCTGCTTAAAAGGTTCATGGCCTTGGGCAAGTCACTTAAACTCTTTATGTTTCAAATGTATAGAATTCAGACAGAAAAAAGCATATACTTAATAGGAAAGCTATCATTAAAATACCTGGTATTGAGCCTAGTACATCATAATCACTATACAATTGTTTGCTCTTATTTTATTTACTAGAGTATAAACCTATAAATACAGTTTTGCCTCATTTCCTTGTATTTCCTTCACTTAGCAGAATATCTGGAACAAACGATCTATGTTCATTGAATGAATAAGAGAATTTGCCATCAAGAACTGCTTTAATGACATTCTATGAATTTGATAATTATCTTAAAAATACATAATTTTGTAATGGCAGTTTTCATGTTGCTTTTTTATAAAAGTAATTTAAAAGAGTTAATTTTCATTTTTTAAATTTTATTTTAAAGAGGATAAAACTAAACAGAACAAAACAGAACAAAGCAGATCAGAAGAAAACAATGTAAGTGACACAGATTTCAAAGCAAGATAACAGGAGATCATCACTGGCTACCATAATGTCTCTTGTTTTCTTCTAAATAGTTATCCATATCATCACACACAATGAATTCATACAAAACAAAATAGTATTAAACTGATCAGAACAGAGTGATGGAGGCATTATAGGCCTTCAAAACCAGACAATAGGGAAATCAACAATGGTTGCCATGATGTCTCTTGTTCTCTTCAAAATAGCTGTCTATACCTTCATGTATGTTGAAATTAAACAATACTAAACAGACTAAAACCACTCTGAACAAAAAATAAAAACATTACAGGATATCACAGCATGCCGCTATGGAATCAACAATGGATACCCTAATGTCTCTTTTTCTTCAAAGTAGCTGTTCTTTCATCACACATAATATAATCAATTCTCGTAATATAATCAATTCTTGTAAATTTGAAACATAAAGAGTTTAGGAGAAGTTCTATGCATGTATAAGTCTCTACATGTATACTTATCCTTTCTGTATTAGAGGGAAAAACAAAACAGATTACTAGAAAAACAAGAACAAAAAAGACAAATAAATAACAATAGCAAAGAGCCCAAAACAGTGATGATATAGGCCTTCAAGGTTGTTATTTTACATAATGATCTTCAAGAGTTCCTCAGATCACCATACAATAATACGCACAATTGTTTCAATCCTGTGAATGTTAACTGTTTTGTTCCAAGAACTTAACGAACTTGTAGCAAATAATCTTAGCTATCCTAAGTGTGCTTATATAATTTTAGATATTTTTTCTTTTCCCTTCCTTTTTCCTCCTTTTCCCTGAGATATTATTTTCTTTCCTTTGATCAGATTCTTATCCTTTCACTGTATTTACTGAGGATTTTGTATCTTATATACTCTTACCATTTCTTACACTAAGGAGACAATATGGTATTTACACCTGTGAGTTTGATTTATTTCATTTATGAGTATGGTCTTAAATTGCATCCTTTTATTTATAAATATCTCAATGTGATCATTCTTTATAGCTGAGTAATGCTCCATTGCATAAAAATATTACATCTTTTTTATCCATTCCTCAGTTGATGGACACTTGGTTAGTTTCCAAGATCTGGCTATTACAACTTGTGCTGCTATAAACATGGGTGCGCATATATCACTATGATATGATGTTTTCTATTCTTCTGGGAATATACACAGAAGTGGAATAGCTGCATCAAATGGGACTTTCAATTCCAGCTTTTTAAGGAACCTCCAGACTGACCTCCACAGTGGTTGCACCAGTCTACATTCCCACCAAGAGTGCAGAAGAGTTCCTTTTCCCCTATAGCCTCTCCAGTATTTGTTGTTGGTAGTTTTCTTGATCCTGGCCATTCTTTCTGGAGTGAGATGGAATCTCAGTGTGGTTTTAATTTGAATTTCTTGAATAACCAGTGGTGTTAAACATTTTTTCATGTATTTATTTGCCATTTGTTATTTCTTCATCTGAGAACTGTGCCCATTTTCGGATTGGGTCTTTGAATTTTGAAGGTTTGATTTTTTTTTTTAATTCTTTATATGTTCTAGACAGAAGTCCTTTGTCTGAGGGACAGTTCACTAAGATTTTTTTCCCAATTTGTGGGTTTTCTTTTCACTATGCTGGAGATTTCTTTTGACATGCAGAAACTCTTTAATAAGACGTGATCCCAGTTATTGATTCTGGGAAGTATTTCCTGTGTGGTTTGATTTTTGTTCATGAATTCTCTACCTAGTACTATGTCTTCAAGATTTCTACCTACTTTGTCTTCCAGCAGATTTAGTGTTTATGTTTTAATATTTAGATCTTTGATCCATTTTGACTTTAGTACATGGTGTTAGGCATGGGTGTAGTTTTAGTTTTCAGCATATGGAGAGCCAATTTTTTCAGCACCATTTATTAAAGTGACTATCTTTCTTCCAGTGAATGTGTTTGGCCCCTTTATCAAAGATAAGGTGGCTGAGTGTGTCTGTTGTTGTAGTTGTATCTTCTAACCTATTCCATTGATCTTCAGGTCTGTTTTTTTTCCAGTACCATGTTGATTTTATTATAGTAGCTTTGTAGTATAACTTCAGGTCAGGGATTGTGATGCCACCTGCCTTGCCTTTGTTGCTCAGAATTGCCTTTGCTATTCTAGGTCTCTTCTGGTACCAGATAAATTTTAGGAGTGATTTCTCTAGATTTATGAGGTATGCTAGTAGTATTTTGATTGGGATTGCATTAAATCTGTATAACAATTTTTGGAGAATGGCCATTTTCACAATATTTGTTCTTCCTATCCATGAACAAGGGTTGTCTTTCCATTTTCTGAGGTCCTCTTCAATTTGTTTTTTGAGAGTTAATTTTCAAATGAGTTGATTTGAGTTTTATTTCTGATTGTACCAAGTTGGAAGCATGCTCAGATGTGATCTCTGAAGGTCATGTGTTCATGTAATCAACTCCCCTTGCTTTTGGGCTAAAAGTAGTAACTCACTTCTAACACAAAATAGGGCAAAAGGGACGAGGTGTCACTTCCAAGACTGCTTACAAAAAAGTCTGACTTCTATCTTGCTTGTTCACTCTTTCTCTCAGTGTCTCTTTTTCTCTGAAAGAAGACAGCTGCTATGTGTAGAGGTTCTAATGGCAGGGAACAGAGTTTGCTGACCGGCAGCCATGAGGAACTGCATCTTACTAACAATCATGTGAGTGAGCCCAGAATTGGGTCTTCACTCAGCTGAGCCTTCAGATGAGATTAGAGACTTAGCTGACATTCTGTCTCTAACTTCATAAGAGACCTTGAGGCAGAGACATACAGTTAAGCTTCACTTGGATTTCTGACCCTCTAAAACTGTGAGATAATTAATTTTTGTTACTTTAAGCTGATATATTTTGTTATGCCACAATGGATAATTAATATATCTGCTTCTTAGAATATTTTGAATCTTACAATGTGACCAATTTTTGTCTTATAGACATTTAAGAATAGGTGTTTTTTTTATATTGTAGGGTAGAATGTTTGAAGAGGGAGGGGAGTATTGGGGAAGGGAAGAGATAGAAGGAGAGATATACCCCCAAATCAAGATTATTATTTCTTTTTTTTTTTTTTTGTCTTTTTGAGACAGGGTCTCACTATGCAGTTCAGGCTATCCTTGAGCTCACTTTGTAGCCCAGGCTGGTCTCAAACTTGCAATGATCCTCCTGCATCAGCCTCCCAAGTGCTGGGATTACAGGCGTGAGCCACCATGCCTGGCATATTGTTTATTTCAATTATCTCCTTGTTTAAGCTTTACTTTATTGATCTACTTTAATTAATTATATATACACTCATGTTACTTGATATGCAATAATTAAATTATGCTTTATTTCAACTATCTAATGGTCTTTGATCCACTAATGTCTTTTTCTTGACTTTATCTGATATTAACATGGCTGACTTTGCTTTCTTTTTCTTTGATTTACATGCTATATTCTTCATTACAGACAAGCTTGTCTTTCCAACTATTTAGAAGAGTTGGAGAGCAGGAATAAAATTATAGCAGTAGCAAGTAAATCAGTTATTAAAAATTTACATGAACCATGGAGGACAGGAGAACATGTCAAATGGCATCATAGAAGTGTCATCAGTAAAGTCTAGATTTACAGACAGGTGGCCCAGTTTATTTAATAAATAAATTTCAAGAAAAATTGGAGGCAAAGAGGGAACCTACAGATTAAAAGAAAATTAAGAGATGAATCAATCCATTGCACTATTTTAGATATTATTTGGATTCTGATTTAAGTGGGCCATAAAAAAACCTTTTTTGGTTCTCAGATTTAAAATTTTCAAAGACTTTCCATCACACTTAATAAGGAATCCACGCTCACGCGGTGACCATAGTTTAAGGACCTGATTTTCTAACTCTACAACTGCAAGTAAATAGCCACCCTCCTCCTTTTTCCATGTCTCCCCACCTTGGAGCCATAGCCTGTGCTGTCTATTCCCTCCCTCTGCACATCTTTACTTGATTTTTCTCATCTTCCAAGTCTTTTCTGAAATGAGCTCTTCCATGATTCATTCATTGAACAGAACAATTATTATGTTTCTCTATTCATTTTCTTCATAGGGCTTCTGTATTTACCCACTTTATCTTCCATCTACCTGCCTGATTATAATGTGCTTAACTACATCCTTTGCTATGGTTTAGATCTAAAAAGCCCCAAATATCTTATATGTTCAGATGTGGGGCTTAATTGCAGGTGAGTTACTAGGGGTGTAACCTGGAAGGGTATATTTTTTACTTTGGGTCCCCCTGTCTTTTCTCTGCTTCATAGCTGCATTGGGATGAGTGGCTTTTCTTTACCATACTCTTCCACCATGCTGTTTTTGCCTTGGAGCCAGCTGACCATGGACCGAACCCACTGTAACTGCAAGTCAAATAAACCTCTCTTTAAGTTGTGGGTGTTGCTATTGTGTCCTAGTGATGGAAAAGTGACTAACCTATCCCTTCTGTCCTCTGTGTACTCAGAGAAGAGGATTGGGATAGGATCTATAAAAGGGACAAGGGAAGGTAGCCTCTGCCATTCTTTCCCTCCCAGGATTGTTTTTGACAAAAGTTTTAGACATTCATAGGTAAACTTTATAGGTATTATGAGCAGTTGTCTTTCTTTGTTCTTTATGTTTTTATTCCTTATCTCCTTTCTTTTGATTTTAATAAACTGGGATTTTAGATTCTTATAAGCACTAATTTTAAAAACTAAGCTTCCTGTGAAAACATTTCATTCCTTACTCAAAAACAATGAACACTTATCATTTGCAAGGCACTGTGTTTTGATGAAATAAATTCTTTTGTGTGCTTTCTCTAAAAGAGCTCCCCTTCCTTCCCCAAGATACCAAAGGGTCTTCTTTTGCACTGTCATGGCAGAGAATAGTTCACATCCTAAGTTCTTCTTCATTTATATTCCAGGTAACTTTAAGACCATGGAACCTATCACTGAATTGAATAAAATGGGAGAAGGAAGGGGCAAAGCTAATTTTCCTATAGTCTACACAACTGGGTGCTACAAAGTACCTTTTCATATCCACCAAAGTTCTTGAAGATACAAATACTACTTACATACAAGGAAAAATGTCTGATAAAAGCAGTTATGAATTTTTTGTAGAGCAATGGTATATAATAAGCTCAGTGGTTACATTAAAACATTACTATTATTACTGATTTTAATTTTTTATAGTATTAGAGTACTTTCGGGTCATACATAGATCTATCCATCCACATATCTAACATATATAACATATAACAGTACACTCAGGAAATCAGGTTGAGTAAATAGATTGTACTTGTGTGACCTGCTGAAGTCCAAGGGAGGACAATGAAGGAGTTCAAAGATGGTAGGTTGGCCAGAATTCTGACAGGAAGCAACTTATGAGATATTAAAACAAAGATACTTTGGGGGCAACCCGCTTGGGACCCCCTTTTGTCTCTCTTCAGACAGAAGCTTTCTCTCAATAAATATATTCTACTTGGGGGCGCTGGGAAAACTGGCAGCCTACATGCCGCTCTGGTAAGTGGCTGTGGCCTCCCAACCCTCGGCTGCTCCAGGGGTGAGAACCATATCAGCATTTCCTGAGATCCATGCCATGTTGGAACTTGGGGCGCTGGGAAAACAGGCAGCCAGCTCACTGCTCTGGTGAGTGGCTGTGAGCCTAATGGGGCGTGGGCTGAGTCAAACATCCATCTGATTCCCCTCCCACAGCAAGTGAGAGCCAGAGATCTGAGCATCTCTTTAAAGTTTGACAATATGCAGTATAGCAAATAAGGGGGATTTTCTTCTGCCATCTCTTTGAAGGCAAATATTTTTATCTCTGTTTTGCTCTGTTCTGATCAATGGTATTGCTCTATTCAATATTCTGTTTTTATAATTTCAGTATTTCCTCCGATAGTGCTCTACCTGATTGAAGGAACAACTATTGTGAAGAAAACCAGATATACTATTGTACATATTACTGTTATCCTGGTAACCTGCTGTAAGGTTCTGTACCAATTTCACTGCACTGCCTCAATTGGCTTTGTCCTGTCTTGTTCTGCTGTATTTTACTACCTTCAAAATAAATAAATAAATAAATAAGAAAAAATAAAAAAAGTAAATAACAACAACAAAACAGATCAGCAAGGTACTAAGCAACCTGAAACATGATATAACTAAACAGATAATGGACTTAAAAAGCAAAGGAGGAAAAGAAAGTGCTCTAAAGGATATAATTGCATGTATATTTAAGTGTGTAGGATTGATAATCATGTTGCTAAGGTTTTGTTGGATTGGTGAACAGAACTGTTTGCAGCCTCACTGTTTGAATGTCTACTTTGTATGCTTTAATTTTGTAACTTGAACAACTATATCCAAGAAGACAATATGTAATGTATCAACTAGTATTTTCTTACTGTTTATTTTTTTTTGAAATTCTATATTGTTTCTACCTTTTTTTCTGTTTTGCTTCCCCCCTTTAAATAAAATTTAAAAAAAAACACCTTAAACTTAATAAATATATTCTCTTCAAAAAAAAAAAAAGAAAGATACTTTATGGAAAGGATTTCTTAGAGTTAAGATATGGGTTGGATTAACAGAACAAATAGTGGATAGTAAGGCAGCTAGAGACTAGCTTTGTAAGGAAGACCTTATGACTCCTAAGGGCTGGGTGACACTGAGAATTGGGACTGTGGAAGAGCAAGCATTGCCCTTCTAAGGGTGATGCAACTTACTGCCACAGCCCTAGGGTCAAGCAGCATTGTGTGTGTGTGTGTGTGTGTGTGTGTGTGTGTGTGTGTGTGTGTGTGTGCAATCACTCTCCAGTCTCCTGCAGAGCTCTCCATTAGCATATCTAACCTGAATCCAACAAACAAGAAAACCAGAAGCTGCAGGCTGGGTGTCAGCCTCTCTGAGTAGGAGGAGAATGAATCGTAGGGTAAGGCAGGGCAGCTAATGAAGAATAATTGGCACTAAAGCCAAAAAATTAATGAGTTGGGGAAATGAGGTCAGTTCCTTGGGAAGGAAACAAGATTATTTTCATAGAATACAGATGAATGAAGAAATATTAGTCAGCCCTCCTCACAGGTTCTTCAAGATTAATGCAAAGCAGTGGTCATGGTAGATATTTAAGAGAGGACTGAGGCCAGGGACAGTTTTCTGAGCCTCTTCTAGAACTGTTTTCTGCTGGCTTGTGCTTCTGAGAGGCTAGAAGCCAGATGATGGGATCGAGCTGAGAGCTGCCCTCAGAAAGGAGAAGCACATTCTAAGTGATCATTGCTCCTGCCTCCCCCAGGGCCAACACTCACCCCCTTCTTAACTTCAACAGTATTCACTACCTCCAATTAGTCTCACATCAATAGTCTAAAAGTACACTTGCAAAGCAGTGATTTGAAAGTTAAGAAGCATTTTTTCCCTAAAAGAGAGAAGGAAGCTGACAGTTTGGGGATGCCTGCATGTGAGCACGATCTCAGTTCATCTCATTTCAAACTTCAGTCTAATGGGCCTAATGTTATTCCACGCTGCAGATGAGGAACACTACGGCTCAGAGATGATGAAACTTGCTCTTGTTCTATTATCTAACAAAAAATTACTTCGTTTTCTGCTAAGCATAAAAATCATTTGCATGGAGGAGACTATGTATTTGTATGGGAACCCTTAATGCTTTTTGCTCAATTTTGCTGTAAATCTAAAACTATTTTAAAATAGCCTATAAATTTAAACATATATCACTTTCATCCATCTGGTAAGTTCTTGACTCTGGGAAAAGCTCATTTAAGTATAAGAAAGAGAAGGCTATAGGAGGAAAAATAGGCACATTGCTCTTAGTGTCTCTGTCAAGCATATCTAGGCCATATTTTCAAGGTAGAAATTAAATGAATTTTCCTGTCAGTACCAGTTCCCTCTCTGTATAGAAATCCTACTTTATCAACTCTTTTACTTTCTTGTACTTGCAGGGATTGAGGCAGCTAATGTTGGGCAGTGGGAGATTTCAAGTGTTAAGAATGATATGAGCCTGCAGTTCATAATCAAAGTGCTACAAACTAGTGTGTGTGTGTGTGTGTGTGTGTGTGTGAAATGTGCACAGCACTTGACCCCCTTCTCTTGACACTGTCAGATTTTTCAGTAATTCTATACTTTTTCTTGTTACTGGATTGAAATTTTTACTGAGCAGCTAAACACACATACACGTCTAGAATAGAGTACATCACATAGGAAAAAAATCCATAACAAATACCCATCAAATTAACAAATAATGAATAAATCAATAGTTATAGCCACATTAACACTGAGCAAGATCAGCTGCAAAACAGTGAATTTCTCAGCCCCCTGCTATGCCTTCATTTACCCTGTCTTGCTGTCTCACAGATCTGTGGTCTCCAATGTAAGGCTGACACTTTTGCTATTACTGTATTATTGTGGAGGATGTTATTACTTTCATTTTTTTTTTTTTGCCTTATTCAGTCTTTGCTCTGTCAAATTCTGATTATTCAAGGGAGAGAGGAAAGACATTGGCAGCGGTTATTACGGTGAAGCAGTTTTCAAGAGAACATCCCTCAGTGGGAAACAAAAGGAAATGCCTTTTCTGCTGACTGTCTCCAGCTCTTGCCCACTCATTATTGTGGAAAGCTCTAGACAGAACCAGGAACCTGCAGTGTGGGTTATGAAGCTGGGTCTCATTTCCCAAAGGCCTTCAGATTCCCCCAATACCTTCTAATTAGGTCCATCTCTGCCTGATCCCTCTTGTTAAGAAGCAGGTTTCGGCTGGTCTCAAAGATGTCTTCAATCTGATCTGGCCAGAGGAACAGAGTGCTGTTCAGTTTGATGTCTTCTTCTGCAAAAAACACACAGTTCCAAGACACTGTTCAGTGTGGGGGAATTAATTCAGCAGGACAAGAGAACAACAGAAGTAGGGTGAGGTGGCAATGAATGGATGGACCCACCGTGGATGAATGACAGCCAGCATTTATCAAATGTTTATCTGGGGCCATGGCAGAAATCAGATGATATTATGCTCGTTTTTATAGTGAGAAATGAAAGTGACTAAGCCAAATGGCCAAGGTTATACTGCTAGAAGGCAAAAGAACAGAATTTAATCTGAATCTAACCAGGTCCAAGGCTATTTTCACTAGTAGCCGCTCTGCTTTACTGGCTTCCCATGGTAAGTCTGTGTAGTCAGAGATGTGGGTTGAAGTTCTGTTTCTATACTTTGCACTATGTCATCTCACCCGAGTCTTAGTTTCCCTTTCAGCTAAGTGGCAGTAATAGATGTCTTGCCCATTATAGCTCTGGTGAATTAAAAGGCCCTAGATTTCCATTTGAGACTGTGTCTCAAAATAAAAAATAAAAAATAGGGGCTGGGGATATAGCTCAGCAACATGGCAAGCACAAAATACTGAGTTCATTTCCTGGTACCAAAAAAAAAAAAAGAGCTGGGGATACAGCTTAGTTTGAAGGCCCTGTGTTCAATCCTCAGGGGAGAGAGAGAGAGAGGGCGAGACAGACAGACAGAGAGAGAGAGAGAGAGAGAGAGAGAGAGAGAGAGAGAGAGAGAGAGAGAGAGAGAGAGAGAGACAGAGACAGAGAGAGGGAGAGGGAGTGGGAGTGGGAGTGGGAGAGATAAAGGGGCACAAAGGGAGCCCCCTCAAAGGTGGGAATTATTAAGATTATACAAAGGTAAAAATCTACTAGTTTATAAAAAAGGATTCTGCATTTGAAAGTGACTTTGCCAGATTTATCAGACATAAAATGCAAAGACAGACATCTAAAAACTAGAGGTCAAGTCTCTTTCTTTTTATTTAACAAGATTTCCTTTGTGCAACTCAAATTCCCAAGAGTAAGGAGATAGTTTCTCTAACAGAGGCATTTGGAAAGCAGCACTCCTGATATCTAGTGGTAGGATTCCAATCCCTCCTTCAACTCTTTATTTCTAAAAATATAAATAAGGACTATTTTTATGTCTCATCATAAGTGATAAAATATAAACATTCATATCCATATTTATACGCAGATAAAGCACTGGACTTACGGGGCAAGTCTGCATAGTCCATCAGGAACTCCAGCCGTTCAGCTGCATCTCTGAGTTGTCTCCTGAGTTTGAACACAGTGACATCGCTGGATTTCTTTAAGAATTCAATGAGGGATACCAGCTCCTCGGTGTTGGCAGGAATCTCACTGACTTTGTCTGCAATGGTACTGTACTGTTTACAAATGCTACAGAAAAAGAAATGGCCATCATCAACATCATCATCATCTAAAATGACTTTTTCATAAGACTCATTATGCTAAGCTGACATGGTATCTTTTTTTTTTTTTTTTGGTACCAGGGATCAAACTCACAATCTCATGCTTGCAAGGCAGGTTCTTGTGCCACTAAGCTAAATCCCCAGCCCCCATGGTTTCTAATTAGAAACTAGAACATTGGTTTCCAGCTTTTCTTTACCTGGAAATCCTCATGGATAATATTCACATACATACTACCATCAAGGGGTAGTAACACTAGTAATGTTAATAGCATCTGACATGTGTTTGGTCCTTTTGAGGTGCCATGCCTCATTCTAATAATTTACACATGTTAATTCATCTAATAGCTAAGAGAGTTGAGCACTGTTATTATCTACATCTGATGATGGAAGAAAGTAAGTCTGAGTGACTCTTTTCAAGTCTATATGGTCTGTAGGTGTCAGAGTCAAGATCTGAATTTTGGCTCACTGACTGTAAAGTTACCATGGTTTTATCACATAAACTTCATTCTCATGGATAAAATCTATAATTAGACTACCACAATAAGAAACACCACCAGGAGCAACAACTACCCCTCATGGTTTTATGTTGAAGTGGAGCTCCAAATTCATCTGTAGCTACATGAAAACAGTTCACCAGCAAGTTTATCTTTATCTGATGCATGTTCCATGGTGATGAAATGTGATCACCAACTACTGGACCACTAGGTCTAACTGCCGACCTCTAACACAAGACTGAGAAAAATGAAATTACAGGGATACTTTGAATATGCTATAATTTATGCAAAGCAAATTAACAAAAAATCTTCAACATTTTAACTATAATTAAAAAGTAATATATCCACTCCTAGTGGATGCCACAGTGGCTCTCAACATATGTTAACAATCTTGGTTTTTTAAAATTATTAACTGATTGTTTCATATTGATGGTCATACCCTATATGTGAAAACTATTCCTCTCATTTTTTTTCCTCAGTACTTCATTTTAACTCTTGGAGAGCCTTCCATAATGAAACTAACTATTATACAGAAGAGAAAAAATTAAAACAGGTGTGCAGATGATGCTGCAATTTTAGAGAAATAATTTTTATATAACTGAGAAACTTCCAGTAGAGAAAAATTATTTACTGTACATTACAGTGGGTTCAGATAATTCACCACTTCTTGGACTTGCAGTTGTATTTCTCTATAGTTGGGTACTATATTTCCTAGTTCCTTTTGTCCTTGCTCTTGGCTATTGTATTAGTCAGTGAAGGCTGCTATAACAAAATACCACAGATCTGGCAGCTTAAACAGATATTATCCAGATATGGTAGTACACATTTGTAATTCCAGCACTTTGAAAGGTTGAAGCAGACAATAACAAGTTTGAACCCCAGCCTGGACAACTTATCAAGATCTTGTCTGAAAATAAACAATAAGAAAGTCTGCAGGTGGAGCTCCAAGGTAGAATGTCCTTGGGTTTCATTCTCAAGACCACAAAAAACAAAACAAAACTTTAAAAGCCAGACATTTATTTCCATTGGTTCTGGAGACTGAGAAATCCAAAGTCAACATGCTAAATAATTTGGTTCTTGTGACACTCTTCTTGGCTTTCAGATGGCTTCCTTCTTCCTGTGTTATCACATGATAGAGACAGTGAGCTTGGTGTGTCTTCTTTTCCTGTGTGTACCTATTAGATTAAGGCCCCACTTTTATAACCTCAATACATGCTTTATCTCCAAAGATAGTCATCATGGTGGTTAGGGCTTTGATGTATAAATTTTGGGGGAACATAATTCATTTTATAGTAGATCTGATCATCAGACTGAATTCTAGTCAGTCAAGTACACACAAATGCTCCAGTCTTATGTGCTTTTTCCTCCTCCCAACTGTCTAGGACAGTGGTGGCAAATCTGTGGTATGCAGGCTACAGCAGGTAGTTTGTTGTCAATGAAAGCTCTAAAAGGTTCACCATCACTGGTCTAGGATATCAACACACAGGATGAAAGAAGGTCTCTTCCACCAATCTGGAACTACCCTGACCAAGAAATAAATTTCCATTGTGTTTCCAATGACATCATGTAGGACCATTTGGTAAAGAATATAGGCTACTCTAAGGCATATTCTCTTCATTTGAGTTGAATCTGTTCTTCCCTTTTGTACAAGGACGCATGGCCATTCACTAGAAGCTTCTTAGAAGGAACCAATGGGTAGAAACAGATTCACTAACTATAAGACCCTCTGGAACACCCTTAAATGTGGGAAATGATTTCAGGAATCTGACTGAGATCTAAAGCTCTCTGTCTTCTACATCTATTGATAACATGTTAAAACTATAAAGGCCAATTGTCCCGTACACATAGGGCTTTTATCTGCCTAATGTAGAGGAGGGCATAAAAGGGAGACCAATAAGTCCTGTTTTGATCTGTGGTCTCTTTCAATCCTGTTGTTATTGTTGGGACAAGACTTTTCACCATGAAGCAAGTAAGCTGCCACACCAGCAGGATAATTCTTCAGGGCCTAGAATTTTTGGTCAATATTTCAGGTCCTAGCAACTTCAGACAAATGCCCCTGAAATGGATATGACTGGCATGAGTACATTTCTAATGATGCCCTACAAGGCACCACCCCAACACATACACTTTTTCCAGAGCACAGTTTTCTAGGGTGCTCCATGACTTGGAAATAGGACGGTTCATGCTCAGTAATTCTATGACAGCAAAAGGCAATGTCAGGGTTTAGAAGCAAAAAACACAAGATCAAACTCATCTACTTGAGCAAGTTAGTTTTTCTCTCTGGGCCTCCTTTTTTCTTTCATTAAGGCTCATATATCTCTTACCAACCTCATAGGGCTGCTGAGAAAGTCAAGTGCATGAGAATTATCATTTATAAGGCAGAAAGAAGTTTCAGAACTCAGCCACAAAATTGGGGTTTGATCACTAATCTGGGGTTTCTCAATCCTTAGAAATCCCAGGGTTCATTATGTGACCCATATTTTCACTTTATATTAAGAGACTTAAAGAAATTATTCATTTATTTTGATAAGGATCGATGCATTGATCAAATAGGGCACAACATTGCTTTGCTTTGACACGAACAAACTGACTGTTGTTTAACAAAAATAACTAGTTGAGCATGGTGACACATGCCTACAGTTCCAGCACTCTGGGAGAGTGAAACAGAAGGACCACAAATTCCAGTCCAGCGTGGACAAGCTGATGTCTTAAAATAAACAAATGAACAAACAAATAGGGATGAAGATGTAGCTCAGTGTGAAGGCCCTGGGTTCAATCCTAAGAAGAAGGAAAGGAAGACAGCAAACAAGCAATCAAGAAGGAAAAAGAAATGTGAGAGAAGGAAGCAAGGAAAGAAGGAAAGAGAGAGGGAGAGAAGAATGGAAGGGGTGGGAGGGGAGAGAGCAGGGGAGGAAGGAAGAAAGAAGTAAATACTACAGGAACTGAGACAAATTGCCAAAGGATGCTTTCAATCATCCTTCTCCAGTCCCTACGTAATTTTCTACGAACTGGTCATCTCCTGGTCTGAACCCACATTTCCGTCACCCTTAATCTGGGGCAGAAAAACTTGAACTAGAGGTTCAGTTTAGTCATTGCTGGAAGGCACACAAGCTGGTCACTTTTCCATTCCTTGGTTGACATCAGTATCATTGTTATTAGCACTGTAATAATACCTGGTATTGGTGTTGTGGTTTACATCCACTTGGTACTGAATCAGGCGGTCCTTAAGATTTTGTGCTCGCTCACAGAGATCATAATTTAGGATCATGGCATCCAGACAGAACATGGCCAATGGCACGGTAATGTGCATGGATGCAATTTCGCTTCGCCGCTTCTTTATGTGATCGATCCTCTGTAGAAAGGAGTACATTCAGGGACTTAATTTGCCTTTAAGCTTTCACCCCCAGCCTCATCAACAGCCAACACTAACTCATTGTAGAAACAAACTGACTACTCATTGGATTGACTATAGCACATGTCATAAAGTTATCAATTGACATCTCCTACCGCCACAAAATCTTCAATTTCATGATTTTCCTTCAGGAATGCGGTGATGCTTTGCTCTGCTGTGTTATCCAATAAGTCATCATACTTTTTGTATACATTTAAGTATCTTCGATATCAAAGAACATGAAATCAAACACACAGATACAAGTCAACGAATCAGATTAGTCAGACTGACAATTGAAATAGATGGCATTAAAAATTAACTCAAATAGGGAAAGGGAACTATAATGTAGTCAAAGGTGTACTGAACTAAGAATTCAGAATTTTGGGTTCCCCCTCTAATTTTGCTACTTTTTCACTGTATAAACTTAGACAAAGCTATTTTACTTTTTAAAGAATCAACATTTTCAATTTTAATTGGAGATAATCATTAGTACCTTAAAGGATCATTATAAATCTTAATAAATATATATTGTATACATAAATTAAATATGTATTTATATATAAAGCAATACTATGTTGACTTATAATTAATGTAAACACTAGTTCTCATCCTCCTTTGCAGCTCCAAAATTCTATGTCTGATTTTTAAAATGAAAATTTGGAATTAATTCACTTAAAGTATATTAAATTAAGTTTCTCTGCTTTCAGACCATGTAAAAACAACTGAACAGATTTCCCCAGAATTAGAAGATTAAATTTAGGATAGGCCCAACTAAAATAAGTTTGAATTAGAATAAAAATGATATTGAGTAGTTAGAATAAACTTGGTAGGGCCTGGAGGTATACTTCCAAATGTTGGCAAAAACAGCAGAGACTTTGAAATTGAGATAAAAATAGAAGCTCATATAACTTCTAGTCCAGAAAGACAAAGTGAATGTATAAGACTCTATGAAAAGAGAAAACAGGACTTTCAAAGAGAGGTCCCGAAAGCAAATTTATGAGGACAGTTTTCAGATCTGAAGGCTCGGATAAGATTAGCAGTTGTTCTCAACATGAAGTGATTTTGCCTTATAGGGGTATTTGATATTGTTTGGAGATGGTATTAGTTGTCACAATTAGGAGGTTCCTACTAGTACACATTGGATAGTGGCAGGGGACACTGTTTAATATCTAATCACACAAGGGATAACCCTCCAGGATATAGAATAATGACAACAGAGCAGTCAAGAAACATTGTATTAAGGTGACCAAATGTCCTGATTTGTTTGGGACAAAGTTTATATGTGTATATATATATCACATCTTGATCTCTTTTGCTTTCCTTGCCCTCCCTCATGTCCCCCATCCCCAGATGCACTTGTTATCCCATAGAAATTATGACAATACTCCTTTAATTCTGAAAAGTCTCAGTTTGGAAACCACATATACAATCAGCCTACACTAATTACTGCTCATATGAGTAACTGCAAGATGTCCTACAGTGTGATGTTGAAAGGGCTTGGCCTACTTGAGTCCTTTTCTTCCATTTCAAATTCCAAAAGCTCTGAGGAAGTAAACTTGCACCAAAATTCACTGGTGGCAGAAAACCAGCCTAAGCTGATGGAAGGTACTGATGTGAATATTTGTAGGTTTTACAGCAGAAATATGAATAGGTTGCTCCAGGCCTTGCAAAAGCTATAGCATCACATGTGATATATGTATTATATGACTTTTCTAAAATCCAAAAATTGCCAAATGTCAAAATCTACTGGTCTCACAGCTTTTAGATAATGCAGAAGAACTTCTAATTGAATTTGATTTCTGATTTCCTATTTATTTGCAGTATAACATTAGGAAAAATTACAGTTTCTTCATCTATAAGACAGAAATAAACACCCATGTAAGTATTGCCTATTCTTTAATATCTTTAATATATATATTTTAGGAGTGTAAGAACAGTGACCACTTATTTGATGATAGTTAAAAACCAATTCCAGGTTGGGTGTGGTAGAACACATCTGTGGTCTCAGCATTTAGAGGCTCAAGTAAATAGAAAGATCACTTGAAACCAGTAGTTTGAGCCCAACCTGGACATGATAGCAAGATCTCAATTGAAAAACAAAAACAAAAAGAATACCAAAAGGTTAAGCAATCAAGTTACAACTAAACCAACTTACTTGTGGGGGCCAACTTGATTTTTCTTAAATACCTCAAATGTTTGATTCATAAAATCAGCAACAAGTTTTTCATTCATGTTAACAGTTCCAAGGATCAGGTTATGTCCCTGCAACTCTGGGAACAGGACAGATTCCACCTGAAGAGCAGAAAGCAAGAAGGGAGATAGTACCAAAATACAAAATGTCCAACAATGAGCTCACTTCACCAGGAATGGTAGCAGCACTGTAAGAATACTAAATGATGTTGGAACTACCCTGTTGTTACCTCTCCCTCTAGTCTCTCTTTCAAGCCTGAATTACTTTTCTTTTAATTCCCTGCTCCTTTCAAGTTTCTTGTCTTCAGAGAATCCTCCTGGCCCCTTCAGAGAATCTTCTTGATCTCTTTGCCTATTGAAAGCCCACTTTTTGAATTTTTTTGCTTAGCACTTATCACACCTGCAATTAAATGAATGTGTAATCAGCTTTTCTAGGTGTGACCTAAAATATAAATACATAAGGACCTGGGCATTATCTCTCTTCTTTGTTGTATCCTTAGAGTACAGCTAGAGGTTGGCACTATAGTGAATGCTCAACATAGTATTATGTGAGCAAATGAATATTGGGGTGGTGCCCCACTTTTTCTCCCCCAGTACTTACTTTTCCTGCTTAATGAAAGCTATTGGACACATAGGTGGTAATTCTGACTCTATCTCTAACACAGTAGGTAAACTACTACTCCTGAAACCTCTATATTCTCATCTGTGAATGTTCAAGGGAAATAAAGCTATGACTTTGTGATCACAAGGCACTAAAAGTATCTTTCCCGAGAGCTGAAATTCTCCAATTTCTTAGCATCTCCAAGAATGTTCTTATTTGCATGACTCTGCAGGCTGCAAAGTTTTGCTAGGTACCCACGAATTCCCAGTGTCTTCTCTGCTAAGAAAGGTTTTAGTGACTGGCCACATAAAAGATACTTAGAATAATTTCCTAAGTTATATGTCTTTGGTGAGAATGCACTGTTTTAGAAAAAGTAAAAAGAAAATACAAATGATCTTTGTCATCTTTGACCAACCCAAAGGTTTTCAAACTAGTGGAGGTGTAACTTCTTTGCAGTGGCCATGTTTGCAGATAATGGCTGAAAACACAGAGGCGAAACTGGCGTTGGTCAATGGTGTGGGTACAGCGGCTTGGGGCAGCACAACTGGTGCCCCGGGTTATGCAACAGATCCCAAGTGAGCAGGAAAATGAATCATTTCTTGAGAAGAAATCTTCAATCAAAAGAGGAAGAACTGCCTCTTTCTGCCGTTTCACAGTAGTGGTTCTCTCATGCCCTAGAGTGCAGTCTGTGAAGCTGAAATAAGAGCAACCATTCCCTTCCAGGTAACCACTCTTACTGCTGCTTCCTGGATCTTTCCCTGGGTTTCTGATCTGGGACTCTGACCCAGTCATTACTCTCAATCCTGGGATCCGTATATGTAGACTTTGGCGTTCTGGGGCATGTTAAGGGAGAGAATTCTCCCCTGAGTAGACAGAGTGGCCTTTTCCAGAGAGGTAAATACATTTGCCCTCATGAAAGTAACACAGTGCATGTTTAGTTTTACAAAACTCATTTCCTCCAACTTTGTTTTATTCTTGCCTCTCATTCAGGTCTTTTTATTCCAATAAAGATTACCACGTCCCTGTTTTCTTCAGTTGCATTACTGAGACCAACAATTTTCAACACTTAGTAGGTTTCCTGTAGTAACTGTCATAAACAGGCCTCCCCTCCTATAACTTAAATAATATTTATTTTCAAAAGTTTCTTACTGATCCACCTGTTTTTCCTTTTTTGTTTATTTTTTTTTCTTTCTCAATTTTATATTAGTGTATGTTTGCAATACACAGTAAATACCTCAATAATGGGGGAACTGGTACATAGATGTATATATATCACTTCTTGATCCCTTTTGCTTTCCTTGCCCTCCCTCATGTTCCCCATCCCCAGATGCCCTTCCCATCCTTTCAAAGAACCAACTCTTTGATTCATTGACCCTTTATATTGTTTTAAATCTCAGTTTCATTAATTTCTGCTTTGACTTTTATAATTTATTTCTTTTTATTAATTATTATTATTATTATTATTATTTTGGTACCAGGGATCTAATTCATGACCTCACACTTGCCAGGCAGGCATTTATGCCACTGAGCTAAATCTCCAGCCTCCATTTTTATTAATTTCAGATTTGAATTATTCTTGTCTTTCTTGGATCTGAAGATTTATAATTATTTATTTGAGACCTCTCTATTCTTTTTATTGTACTATTTTTCTCTATTCTTTTTTGTATAAAATTATAGCTACTTTACAATCTTCCCTCATGAACTTCTTTCACTGTGTCCCATAGGTTTTGGTATGTTACTGTTCCAGTGTAATTTGAGTCTACAAATTTTTAAATTTTTTCCCTGATTTTTTCTATGCTCTATTATTCAATGATATATTATTTAATCTCCATGTGTTTATATTTTTGTTTTAACTGTTGATTTCTAGCTTCATTCCACTATGATCTGATAGTATACAAGAGATTCTTTCAATTCTTTTGTATTTATTTAAGCATGTTTTCTGACCTAAGACATGGTCCATTTTGGAAAAAGTTCTACATGTGGTTCAGAAAAACGTGTACTGCATTGATAGACAACACACTCCATAGATATCAGTTAAATCTATTTGTTCAGTGATGTGGTTTGACTTTGATTTTTTCATTGTTGTTGTTGATCTTTTTCTGGCTGAACTAACTGTGAAAGTGAGGTATTGAAGTTCCCCATAATGATTGCATCGGTGTCGATCTGTCCTTTTTAAGTCTAGTAGTTTTTGTTTTATGAAGTCAGGTATTCTAACATTTGATTCGTAGATATTTACTCATGTTATCTTTTCCTGTTGAATTGTTCCCTTTACCTGTATGCACTAGGCATCTGTCTCTTCTGATCAATTTTGGCTTGAAGTCTGTTAAGTCTGATAAGATAGATACTCTTGCTTGTTTTCAGGCTCTGGTTAAATGGAGTATCTTTTCCATTCTTTCATTTCCAGGCTATGAACTTTCTTTTGAATAAGGTATGTAGCCCAAGGCAATATAGGACTGTATTTTGGTTTTTTATCACATCTTTTTTTTTGGTACTGGGGATTGAACTCACGACCTCATGCTTGTCTGGCAGGCACTTAACGCCAGTAGGCTAAACCCCTGGCCAATCCCATCTTTCAACATGTATCTTTTGACTAGAGAGTTGACACCATTGACATTAAGAGTTTTTATTATAAGGTGTTTATTGAATCCTGTCATTGCATGATTCTTCCACTGATTCTTTTTATTTTTCTTTACTTTACTCTCCCAATTAGATGGAAAGCTCATTTCCTTTGAGTTCTTTGTCGCTGGTGGCCTTCCTCTCTCTGTTCAAGATTCCTTAGGTACTTTTTACAAGGTAGTTTGGTGATCATGTATTTCTTTAGGATTTCCTTGTCATGAAAAGTCTTTTCCTGTCTTTTTTCAAGGCTATTTTTCAGGATATAAAAGTCTGAGTTGACAGTTGTTTGCTTTCAAGGCATGACAAAGTTCATCCCAAACTCTCTTGGTCTTCAAGATTTGTGTTGAGAAATCTGTAATTATTATGATAGGATTCCCTTTATACATTAACTGTTGTTTTTCTCTAACAACTGTTAACATTTTCTCTTTTTGTCAAATTTCTGGAACTTTGATTATGATGTGTTGTGGAGAGATTCTTTTCTAGTTATGGCTACTTTGCATCTATATGGCTCTGATACTTAAATATTGAATTCTTTTCCTGGACCTGGAAAATTTTCTGCTATGATTTCAGAGAATAAAATTTTATACCTTTTGAGTCATCTTCTAATTTTTCCTTTATTCTTATAATTCTGAGGTTTTCTAACATTTTTGAGTAGTGGGACCTAACTTGCATAGTATTTGTCATTTTTAGGATATCATTGAATTTTTTATTTACTCCATCCACCTTGTCTTTTATTTCTGACACTCTGTCCTCACATTGGTTAAGTCCATTGAATTTTTCTGAAGTGGTCATTCAAGTCTTGTAGTGATTTGCTTAACTCAATTAGTTTGTTGTTCATTTTTTCTTAAAGCTCATCAAACATGATACTGGTAAAATCTTTTATTTTAGCTCATTAAACATTATATACATTTGCTTCTATGTTTCATCTCTTCAAAAATTTTGATCGTTTGATTTTTGAGTTCTTTGCCTATATCCTTCTCTACTTCAGGATCCATGAGATCAGTTTTTGGAGATTAAGGATTTGGGTAACATTTTATTGTCTTGCTTCCTCATGTTTCTATTGTTTTTGTGTTGTGGGTTGAAGATAAATCAGGGTGGAGAAACTGTGGCAATTTCTTTAGTTAGATTATGCTTCCTTGTAATATGTCCTTGGGCTTGGTTATGTTTTAGTTTTCAGAATCCCCTTCAATCCCTTATTCAGCATAGTATTTGAGGGTTTTTTTAGTGTCCAACTGTTTTCTGGGGGTTGATCTCCAGTACCACTCAGAGAGGAGAAAATGAACCACAGTAATGTTGAAGGCACAAAGAAAAAGGAGATACAGGCATACAGTAGAAATCAATCACAAGCAATGCCACTATTAACAATAGAAGAGAAATCAGCAATAATAATAGAGTCAAAGATCAATCAGTTATTGATATATTATAAGAAAAATAGCTATCTCTATACCATCCTTAACAATAGAAGAGATCTGCAACAATGTAGACCCAAGGACAAACCAAATAGACATACAGTAAATATCTATTAAAAGCAACAACTCTACCACCATTAACAACAGAAAAAATTTAGCAACAATATCATAGAGTCAAGTACAGAGCTAAAAATTAAGGAAGGTTAATAGTAATAAAAATTAAAATGGAGATGTAGGGAAAGGAGAAAACAAAATTTGAAAAAGGAAGATGAAGAGAAAATTAAAAATCTGATTAAAGAATAAAAGAAAGTTAATAGAATTAGTGGGGAAACAGGGAGGGACATGGGATGAAAAATGGAATTAAGAAGTGTTATGTACATGTGTAAACTCCATACAAGGACTTCAAATATTATGTAATTAAACATATACTAATAAAAATCCAATAAAGGAATAGAATTAGGTAAAAGTAACAGAAAAAGACAAATAAGAAAGGATTGGGGATTTAGCTCAGCAGCATAAATGCCTGCTTGGCAAGCACAAGGTTGTGAGTTTGAGACCTAGTTCAAAAAAAAAAAAAGACCAAAGAAGAAGAAGAAGAAGAAGAAGAAGAAGAAGAAGAAGAAGAAGAAGAAGAAGAAGAAAAAAGAAAGAAAGAAAGAAAGAAAGAAAGAAAGAAAGAAAGAAAGAAAGAAAGAATCAATTCTTCCATGTGTTTGAGTAAGGGTTTTTTTCCCTGGCCTGTGGTATTGAAATCCACCAGATATGGATAGGGGATAGTGAGTCACAACTAGGACCTATTTTGTTTCTGTGCCCAGTTTTTGCTGTGTGAATGCAGTCTTTCCCACCTTTCCCACTGGGGGTGGTCAGCGTGGTGTCTGCCTTAGGGCTATATTCACTTGACTGAGTCTTAAGTGTTTGTGCCCTTCTGGGTCTCCCAAGTAGCTGCTATCTCTTACAAGTTTTAGGTCCCATGGGTTCTGGAGGTACATCCCTTGTTCCAAGACCCATCTGTCCATACATCCCAGGATGTGGCAACTGTCCAAACCAAGGCATACCCTTGATCACAATGGCAGACAGAAAAAGCAAACAAACTACTGAGCTCTAAACTGGAAGAAGACAGTGAGTGGGATTAAGCAGACTGTGAGATGTCAGCATTTTTAGAACCACTCCTCTCAGAAAACCACATAGTTGGTCTGGCTTTCTCATCACAAAGGGTAGGATTTTTGTGTCCTTCACAACTCAGAGAATCCGTGACTAGCCCATATCTTCTCTGTAACTGCCTCTTGTGGCCATCTCCCACCCAGTCATTGGGGTAAGGTGACCCCAAGATCCAGAAATGAAGTTGTTCTGTGACTTCTGATTCTTGGAATAGGTTAGCCTTAAACAATAAATCCTTTCCCCAAATGGCTTCTGATTCTATCACTCTCGAGTATGACAGACACTGCAGTGAATTTCTTCTCCTACTCAGCTTGCCATGCAGAATCATTTTCAGAGTAAAATCTCATACTGTATTTGCAATAACAGTAACTGTGTGATTTGGGGTAGGGGCTAGCACTATCAGTCTGTTGTTTTTCCCTGGGATTGCTGATCCTTTCTGAGCTTACCTTGGGTTTGCAGAGACAGGACCTCCTCTTTGGAGGAATAAGGATTAGCTAGTATTCCAGACTCTATCATTTTGGGTTTTTTTTTTGTGTGTGTGTTGTCTTCACTTTTTCTAATTTATCTTTAGTTTCTAATTCTCCTGTCAGCTTTTTCTTGATTACTGGAACCCTACTTGTTTTTCACATTACTAAGTTGTTGTTTTCCAGATGTCTCTTTATTCCAGGTCCTGGAAAGGCTGTAATTTTTTTCAATTTTTATTTTTTATTAGTACATGTTTACAGTATATAATGATTATATTCCTCATGGAGAGTTCATACATATATATAATACATCTCAATTCTTTTTTCATCTCCTTCTTCCTTCCCTCTCCCTTCTCTTCTCCCTCCATCTGTTCGTCCCTTTCCCATTTGCAAAAGAGTTATCTCTCTGCTTCCTATTATCTATCTTCATTTTGTTCTTACTTAAATTTTGGATTTTTCATAGAAAAGAAACCATATCATATTTAAGTTTGTGTGTCTGATCTATGTCACTTAATATCATGGTCTCAAGGTTCAGCCATTTTCCTACAAATGACTCAAGTTTATACTTTATAGGAGAGTGGTACACCATTCTGTATACAAACCATATTTTCTTTATCCATTCATCTCTCGATGAACAAATAGGCTGCTTCCAAGATTTAGCTATTGTAAATTGTACTGCTATAAATATGGGCTTGTATGTATCATAATATGATTCTTTAACTCTTTAGGGAAAATACCTAGAAGGGGAATAGATGAGTCTAATGGAATTTCTGGTTTTAGTTTTCTGAGGCATCTCCATATTGATTTCCATGGTGTTGTACTAGTTTAAATTCCCACCAACAATGTAAAAGGATTCCTTTTTCCCTGTAGACTCACCAGCATTTATTGTCAGAATTCTTGATAACAGCTATTCTTTCTGGAGGAAGACAGAATCTTAATACTGTTTTAATTTGCATTTTTAATAACCAGGATGTTGAGCAGTTTTTTTTTTCATGCATGTATTAACCATTTATACTTCTGAGAAGTGTGTCTTTATTTCAGTTGACTGGTTTTTTAAAATTTTATTTTACAGAGAATAAAACAAAAGAGGACAGAACAATGCAGATCAGAACAGAATAATACAAGCAACACAGCACTTCACAACAAGACAGTTGGATATCAACAGTAACTACCATAATATCTCTTTCTTTGAAATAGTTGAGCATAGCTTCACAAACAATAATATCAAACATAACAAAATAGAATAAAAGCATTCAAGAGAATGAAACTATTACAAGGCATTCTGAACCAAATAACAAAATGAACAATGGCTACTATAATATCTCATTTTCCATAAAAATTTGTTTATATTATTACACATATTAAAATCCAGTAAGACACAACATGATAGAACCAATGGTACTAGAAGAACAAAAGCATGGCCATACACCTGAAATACATGAAATGATATCAACTGAAATAAAGAAGCAAGTACAGGAATCTATAAAGGAACTCAAATTAGAAATAATCTCCCAGGTAAAAGAAGAAATGATAAAAGTAGTGAAAGAAATAGTAAATGCATCTAAAGAAGACACAGCTATAAAATTAGAGGAACAAAGCAAACAGATAGAATCCCTGAATGAACAGTATAAGAAATGAACAGAATACATGAAGCAGATTCAGAGATATACAGGAAATCAAAAATTCTATTGTAAGTTTCAAAAACCACCTCAACAAAAGTGAAGATAGAATTTCAGACCTTAAAGATAGGATTGCAGCTAGTGAACAGGAAAGGAAAGATCTTCTAAAATAACAAGAAATCAGGAAATAATAATTCAACAGTTGCAAGATGATGCAAAGAAAAACAACATAAGATTAACAGGGATAAATGAAAAGAAGGGGACAACACAAATGATAGCAAGAGGCTATTTACAGAAGTAATAGCTGAAAACTTCCTAAACACAAGAATGGAAACTGGCATTCAGATTAATGAAGCATATAGAACTCCAAACAGCCATAACCAAAACAAAACTACACCCAGACATATAATAATCACCATCCCAGAAACCCAATGTAAGAACAGAATATTAAAAGCTGTTAGAGAGAAAAGACAGATCACCCATAAAGGAAAACCTATCAGAATCAGAGCAGACTTCTCAACATAATGAAGTCAAGAAGAGCATGGAGTGAAGTGTTTCAGATCCTAAAGGAAAATGACTTCCAACCCAGACTGTTGTACCCTGCAAAAATGCCCTGCATAATGGATGGAGAAATAAGATACTTCCATGATAAAGAACAGCTGAAGAACTTCATGATCACCAAACCAACCCTGCAAAGAATACTCAAAGACATTCTAGATACACATAGGAAAAAACCAGTTGCCTGTTTTTGATGGAGTCTTTCACTAGGGGGCAGGTGTCTAATTTTTTTGAGTTCTTCATATATTTTAGATAGTAGCCATCTGTCAGAAAACTAGCTGGAAAAAAATTTTCCCACTCTTGTAGGTTGTCTATTCACTCTACTGATTGTTTCCTTTGCTGAGAGGAAACATTTAAATTTGATATGATCCCATTTGTTAATTCTTGGTATTATTTCTTGTGATATCTACAGCACTGACTTCCTTCTCACACCTCCCAGACTGTTTGATCTCTGAATAGGTAGTGAAAAATTTAAGAATACATCCCACAGGTTGGATATTTAAGAAAATATCTAAGACCAGTGGCAGACAGTTTCCCCAACCCTCACCAATCTTGCCTCATGTATGGTTAAACATAAGCTTTAAAAGTCTGGGGAAAAGGTAAGTATGGTATTGGACATCCATGATACCAGCACTTGGAAGGCTGAGGCAGAAGGATTTCAACTACAAGCCTAGTCCAGGAAACTTAGCAATTAAGCGAGACCCTATATCAAAATAAAAAATGAAAAAGGCTGTAGCTATCTCTCAGCAAGAAAGCCTTGGGCTCAATTCCTAGGACAATGTTACCTTAGTTTACAAACTTAATTCTTTCCATGATTCTGGCCACAAACTGAATGGTTGTATATTAAATAAAATTCAATGGTTAGGATCAATGTTGAATTTATGGAGAAATTTGGTTTGCAAGTAATTTAGTAGATGACCAGAATTAGGGAAAGAATAAAGTTCATGAACCATATACCATAAAAAGGAAGGAAGAAAGGAAGGAAGGGTTGAAGGGAGGGAGGGACAGAGGGAAGAAGGGAGAAAGACAGAGAGAAAGAGAAAGAGAGAGAGAAGGGGAGAGAGAGAGAAAAAACCAAAGTGAAGAAAAAAGAAAGGATCAAAAACAATGGAATAAAGACCAACAGCAAAATAAGCCTCTCTCAGGTGCTGTGTCTTTTACAACCATTTTAACATATTGTATGACATGGATAAAAATTCAAATGAATGATTAATTTCATACTGTACCTTGGGGATCCCATCAGAGTTCTTAATAATTTCCAAGAAAGAGTTAGTTATTAATTCCCAGCAATCATCAAAAGATGGATTGAAGACAATTATGGGCTCGCTGACTTCAAGTTTGATCACAATCAGCTGTGGTATAAAGAACTTCATCTTTTGGTACGGTTCCTCAAAATCATTTCCACCCTTCAAAGGATATAAAATATGGCAAATATCATAAAACTGGGCCATTCAAAGTCAACAAAGTGAATGTTAAGCATTCATAGTGCTATCTTAGCACCGTAAAAGGAAATGAATGTTACCTGTGTACTCTTCATGTTTAAAAAATGAGCTGGAAGACCTGACTCCTCACCCTGACCTCATGCTGTCTCCCTTTCCTAAAGCCTTTATTCAGTATCATTTATTTTGCCTACTACTTCCTATACATATTTTGTAAATCCTTCCCATCCTTCAAAATTTAGCTCAAAGTTCCCCTTCTCTGGGAAACCTCCTTGTGCCTTATCTGCTTAAAATCTCTTCTACTTCTGAACTTCATACTTCCACTCCCTGCATGGTATTTTACTTTGTCTTTTGAAGGGATATACACACATATTACCTTTTTTATTGTGAACTGGAGGACAAAATCTATG
Organism: Hydrochoerus hydrochaeris; assembly: GCA_004027455.1. Taxonomy (NCBI): domain Eukaryota; kingdom Metazoa; phylum Chordata; class Mammalia; order Rodentia; family Hydrochaeridae; genus Hydrochoerus; species Hydrochoerus hydrochaeris. Next base: position 373,805 of record PVLA01000414.1, read on the forward strand.
CTTGATCTGTCTCCCTTCTTCTAACAGCATTTAGCACATGTAGGTGTTTAATAAAAATCTGCCAACTAGATCCAAAAGTGTGAATACTTACCTGTATTCCTCAAATGGCACTGTTAACAAGCCATCTAAAATGAGTCTTTCAGGTATTCAAATGTCAATCTTCCTACAACAAAAATACTGATATAGATGTATTTCTGATTCCCTACAAAAGCTAGAAACACAAAGTATCTTTCATACACTACAGTGCCTAATGAAATTTCCATAGGGTAGCTGTAAATGACTTGTCCAAATAATTGATTTTGGAGATTTTTAGATACGTTTAAGGAAGACTGACGAACATTTACTGAATATCTACTGTGTATCAAATACTCATGAATTCCTCCTTCCCTCAGACATGTAAATATTTTATACTTTTCTCTTTATGTGCCATTTTAGAGTGAGATTTCTTTGCACATCTGGGTTTCTTCTGCTGAGGAAAAGAGCTGCTCACCACAACTATAAGTGGTTTTCTTTATTGTAAACACTGAAGTCAAAAGTCAGCAACATTGATTTCTACATTTTTCAAGCAAAGAGTCAATCATTCACTTGTACTTTATTTGGAAAAGTGTTTAGAATTTAATCTTTTATAACCAGATAATTTAAAATCTATATTGCTCTTTTAAAGGTGAAATATGCATGTGGTATAAAATTATAAGAATTTCCCTTGATCCCTAAATTATCTAAATCTAGGGGTTATGATGTTTTGAAAACTAGGATTTCATGCCTTCATTGAGAGAGAGAAGGGGAGAAAGAGAGAGAGAGTAGTTCAGGCTGGTCTTGAACTCACACTATGTAGTTCAGGCTGGCCTTGAACTCACACTATGTAGTTCAGGCTGGCCTTGAACTCACACTATGTAGTTCAGGCTGGCCTTGAACTCACACTATGTAGTTCAGGCTGGCCTTGAACTCACAGTGATTCTCCTGATTCAACCTCCTGAGAACTGTGACGACAGACCTGCAGCACCACACCTGGTTTCATGCTTTAATTTGTTTTGACTTTAATGCAGCCTTCCCATAAAAAAACATTAATTAGGTCAAAAAAGCCTTTTATTTGTGGAGATTCTCCTTTCAAAGACCAAAGAACAAAAATCACTATTGTCAATGAATACATAGAACAATTCTTAAATACAAAGCCAATGTATCATAAGTCTTTTCTGACTCTTTTCTTGTACCACGGAGATCAAAAAGTGACCACACACACACTCTATAAGAGGTATGTACTGTCTCTGTATAATCTTTCCTTCAATTTTTCTTATAATCTCTACTTTTATAGATTGTCACCAATAGTAGGTATATCTTATAAAACATACTGTATACTAACAATGTAAGTTTTATAGACTAATAATCACCCAATATATATTCATATCCATACCTTTCCTTTTTGGTCTAGATCAGAGCTAATGACATCCATGCTGAAATCCTAGTTCTAATTTGGTTGTTTTCTTCAGAAAGGCCATGTACTGATCCCTTACATACCTTGTGTATCATGAACAAGGAAACAAAATCTTCAAAGGATTTAATGACCAGTTCTCTGAGCTGGAGTGACATGAAGGAAGCAACAGAAGCAAAATATTCCTCAATGTTTCTAGATGAGTCATAGTCACTCTTAGGAGCAAGGTGGACCCAGTGTTCCTTCCATGAGACAAAAAGCTGGGCACAAGTGGGGATCCACCTGTGAAGATAGGAAAGCATCCATGTAGGAAGTTTTCTGAGCTTCCAGGAACTCTTTCAGCCACCTCTCTGCTCTCTGTGATGAGGCAGATTGTTCACTTCCCACTAAGAAGACTTGGAAATAAATCATTTCATATTCTTGGTTACTTCACCTGCCAAGACCCCTTTTCTGGAACAAAATAATATTTGAATTGAGAACTTGTTCTTCTACTGACCATCCCCAAATGGACAGAGGATGTGGTGGCACATTCTGCTGCAGACACAGTCTATAGTGTTTGCATTATAATCAAAGATTGAGGTGAAGTGCCATAAGGAATGGAATGTTCTGTCCAACTTCTCTCTCAGTAGACACCTGATTTAGCCTTTACAAATGGAAAGAGAGAAAAAGGAGAAATGGAAGTAAGCTTGAGAGAAGAAAGTTCAATGTGGTGATGGCTACTGAGAAGTTGTGAACAAAAGCTAGACAACTAGAAAAGAAATGGGTGCCTCATTGTGTCTCTCCTATCACTTCACCTAATTTCAAATTCCCAGTGGAACTATTGGGCATTTCATCCTATCATATTGCTTATCTGACTGCTAAAAAAGTACTTCTCCAGCAATTAAGAAGTAACAGTAACAGAGTAATAGTTGTTGCTCCAAAGGTAATAATTAAGGTATTTATTGAGCAGCTCCTATGTGCCAACTGTTACATAGATACACTTTCTCTGATAATAAAAGCCCATCAGTAGCTATTATCATTGTCATTTTATCTAAAGTCATTTTTCCAAATCAAGATATAGTCTCACATGCATTTGCAAAGGGAAAAGAAACCAACCAAGTGCCTGAAAAACTCCTAACTTTGTAACCAAGAAGCTATGTTTCTACACTGTCTGGACATAAGTCATTCAAATACATTTTCCTGTAACTGAGGCCCAAAAGATTCAGAGGGAGGGGAGGGGATGGGAGTGGTATCCTCAAAGAGTGTAATAATAGGTTTATGAAAGACAGAGGGAGTCCAGCAGTAAAAGGTATAGAGGGCAGCTCATCACAAGGCTGCATGTAGATGGGAATGAGAGGAAGATGAGAGAGAAGGATGTCAATGGGAAGTCAACAGACTGTGTAACTCCCAGATGAGACACCAGTTTTCAGTCTTTGCAGTACTGTGACACAGCCCCATCCTGAGTCCAGGTACTGACTTGTTGAGGAGAACTTGGCGAGCCTCCTCACAGTGCTTGCAGATCACATCCCAGTACTCATCAGGCTGCAGAGGAAGTTTTCCTGCCAACAGTTCTGCTGTTCGAACAAACCTGAGGTCTCTAAATCTGCAAAGGAGAGTGAAAAACATCCTAAATGGAATGACTAATAATAAATTCTACAGGACAGGTTCAAAGGGCACAAGTTCTCATTTCTCAGGGAAAGGAAACCAAAACAGAGTAAGACATACTATATCTGAAAAATCTGGAAGTTTGAGGGAAGAATAGTTAGACCAAAGGAAGGTATTGAGGTTTAAACTAGAATGTCCCCCAAACTCTCATGTGCGCAGAGGTGGGATTTTGGGAGCATGATTATATCATAGAGGCACTAATGAATTTAGCAAATGAGTGTGCAATTAGGAGGTCAAGCCTGAGTGGAAGCAGGTCTTGGGGGGGCATGGCCTGGAAGGGTATATGTTTCTCCCCAGCTCCTCTCTTCACTCTTCTGCCTGAGCAGCTTTCCTCCATCAAACTTTTCCACCATGCCTTACCTGCATTGAAGCTAGCCAATTATGGACTGAATCCTCTAAAAACCATGAGGCAAAAGTAAACCATGGCCCACTTCTCCTAACTATGCTGACAGTTCCCTCCTGGAACACACAGTTCAGCTCAGCCCATCACCTTTGCAAAGGCAGCTTTGAAGAAACTCCCTAGAATTTCTGTAATGAGTTGAAGCAGAACTTTACTTTGTACTTCATCATACGTTCAACAACACCATTACTCATCCTGTGGGACGATCCACCAGTAACCCTCAGTGTGCACCCTTATACAGTGTTGGCACTCAGTGAATATCTGATGAATGGATAGATGAATCATCTTCTGCCCTCTTATGCAGTGCTTGCCTTTGCTTATTTATCCTAGATGAATGGATGTCCTGGTGTTTATCGTACTCCCCCAGGCAATTTTATTTATTTATTTATTTACTTATTTTTATTTTAAAGAGGGTAAAACTAAACATAACAAAACAGAACAAAGCAGATCAGAAGAAAACAATGCAAATGACACAGATTTCAAAGCAAGATAACAGGAGATCATCACTGGCTACCATAATATCTCTTGTTCTCTTCAAAATAGCTGTCTATACCTTCATGTATGTTGAAATTAAACAATACAAAACAGACTAAAATCACTCTGGACAAAGAATAAAAGCATTACTGGACTTCACAGCATGCCAGTATGGAATTAGTAATGGATACCATACTGTCTCTTTTTCTTCAAAGTAGCTGTTCATTTCATCATGCATTACATAATGGATTCTCATAAACTGTTTAGGAGAAGTTCTACGCATGTATAAGTCTCTACATGTATACCTATCCTTTCTGTATTAGAGAGAAAAACAAAACTAAACAAAACAAATTACTAGGAAAACACGAAACAAAAAAAAAGACAAATAAATAACAGTAGCAAAGAGCCCCAAACACTGACAAAAACAAAGTGGTAGGAGCATAGCTAGGGCTCCTAGTTTATTTTACATAATGATCTTCAAGAGTTCCTCAGATCACCAGACACTAATATGCACAATTGTTCCAATCCTATGAATGTTAACTGTTTTGTTCCAAGAACTTATCAAATTTGTAGCACAATCATCTTAGCTATCCTAAGTTTGTTTATATAATTTTAGATATTTTTTCCCCTTCCTTGTTCTTTTTCCTCCTTTTCCCTGATATCTCCTGGCATCCATTCATATGCTTTCTCTCTCTGAGCACTGGTCTATTCCAGACATTTCATATAAATGAAATCACATAAAATATGGCTTTCTGTGTCTAACTTGTTTCACTAAGCAATATTTTCAAGGTTTATCTACACTGAAGCAGGTGTTAGTACTACATTCCTTTTCATGGCTGAATAATAACCCAGCATGTGGCTATACCAAATTTTATTTATGCATTCTTTAGTTGTTCTGGAGAAGGAGAATACTAAGGTTTTTGTTTGTTTATATGCCCTTAAAACTAGTTTACTAAAAAGTTAAGCTAATGAACTGGTTAACTGCCACCATCTGGATTCTTAATTAGAAAAATTAGATAAAAAGAAGAAGATATGTGTACTTGATTTTGATTGGCTGAACTATCAGTGGCTCATATATTTTGTTTTAGGAGGATCTCTGGCTTTGAGCATGTTTAGTCTTAAGGGAGCCTTGTTGCTTGGAGAATTTATCTTTCTTACATTTTTTTCACAAATTTACCATATTTTGAAAACAAAATTAAGAGTGAAATCAGCCTGAGCCCATTAATGATAAAAAATAACCACATTCTCTTATTTGAACTAGATTCAAATTTTTAAGGCATTCGAGGTACCTATCTGAACACTGGGGTGAGAGTGGAAAAGTAATTTTCTATGTAGGCAGAAGTTTATGTAGAAGATTAATTTGTAGATTTAGCTCTGAAGCTGTACTACGTGGGTGATTTTTGCTTGATCACTAATTAACTAAAATAGGTATTGTGCTCAGAGAGAGAAAGCATATGAATGGATGCCAGGAGATGACTGGAAGGAAAAATAGAGAGTGACTGTTAATAGGTACATGGCTTCTTCATGGAGTGATGAAAATATTCTAATCAATGGCAAAGGTTAAAAAAATTCTGGCTATACTAAAAAGTATACCATTGTGTACTTTAAAAGGGTGGATTTTATGGAATGTGAATTACAATTGGCCTCCAACTCTGTGGGATCCACATGTATCAATTCAAACAGTCATAGATGAAAAATGTTTGAAAAAAATTGCTTCTGTATGTAGACACTTTTCTCTTGTGATTATTTCCTAAACAGTATAACAAGACATTTACATTGTACTAGATATTACAAGGAATGTATGGGTGATCCAAAGAATATGGGAGGGTCCATAGATTATATGCAAATAGTATGCCATTTTATACAAGGGACTTGAACATTCATGAATTTTGTTAACTCTTGGTAGTCCTGTAACCAATCCCCAATATATAATGAGTCCACTGCATATCCCAGTTTTTAAAAAATGAAAAAGAAAAAAAGTGACACCTCTTCAGTACTTTGGAGTCCTACCATTTCTGCTGCCAATTAAGTCACTGACAAATACAACTGACAGACAGCTGCTTATGAGCCCTGTTCTGATACTGATTTCATAAAGGAGTAAGACATAAGCTCCTATACATCTCATAGGTAGAGAGAAACAGACAAGTATATTTACAATTATGATTTAGGATGATGTGTGTCAGAATAGAGGTAGGCAATGGTCAATTAACACTTCCTGGGCACTTGAGTTTTATCAGGCACAGTTCTAAGTACTTTGTGTATGGTAAGTTATTTATTTTTCCTAGCAACTCCATTGAGTGGGAACTCTTATTATCCCAAATTCCAAGATAAGGAAAACAGGGAGACATGTTATAGCATACCCATATTACCTATGAAGCAGCAGAGTCAGGATTTAAATCTGAACCAACTGGCTCCAGGATGTGCTCTTAACCAGCGTGTTCCAGTGCTTACAGATAGGTACTAGGGACCCTGGGTGTACAAAGGAGAGCTACTTAAGCTTGCATGTGGGGTTCTCAATAATTCATTTGCAATTTTGATCTAAGATTTTTGTTCATCTCATTTTGCTGCAGGTTTAGGGTTAGTCCAGTTGTGCCCATCCTACACAGCTTGTTTATTCATGCAAGAAATAAAGAAAGGGGATAATCAGGAGGGGAGGCCCTTCTTACTCTGTAAACCACAGTTCTTTCAGCTTGAGCATCATGGGGTTCACTTTGTGCAGATGCTCCTTGTTCCACTTGTGAGCACTCCTATAGGCACTGTGCCAGGGCACAGGTGCCCGGATCACTCTGTGAGGAAAAAGGCGGGGGATGCTCTCAATGAAGAGTCTCTTCCTTTCCATCGGGTCCATGAGGATGTAATCAACTAGAAGCAAGAGTGCAAACACCCTGTTATTAGGTAGCAACTATCAACATCATGTGCATGTGGGTTTTTTTTTCTAGTAATGGGACTTTAACCAGAGTCTTCATGCTGAATTATACCCTCAGCACCCCCCTTTTTTTTTTTTTTTCATTTTTTAAATTTTGAGACAAGGCCTCACTAAGTCACTAAATTGACCAGGCTAGGCTTGGACTTGTGATCCTCTTGCCTCAGCCTTCTAGAGTGCTGGAATTACAGGGATGCAACATCATCTCTGGTTTAACTTCTTGTACTCTTATCATCAAACTCATAAAGCAATTGAGCCTCTGTCCAGTCACACTGGGAAATGCTCCCTCATTTGTAAAGTCATTGGCAGTCCCTTGGGTATGACTCCATAGGAGAAGTTCTACTCTGTTGGTGTGTTAGCTTTCTCAAAGTATTTCATGGGGAGAAGGAATGAAAGTTCACAGTGTGGAGCACTCAGAACTTGAGGCCGAGTCCTGTTAACATATTTAACATCCGGCATGGTAATGCACCTGTATTTGCTGATAGCACCTTAGTCACTAATTGTTCATATTAAGATAGTTACCCCAAAAACCAAAATAATGGTTAGCACCATATATTTCAGTGGAACCAGTGAAAAATGGTTCCTTCACATATGAGCCCTCTGCCCATTTAAGCCCAGTCTTACCAATGCTTTTCATGAGGCTATCGTAATAGTCATTTTCCTTTTCATCCACAAGGGTGATCAGCAGGGGCTCCAAGGAGGGATTTGTCAGCAGCTTGTTAGAAATCAGCTTTGAAATCCGAACCATCACTCCATCCTCCTCAGGGGCAAGCATATCTTTTCGGATTCCATTGGTCAAATAGTAATAGTATCGCTTCCATAAACAAATCACCAGCAAGAAAATTGTGATTTGGTACCTTGCCCACCTGTCCCACCCACAAGCTGACAAAGAAACCTGTTCACACAGCACTCATCCTCACCCTTTGCTCACTACGACTCTGCTTTCAGAGCCTATTGCTTCACACTCACTTCAGTGAAACACTGGTTTTCCCCATGATTCTGGAAGATTCAATCAAAGCCAGAGAGATTGCAGTGGAACAGAATAAAAACTTGTCAAATGCCATGCAATGAGAGTGGAGTGAGTACAAAGACCAGGGATTGAGGATGCTTATCTGGCGATCTTTAAAGAATAATGACAAGCTCCTAAAATGAACTCAAATAATTCACCTCCTAAACAATGATGATCTTCTACAAAGCACTTTGATCTATGGCTTGTAGCTATCAGTAAGGAAAATCTTTCCAAAGTCTGAACGACGCTTATGATGGTTCTAATCCAAACACAGGGTTTTGAGTTTAGAAAGCAACACAAACACAAAAACTAAACAAAAATGCCCAATGTAGTCCAGGGATTTCAGCAAGTTTTGTTTATGCAGGATTTGGCTCTAAGCTGCTGATAGCTCTGAGAAGAAATAATTTCAGACAGAAGCAATAATTTCAGGCAAGGAGAGAGCAATAAGTCCACAACTTGTGGGAAGGGTTTGAAATTTGCATTTCAATGCCAACTATCTGTGGTCATAAGAGGCTGCTGCCAGTAACTGCAGCTCCTTTCTCCCCAACCTTACTGGAAGCAGCTTATACAGAAGCTTCTTGAAACTGTGGCAAACATCCTAAATCGAAAATGTATTGAACACACCTAACCTACAGAATAGCCCAGCTTAGCAACACAATGCACTGTAGGGTATCACTTGTGTTTCATTTTGGTTGTGTGGCTACAGCTCACTGTCACTGCCATATATGACTGAAGAGGATCATACTGTGTATCATAAGCCCAGGAAATGATCAAAATTCAAAACATGCTCTCTACTGGTGCACATCACCTTTATACCACTGTAAAGTAAAAAAAAATTTAAATCAAACCATCACAAGTCAAGTCCATCTGTACACAGCAGTATTGTCAAACTTCCTTGACTTTAACAAATACCAGGATGGGGTGGGGCGGAGGGGGAGGATATGTAAGGCTCTTGCTAAAATGAAGATACCCAGATCCTCTTTAGGGAGTGGAAGGTTTTAACAAGCATTTTAGGTGATTCTTCTATGCAGCAAGTTTAAGAAATGCTGCGTAGCACCTAAGGGCACAAAGATTTGGTATCAAACAGACCTATTTTATGTCTTAGTTTTGCCTCTTACTGTGTAACATTCAGTATGTTGCTTAATTTGTCTGTGCTCCAATTTCCAAAGTTGGACAATGGGGATAGTCATGGTACCCAGGTCTTGAATGGGTTCAAGCAGCTAGATGGTATAGCACTGAATTTTGCAAAGAGCAATACGCAGTTACTGTGAGTTGTTATTATGTATTTTGTCACATATCATAAATCTGCAAACTGCTTATCTTCTTTCTTTATTTCTTTTTTTTTAGATAAGGTCTCACCAGGCAATTCAGGCTGGCCTTGAGCTCACTTTATAGCCCAGGCTGGTCTTGAACTTGCAATGATCCTCTTGCCTCAGTCTCCCAAATGCTGGAATTACAGGTGTGCGCTACCACGTCGGGCTATAAACTGCTTATCTTTTAATCTTTGTCCTAAAGCTTTGTTCTAAAGCAAGTGATAAGTGAAAATTGGCTGGATATAACAAAAGTATAAACAGTGGTGAGGACAATGGTCAATGGGAGAATATGTTTGTCATTTAATGGAAGAAAGTCCTATAGAGCTCCAAATATTTCAGTTCTTTGCAGAGAGGTTAAAAATCTATCTTGAGATTTCCCTCATTTTAAAAATACATCTACAGGATATATTTGGCTATAATAGGGCTGCCAGAAAAAACACAGGACACACTGGGATATATTTATACTAAATAGAGTATTCATTGCTTATCTGAAATTCAAATAGAACTAGGTATTCTGTTTCTTGTTTGGCAACCCTAGCCTATGTATGGCCCAATATTTTGCAACCTATGTTCTAAGAGAACCCAAAGACACCAGTTTCCAAGACTCACTAGATCAGACCTCTGTTTCTCTCTCTCTGTTTCTCACCCTCCTTCCTTCCCTCTCCCTCTGTCTTCCTTTCTCTCCCCTTTCCTCTGTCTGTCTGTCTGTGTCTCTCTCTCCCTCTCTCTCTCTCTCTCTCTCACACACACACACACACACATCCCATTTAGTAGTTTATCATTCCATCTGGACTTTGCTATTCTTAAAACATTCATCAGGTTGCTCTGCTATTCTCCTTCAGTTTAAATCACTCAGATGCCAAAAGTAATACTTAGCAAAATGAAATTGAGACAGCAAGAATGTACCTCCAGGTCTAATTCAGATGGATTTTTTTCTTTACTTTCTATTTCCTTCTCCTGCTGTAACATCACATTAATCTGCTGTTCTGGACTCATTGGTCTGCTTCCAGGGAGGATTAAAGAAGTATTTACCTCCTTCGTTACTGGTGAGGAGGTTAAGGTGCTGCGGGCCATCTTGGTCCTGAAAATTAGATATAGCTCAGCCCTAGGCACTCCACAGAGGTCCTGTTATGTTAGACCCACTTTCTCCACTTTGGTTAGTGTGGTTCTGCATTAGGAGTCCCTTTCCTCTATGCCATCTAATGGTGTGTGTGTGTATTTCAAACACGACCTCTACTCACTGCACATGTCATAGTAACATTAACACTGATTTGGTTTAGCTGGTTAATCTGTTTTTGTTTAGAGCCTAAAAATTTTGGATTAAGGCAAGTAATGGGGGGAGGAGAGGGGAGTCATCAGATGTTTCAAATGCTTTGAAGGCAAGAATCAGAGCATAGCTTTATTAAAGCCATAGCCTTCTTGGGATCAAGCCAGTGTTTTACATTCTCTAATGACCAAAATGACATTTTACCCAGTGGGATCCTCTTTGACTGAGAAGGAAAACTTCATCTTCTTCTTATTGGGCTTTGATGAGCTTTTGGTTTCTGCAAGAGTAGAAAAGAGAAATGTCAGTGATGGGGAGTGGTCTTGGGACATTCTCTGTCCACACTGACATTACTTTTGGGAAAGTCTAAGAACACACAAAAGGGAGTGGACAAGGCATGGTGGAATAAGGCAGAAGATGTGGGCTCTGATCCGTCATGTATCACTAATTACCTGTGTGGGCCTGAAAACAGACTTCATCACTTTGGGTCTCATTTTCCCTAGTTGTAAAATGGAGACAGGCATACCTTCCATTCATCCATACATTTGATGACTATTAATAACTGCTTACTCAATTTGTTCCCCAATACTCTATTTTCTTTCTTTCTTTCTTTCTTTCTTTCTTTCTTTCTTTCTTTCTTTCTTTCTTTCTGTAATTTTGACTTTAAAGAGAATATCCAAGCAAAATAAAACAGAATAAAGTAAAACAAAACAGTGTAAGTGATACAAGATTTCAAAACAAGATAATTGGAAATCAGCAATGACTATTATAATGCCTCATGTTATCTTCAAAATAGCTGCCCATACCTTCAGAAATAGTAAAAATCAAATAAAATAGAACAGAATAGAATCAATAAAAACAAAACAATGAACACAATAAAGGACTTCAAAACAAGGTAATAGGAAGTCCAAAATGGCTACCATAATATATCTTGTTATCCTTGAAATAGCTGCCCATGCCATTGGATATAATAAAATCAAACAAGACAAAACACAATAAAATCAAACCAAGCAAAACAATAAAAATGACACAGGACAAGATAACAGAGAATTAACAATGGTTACCACCTTCAGAAGGAGATTCCCCATAGATGCTACACTGCATATTGTTATCCTCTGAATTGATGATCAGACTACCAGCTTTAGGTCTGCAATGTCAGTGAAACACTAAACACTACAAGCATTAAGTTGTATTTTACCTCAATACTCTATTTTCTAAAAATCAGTTAAATTATTGTTTAATGTTTTTCTCGAAATAGACGCAGGCATTTAAACTTAGTGAAATTATTTTTAAAGAAAGTTTTATATGATGATCACAAATAGAAAAATGAATATTATTTGTAACAAGTATCTAATAACTGAAAATAGAAAAAACTTGCAATAAATAGAAGGTAATTACAAATATATTCAATAAATTATGTAAAATAATTTTATTTAATTTTACCTAAATACCATGATTTGCAGGAAGCTCTAGTTTGAGGAAATTGATGAGTAATAGAAATATTAGAGACATACTAACATTACATTGACACTTTGAGAAAATCAAGAGAATTGAAGACTCCAAGTTAAGATATATTTTTCTAATCACAAAAAAACTTAAAAATTAAAAATATATTGTACTGTTCAAGAACATGCTCATTATGTGAGCTAGATATAAGCAGAGTGTGAGGTAAAAGTTATGACTTGGTTTCTGCATCCAGAAGCAGGTGGGATGAGGTAGGCATCCGATACCTGGCAAGTAACAGAATCTCAGTACACACTATGATGTAGGGAACAAGAACCAGGCTCCATGACTAAACCAATCTGAAAAAGACAGCAGAACTGTGTTCAATTGATATGGTGGCTAGAGATGGCACAGGAAGACTAATGACACCTGGACCTAACTTTACATTGCCTCAGGGAGCAGATATATAAGATCTCCAAATATTGCCTTAGGATGGGAGCCTCAAGCATTAGTGTAAGACCCAGGGATAATGTAGGATCCTAAGGGATACATGGAGGCATAAGAATAAAGCTATATTAAGAAGGCACATCAAAACGGTTCAAAGTACATGGTTACATGAGAACAAGTAAAATGAATATGATAACAGAAATCAGAAGGTGGTTACTCTAGCTGGGATGCATGGGACAAAGGAGAGAAGTGATTAGAAGGGAACATAAGAAAAATTTTTCTAGTGATAAAAATGCCTTATATCTTCTTTGTGTGGCAGCTATACGGTATAAACAATTATCAAAGTCCACTGAACTAATACAGCTTTGTATTTTGTTGTGTGTGAACTATAATTCAATAAATATGGGTATGTGTGTGTATGCAGTAATAAAGAAGAGGGAACCTTCAACATAGGCCTGCAAACCAAATCTCAGCACACATGAGAACACTCAGAGAGACAACCAGTAAATTCAACAGTCTAGATTCACAAAATAGAAATAATACAGCAATAATGCACAAAAATAAATGTTTAAAATCCTCCAAATATAAATTCCCTCTAATGACTAATAAGCAGAAATCAACTCAAGTGATGACTTGAATAACAGACATTTAGCAGCTAGGTGTCTTGCTAGCACTTTGGGTTTGAAGACTGTGTTGGCTGAGAATTCTTGTGACAGTTAAATCTGGGAGGTTTTAATTCCAGTTATTTACAGACTCCTAACAATTTTTGCAATAAATAATGGGAAAATATGATCCTCAAATTATTTGCTCTGTAAGAAAACCATTAAATTTTGACTTGTGTAGAATTTATCCAACCCTCCTCCAAATTGATATGTTGAAGTTTAATTGATAATGTAATGACATTTAGAGACAGAGTTTTTGGAGTTAGTGCTTTTAACAGAAGAAAAATCCCTCAATCTCTTCCAATATATGAATATAGCAAGAATTTAGCCATCTGTCAACCATGAAGAGGCCCTTATCAGACACTGTATCTGCTGGTACCTTGATCTCAGACCTCTAAACTCCATAAGAACAGCAAAAAATAAATTTCCATTGTTTATAAGATATTCAGTCTATGATACTTTTTTTGTGGTAGTTCAAACAGGCTATGATAATGACCATGATATTAGCAAGAGTGGTTAGAGATGGCACAGGAAGGCTAATGACACCTGGACCTAACTTTACATTGCCTCAGGGAGCAGATATATAAGATCTCCAAATATTGCCTTAGGATGGGAGCCTAAGCAATTAAAACAATTAAGTTTCTGAGTATAATGATATTGAATATTGGTGTATTTAATGTTTGTTGTATTTTCTTGCAGGATTATGCAAAATAAAAAAGAGAGAAAAGAAAAAAACTAGCATCTTAGATGTGATTGTGCATTTAATAAATAATGCTGTTGAGAATTACCTGAAAGAAAATCTTCCAAGTTATACAGAAATGGCTAAAACTATAGAAATTGAATAAGAAATTGGGATAAATGCTAAGTAGAACCTATTATAAAATCTGCAAATGAAAAGGTATTATTATCAAAACAGAAAACAGAGCCAGGGATATAGTTCAGCAGCATAAGCGCCTGCCTGGTAAGTACAAGGACATGAGTTCAATTCCCAGTACTGGGAAAGCAAAACAAAACAAAACAGAAAATGCTTCTTGGACATGATAACTTAAGATTAAACAGAGTTGAAGAGACAATGAATTGGAAGATATAACTGAGAAATCTACATATACATAGCATGAGAGAAAAATGAATAATATGACCAAGCCTGACACTGAGATTAGATCAAACAGCTCCAAAATACTTCTAACACAAATCACTAAAGGACACTCAAGTAGACATATGTGTACCTGAGATGAAATAAATTAATACCCATAACACCCTATGATAAGTAATTTACAAGATGGCCTTCAGTGATCCCTCCTTGTAGCATGTCTCTGTGTGATCACCCTTTGAGTATAGGCTAGACTTAGTGATTCATTTCTAACAAACAGAATATGGTAGAAGTTTTGGAATGTGACTTCCAATATTAACTTCCAAAAATATTGTGATTTCTGTCTTGCTAGCTCTCTGTTTTGCTCTCTCCCTCCCTAACTCCAATGGAAGCCAGAAGCCATGCTGTCCTATGGTGAGGTACACATAGTAAGAGACTGATGTCAAAGCCTATCAACCAGCAAGGACCCAGGCACGTGAGTGAGCTTGAAAGAGGATCCTCCCCTAGTTATTTTTTATGATGGTGCTCTGGCTAACACCATGACTGCACCCTTTTGAGAGACCTAGAGTCAGAATGACCCCTTTAAACCATGCCTGGATTCCTGGCCTGTAGAGACTGAGAGATAATAAATAGTGCTCGGTTTAAGCCACAGTGTTTTAGGGTTAATCAATAATACAAGAACACAGAACAAACAGTACTTCATATATGCAAAAGATACATAAATGTTAGCTGTTGCAATAATTTCCATTTCACAAATGAAGAGAATGAAGCTTTATAGTTATTCAAAGTTAGCTGCACAAGAGGGAGAGCTAGGGCTAGAACCTGGAGCAGAAGTTTCACTCTGAGCCCCAAAATATGGCATACTGCCATTAGTACCTGATGGCAGCCCCTGAGTGATCCTGTCTCTAGGGGTATTGATGGTGACTGGCTGGTATATCTTAATCAGGTCTTTCAGCTTTAGATCTCGGGCCATCAGTGAGTAATTGTTGGCTATGGAATCACTGGGTCCACGGCAGTGGTGCTGCTCTTTGAAAGGCACGGCCAGGGTCCATGATGTACGTTGCATCAAGGGGGGATAAAAGCTGTGTGACATGACCGTCTACAAAGGAAGAAATGTAGGGTGAGACACAATTAAGGATGTCTCTGTGAGCCTGGTCTCTTCTTACACTGAGACTCACAGAGATCCATATACCTTATGCTATATTTCTACTGTCTATGAGCTCAGTGGAAATACTTTCTGAATAAACACCAATTGTACTTTCCTTACCATTGTGTAACAGTGGGCACTCAACAATAGAATCAGATGATTTACATCTCTTGCCTTTATTTGCTATGGACATGGCTATAAGGATGGTAGAATCACCCTCATTTTACAGTTGAATATACAGAAGTTCAGAGGATTTCAACAACACACAATTCTTTCTCCCACACTGCTACAGATTCTTCTAGTGGTAAAAACAACCAAAGCCATTAATCTCACTTGTCAAGTCTGAATGTAGATCCCCTACTAGTGCCTGCTGAATACTTGGAGGTGTGGGAGGTTTTCTTTACCTTGTCATCCTCAGCAGAAGAGCCTGCAGTCATGGGTACATACCTGATAGAGTTCAGATGGTTCCTCATCAACGGATGCAGGCAGGGGAGGAAGCTCTGGACGAGTCTGGGGGTGGCTCATGTGGTGTATTGAGTCACTTTTGTCGAGCTGTGGGAAATGGGAATGGAGCCACTCTTCGGGTATAAAGAGATATTTTCAAGCCTCTGAAGCTGGTAAAGAATAAAGTGTTTCCCAGGACTGGTTTTGGTAGACAGTCCTACCCACAAAACACCTTTTTTCACTCCTATCTACTATATATGTTTCATTGTTTTACATCTTTAACCCATCTCTTCTCCAGTATCTCTTTCTTGGCTTAGCCTCTGTGAGCCAATCTAGACATCCCTTTCTCCCTGGAGTGTGATTAAAAAGAGGTTATTTTTAAAATCTGACTCTTGCATTTCACATATACAAAGTTCCAGGGAAAAATTTTCTCGGAGAGTAGTACTGCGTTTTATGTGTGCTTAGTACACACATAAACAACTCTCTGTGTTTCCTTTAAAGAGCAGGTATGTGTGACTGTACCATTGCATCAGACAGGGAAGCAGCCTCAGATAGCTGTGAATGAAATGTGTTCCCCACAGTCACTCTCAGTTCCAGCTCTCCTGAATAGAGCTGAAAAGAACTGCAGTGTCAAACATGCTACATGTACTACATGTTTTTTGTCCTAAGACCCAGCCACTATATATAAGACAATGACTTCATTTGGGGCTGTGACAGAGACACTGAAATTTGTTCCAACACTGGAGGATGAATATCTGGCCTGGACTTAGGGAAAGGTGATGCTATACAGCACTTTAAAGTTGGTTTGAAGGAATTCAAGAGCAATTTTGGCTCTTTGATTTTCACCTTAGCCAATGCCTTTGGACTTACGTCTCATGTCAGGTGAGAAATTGTATGGATTTGACTTATTTGGATCTGAAAATTAAATCATGCAAGATCACTGGTGAGGAGTCAAGTGGAGGAGGGGCATATGACTCCCCTCTCTTCTACCATGTCTCAACCAATCCCTTACTGGTGATTCCCATTAGTCTCCATTGTGTCTCCTGGAGCACCTACTTCATTAAATAATAAAAACAGCAATGATATTTGCCATTATGCCAAATTATTATGAACCAGGCACTTTATAATCTTAGATCCTTTTATTCAATGTACCACTTTCTAGGTGATGAAACTAAGACCTAGGGATGAAAGGTAACAAAATCCAGTCACATAGGATGCAGATCTGTCTTCTAAGTCAATGGCTTTTATATACACATCATTTTGAACCCCAACACATTGGAAATAAGTATCACTTACATAGCAAATTACTTTAGGAAGGTTGCATGGTCCTAAAATTAAATGAAAATACGCAAGCCCATAAACAGAGATGTATACTGAGCTTGAGACCTTTAAAAACATGGAATGGGTTCACTGATCTCATAGCTTAATTTAATTGTTCTAAAAAATTGTGGCATATGAGACTCATCAATGGAACTTTATTCACAACAGGGATACTTCAGTCCTACCTCAAACATGATGCATTTGAGAACTACTAACCCTCTTATTTTATCATACATAACTACAGAAATTGTTCTGTTGATTAAAATCACCCTCTCTGCCTTTCTGTTCTTGAACTCAGTCTGAGTTCTGAGATCTTGCCCAATCATCTCTAAGAGTTCCCTCTTCTACTAATGAAATTAATTCTAGATCTACACTGATGAAGCAAACAAAATGGAAAATTTCCAGTATGAACCATAAAGGAATTCAATTATCTAAAGTAGGTATTATACATCCAAGGAAGAAGCAGCAATACTTCCAGGGATATGAAATCATTCATTATTTCTTTCAGGATTCCAGATGTAAGACATATACTAATAGACAGGTTAGGGTTGTTTATATTGCGCTTTGCAAGCAACAAAGTTTTCTGGACAGTGGAAATCTTTCCTTCGGCCTAGATTTTAAATCTGTTCCAAATAAAACCCTGCATTACAAGAACAACAAAAGAACACCACAAAATTGGAACATCTTGATTAAGTTACAAAGTTACAAGACTGAGAATGAGTAATTATTTTTTAAAAACTGACCTTCTGCAATCAAGGAGAATATTAACATTATTCAAGAGATATCTTGGAATTCATTTGTCTACTCAGTGTGGGGAAAAACCTGACTTCAGTTCTGACACCAACTTAGACACAAGTCTTCCCACCAAAATAAATGGAATATATTCTTAGTGAGTATAACTAGTTCTACTTCAGTTTTAATCCATGTTGTACAATGTGGCTCATCCAATCCGTTGGCTCCAGAACAAGACAGGAGACACAGGTCTAGTCAGACTGCTCCATCTTCCTAGACACAGTAATTGGTTCAGAGAAAGCATGTGACCCAAACTGGGTTGACCAGGGTTTTCCTGACATTTTCACTAGAGCTATTGATAAAGAACACTGTTTTCATTAGTCACTAACTGTAAGGATGTTTATGGCTAAAACATATAAATTATCTTTGTGTCATGTAAAGCCAAAATAGAAGCAAGCAGAATCACCAGGAGAAAGGCAGAGTCTCGGTGACATTATCTGGAACCCTGCATCTAACTTGGATTTGTTTGCTTCTTGATCTCATACACAGATTCTTTTGGGTTTGAGGGGGATTGAATTATATTTATATCCCTCCAAACTAACAAATGGTCATCCAAGTTATGGACACAGAGAAAGATAAATAAATGACAGAGTGCTCAGGACAGAAAGGAGAGATACCACATCATGGAAACAGAAGGTATTCTTGAGTTAATGAAGAAAGCACACCATAGCATTTCACTAAACACAGTGGGGAGCAACAGAAGCTCTGCAGAAACAAGGTGCAAATAGCTTGTAGGAAAAGATAAAGACTTAATACACAAAAAACACTTCAGTCTGTAGAATACATGGAGCACACAAAAGATCAGCAGATCTAAAAATCAATTCCAGAACAGAGCCAAGAAAGTTTTCTGGGCCAGACCTGTCTAAGAATTCTCTATGTTACTTTTAAAGAAAAAGATGGAGCTACCCAGAATGATTTGTTAAATTGCAGGAAGCCTTCATTTCATAGGCTAGGCTTCAATATTATTAAAAAATCTAACTTGATAAAGTTTCAGTTTTTAAATGTTCCTTAAGGCACTTCAAATGGCCTTAGTAGATCTTAGCTTTTACAACCAAGATTCTGACACCTAGATTTGGCAGAGCTGATACATTGGGCAGCTTACATTTCTGATTACACGTGATGCTTGCACGCCCTTCATGGAGGTAATTCCAAAATGCTAATATGAGAGCCTGCTATACCTAAAGTACTCAGATCTCATTTCAAAATATAGATTTCAGAGCCCCACTCCAAATTTTCTAGATCAGAATCTTTGGAGATGGAGACCAAGACTCCACATTTTCAAAATGTCCCCAAAAAACTCTGATGTGCAGTCAGAAATAAGAGCTATTTGTGGAATATATGTTCTAATGACCTTAGAAGGAAAGGAAATCTCTAAATTTTTATTTGTTAAACATGAGTATGTCCAAAGGTTAAATCAGGAAAAAAAAATCACATTTCAAAGCACATACCACAAACACATCTAACACATTTGCTAGGTTAAGAGAATCTAACACAAAAATTGATGTATAACTAGAACATCCCCTTTCTATACTCTTAAAATTCCCTATATTTTGAAAATATACATAAAGAAACTTGCTTTAAAATTGACACCTACCTTTCGAGATGAGAAATCCATGTTGCTTAGTGTCAAACCTGACTGTACCTATTAAAAATGGGTAAAAAGCTTCAGCGGGGCTGTTCCTCTCCAGTTGCTTTGAAATCCACAATTCCTTATAGTACAATGGGGGTGATACTGACAATGGAACTTTGCAGATGCCTGAAAGCTCTGTTCAGAAGGCTGCCTCTCTGAGGTCATAAACTTCAGACCTTTGAGGAATTTCCTGGTAGAAGAGGAGAGAGAAAAGAAAGATAATGAGGGAGCAGCACTGGGGTTCTGCTGGTTTTGGATTATTTTTTCCCCTCCCTGCAACAGTCACTCTTCTTTCCCTTTGAGGCAAAGTTTCTGTAGATGAAAAAAACTGAAACAGAGTTAAAAATTAAAAGACAGACCACCCACCCTGCACTCATCTTCTTTGTCCTCCCTGAGGAGTTTTTACACTGCTGTACAAAAGTTTGTACTTGAGCCCTAGGGGTGGTAACTAGGCATCGGCGTCTGTTGCTAAGGAAAGGAGGGGCCCCTGCTATGTCTACATACAAGACTGGACTTGACCTAGCTCCATGTCTGCCCTGTTGACTCTTTGTTGAAGATGCAGCTGGGCAGCAGGAAGAATTACTGACAAAAAAGAAGAAAGAAAGATGTTTAGCAACGATCCAGGAACGCAGAGGTGAGTGGCAGTGAGAGACCATGCCTTTGGATTGGTCATAAGTGACAGAGCATGATGGTTTGGATCTTACAATCAAGACTTGGAGACGGCTGGCTCAGATTCTTCTTTTCCCATTAATTAGCTTTATAGATTGAGCAAATTGCTTCATCGCTTCAAGTGAATTTTTCATCTGTAACTGAGCAATGATGTGAGTATCTGTCTCACAGGTCTGTTTGAAGGTTTAATGGGATAATATGTACAGAACAATTTGCATAATATAATGGAAGGTTGGCCAATTTGTTGAGTTTGTCTAGGACTTTTCCACTACAAGCCCTGCATCCTGTGAACCTCTTTAGTCCTGGACAAACGGGGACAGTTCAATCAATCAATGCAATAGGCCCTCCATAAATGTTGCAGTTAACATCAATATTAATAACACAGAAATGTGACCACACATACTCATTCATACACAACAACCAATGTTAGCTGCTAGAATTTGTCTAGAACATCACTTGTTACATACTGCTGTCAAAGTTCTCTGAAAGCCAGATTAGAGTTACTGAGCTCTTTTTGGATGCCATGTACCTGCCTTTTTTTCCATTTAATTTCCCCCCAAAACTCCATAACACTCTATTGCACAGATAAAGAATCTCAAACTGAGATATGAGTAACTTTCTCAAATTGGTGTAACTCAAAAGCAGTGCTGATACAATCTGAACACAGTCCCAATGACTCTGAATCCATTGCTTTCTAGCCACAAGTACTTTCATTTCTCCTTTTTCTCACTCCATCCTCAAAGTTGTAGTCAGGGCTCAGAATAGATTTAATACAGGATACATAATTTATAGAATTATTTTATAATATTCACCCCAAAAAGTCAAATGGAGAATGGTGCAAGAGATCTGCCCACGCACTAGGGACCCAAAGAATCCAGTTGAGGGCCTGGACTTCACAACAATGTCCTGCACAGGTCCAGCTGAAGACCTAGAACCTATGGCAATGTCTTCCACAAGTCTAGCTGGAGGCCTAGAGCCTACAACAATGTCTCATGCAAGTGTGTATCAAGGATTTGCACTGGGAAGGCCCAAAGGTCAGGGTAAGCTAGAAAGTCTGCATAAGTAGTATGAAGGCTCTGTGCCAGCAGGCTGAGGGATCTGTACTGAAGCAAGGAAGCGAAGCTCAAGCTGAGGACCAGAGCTCCCCACAAAAGAACTGCAGCCATCCTCAGCAACAGCAAGGAGCCGAGCTCCTCTGATGATGAGAACAACCAAGGTCATATCAGGAAAATCAGTGTGACAAGCTTCTCCAGGAGAATCAACAGCACATTATCTTTCCCTCCAGTTATCCCTTTATGCTGCTGGCAGCAATCCTCAGGTGGGCCTTTAAACCGAGAACCACCACACAGATTCAGTTCAGTGGGGTGTTACAAGTTAATCCACCACAGTCTTTCTATACTTTCAAAATAAACTGAGCTTCTTCATCTCCTATTGTTTATATTTATTCCCCTAAGGTATATATAGTCAGCCCCCATATCCATGGGTTCCACAGCTGGTGAGTCAACCACCCATTGATCAAAAAACATTTGAGAAAAATATTGTATTTGCACTGAACACATACAGACTTTTTTCTTGCCAATATTTCCTAAATAAATCAGCACAAAACTATTTAACAGCATTTACATTATATTAGGTATTTTAAGTAATCTGTATATAAAGCATATATACATTAAGTTACATGCAAATACTGTACCATTTTATTTAAGGAACCTAAGCATTCACAAATTTTGGTATCTGCAAAGGTCCTGGAACCAGTCTCCTGTGGAGACTGAGATATAACTGGTATAGGTTTCTAATAAAATTTGGCAGACAACAATTTTAGCACTGAATGCAGCAATTAGAATTTGGAATAAATGAACTAATGGAAGGATTTGAAGCTTTGGTTTAGACAAAAATGGGGTTTGAACAGGCCTTCTGCCCTGGGTATGAAACATCATGTCCCATAAAACCTAGAAACTCTAAATCCAAGGAATTGAAGAATGAGAAAGGGCAGCTGCAGAGGGCTCATGAGCCCTCCAACCTGTGTGTGAGTAGAAGACATCCCTCCATCTGAAATTTTGTGTGATTTAAAAACTAACAGTGCTCAAAAACATCAAAGCAATTTTGATAGCTTCTATTTTTTGAGAATATACAATCTGCCATGACTGGCTCTCAGCACCTAACAAACACCATCTTTTTTAAATCTTTTCAACAACCAAGAAGATGAACATCATTATCCCAATTTCATGGTTGAGGCAAGTGAATCACTGAGCTAATTAATTTGCCCATAGTTACTTAGTGAGGTCAGCAGAAAAGTTGAGACTTGAACCTGGTTATGAAAATTGCTCCATGGCTTTAACTAATAACCAACATGTAGTCTGAAGAAAGATGAAAAATAATTAAAGACTTGGTAAAAAGAATGTAAGCACTATCCCCCAGGCCACGTCACATGTACTAGAATTATTTGTTATCTGACTTGTCTATTTAATAATTCCCAAACTTTAGAATTTAGACACAGACATTTATCTATCCATGTTGTCCCATTTCTATTTAGTAATTCTATTTAGAATGTGGGCCTCAATACCCTCAATCCTCTCAACCCAAAGTGCCCAAATAAAACATAGGATGCTTGCTGAAATCAGAATTTCAGGTAAACAATTTTCAGGCAAAATAATATTTCAGAAGAAGTAAGTCCTACTCAATATTGGGGGCATATTTATACGAAAAAGGTATTTTTTTTTAAATTTTTTATTTAAAGGAATAAAACAGAAAAAGGAAATATTACAGAATTTAAAAAAAAACAAACAGTAAGAAATCACTAGTTGATAAATTACATATTGCTCTTTTAGAAATAGTTGTTCAAGTTTCAAAATTAAAGCACACAAAATAGACACTCAAGCAGTGAGACTGAAAACAGATCTGTTCAACAATCAAACAAGAACTAAGAAATATGGGTAACAATCCTGCACACATAAATATACATGCAATTATATCTTTTATAGCACTTCCTATGTTTGCTTTTTTACAATAGCAATTATACATTTTTTTATTTAAAGGAAAAAAAACAGGAAAAAGGTAGAAATATTACAGAATTTCAAGAAAATAAGATAAACAGTAAGAAATCACTAGTTGATAAATTACATATTGTTCTTTTAGAAATAGTTTTTCAAGTTACAGAATTAAAGCATACAAAGTGGACACTCAAGCAGTGAGAGTGCAAATAGATCTGTTCAACAATCCAACAAGAACCTAGAAATATGGTCATCAATCCCACACATCTAAACTTACATGCAGCTATATCTTTTATAGCGCTTTCTGTTTCCTCTTTTTTTTACAATAGCAATTATACATTTTTAAAATTTTATTTAAAGAAAAGAAAAAAAAAAGAAAAAAGGGTAGCAACAATACAGAATTCTAAAAGAAAGAAAGAAAAAGGAGAATGAGAAAAAGCCCCACTAAGAAATCAGTAATTTATAAATTATGTACTTTCATCCTGGATGTAGTTGTTCAAGTTACAAAGTTAAAGGGTACATAGTAAATATTCCAACAGTCAGACTACAAACAGTTCTGCTCAAAGATCCAACAAAGATTCAGCAATATGGTCATCTATTTTACACACTCAAACATACATGCAGTTATATCCCTTAGAGCACTTTCTTTTCCTCTCCCAAAAAGGCATTTTTTTAACCTGGAATTGAAATTTAACTGGGTATCTTGCATTTTTACTTGCTAAATATGATAGGAGAGGTCAGCAAGGTACCAGGTTTCTTCTGTCTCCGTGGTATTAACAGTTTAAGGTCTCAATTCCTTGCTAGGGAATTTCACCTATTTCTTGTTCAAAGGCAAGTGCTCTTGACAGACCTTTTCTGATGATCGAAGTAAATGCTTAACTTATGGTCCATAATTTCTGCTATGACAAAAAGCCATAGGCTGAGAAGTTTATAAACAAAAGAAAATGTACTTCCCATGGGAGAAGTTGTGTGTGGATTTATTTTATCGATCCACTGGATGTTCATCAAGAACTAAGTCCTGATATTATGTAGAGATGCTAAATCCCCACCACTGGAGAGTTAATGCCGTGGTGGAAGATGCAGTCAACACCCAAAGCGAGGCAAAACCTGACCACCCTACAAAAATGCCAGAAGTGGCAGGAATTAAAAGATTCATAGATATGCCCCTAGATGGCACCCTTAAACAAAATACCAATCAAAGCCCCAGTTTAGCTTCCAAAGCAGCATTTACCCTGAGAATGATACAGAGCTTTAGTTTAAGGAAAACAAAACATTTTCCTAGGCAGGGAAACCATCATATTATAACAAAGTGCAAAGTGTATGAAGGCAAGATTCTCTGAAACTTTAGAATTTAGACACAGACATTTGTCCATGTTGTCCCATCCCCTGCATTTACTTCATTTGCTAAAGAGAGGAGTAAGAGTAGGATACCTTAGTTTATAATTACCATTATTGCCAAGCTTATTTCTGTATTCACCAACCTGATTGTTTCTAAAAATGTAAAGTAACAGAAGTACTAACATTGAACATTTTCAAGCCTCTACTGTGCTCAAAAACTGTGGGTGCTAAGTTCTTTCCAGTCAATTGTTGTCCCAGTCTTCATTATAATCCTTCTTTCTTTACCCAAAGACTTATTCTCTAGGTTGCTATGGACACAGGACTCAGAAATAAATCACACTGGTCCCTGATGAGAAGAGCCTGGGAATTGTTCAGGAGCACACCAGTGCCAGGGCTTGTCCCTCTTCACATTATATGGATGGAACCATGCTGCCAAGGTCACATGGTAGGGACCAGAGCCTAGGACTGACTGCTGGACCCCAGCTCATGGTCTTTACCTGTATGCCTGATGGCAGTGGTTTTCAACCTAGAAGAATGACTCTTCCTGTGGGATATTTGGCATTTAGGAGACATTTTTGGTTGTTACAACTGGGGAGGGGTCCACTGGTATCTAATAGGGTAGAGGCCATATATGCTGCTAAACATCCCACAGTCCGAAGAAGCCCCCAAACAGAATTTTCTCACCCAAAATGCCAACCGCACTCCTTTGGTCTGGATTTAGGGCCAGGAAATAGCTCCTGCTCTGACAGGATCCTTGTGAACTGAAGGATTTCCAGTTTCTCTCAGGGTTTTCATCTGCATAAGGAACATACTCTAACCCATCTCTCAAAGTTGATAACATTCGCCTTTGAGGAGTTAGGGATAAAACCTTCCAGTCAACGCAGTAGCACACTACTTGTGCATCTTGAGCTCCAGAGAAGCTTCCTGAAGTGTTGGCTCTGGGTGTTTAAGAGGGAAGCCCTAAATTCCTTCATAAACACAAGTGGCCGAGAACTTTCACCCCAAGTCATGGGGGTAGGATGGCTCACTCTCTCTAAGCCTCAGTCTCCTCATCTGTAAACCTCTCCGAACCAGTCCGCCAGTCCCAGAGAGACAGAGCGAGCTAGCGAGAGTTGCGCTCTACTTCCGCCGGGATCCAGCGGGTGCGGGGTGGGGCCTAGAGGGGCGTGGCCAGTCAAGGGGCGGGGCTTGTGACGCGCCAGTAGGAGGAAGTGGCCGGACCTCCAACCTTGAGCCCTGTCCCTCCTCATTAGCCAGCGCATACTACAGGAGCTGCGGGGTCGCGGCACCAGGTGAGACGGCTGGAAGCCTGTGGCTGGGGGTTCAGGGACAAGCAGGACGCCCCCGGGTCTCAGGCGGGGGCGGGGCCGGGGCCGCTGGAGGTTAGCGCAATGCATTCTTCGCCTGCACTTGTCTGTCCCGGGCTGGTAACAACAAGGGCGTCTCGTATCCCCAGTCACTGCGTCGCAAGTGGGAGCGCACCGAGAGCTTGGATCCACCCTTCCAAAACCCACTCATCCTCCCACCCTCACCCTCACGCCTGCCGCCAGATTCGCTAAAAGGGCCATCAGCCCCGACTCCCTGAAACCCTTCCCCATCCTGGCAACCTAGTTGGGGAAATGTCGGGTGCTCGTTCAGTATGTAACCCTCCTCCCTTCGAGCACTCCTTTGTCACTGCGGGAAGGCCAGCTAGGAGTACTAAGGCGGAGGGGAGGGTGCTTTCTAAATCAGTGGCAGAGTGCCCTACTCCTCCAACCCTGATCCCCGTTTCTCTTTCTGGTCACACCCCCTTCCTCCACCTCGGAGTCCCATTCCCGCCTCCAGGTTCCCAGCGTTTTCATTGAAAAGTGAGGCCCAAGCGAGAAAGGGGGCAGTTGAATGGGTTTTGGGCGACCTCGCCTCGATCCCTGCCACCACCCGGAGAGGCGAGCCCCTCCCGATCCGGGGTGGAACCGTTGGGTGGCTGTTTGCTGGCAGCGGCGCGTGAGGTGGGAGAGCCAGGGGTTTATTGGGAGCCTTGAAAGGGGCGGAACCAGTTGCTTTTGGCTTGGCTCAGCTCCCTAAGGTGAGGAGCCGGGGCTTGCTTCCTCCCAAGGCTGCTGTGTGCTAGAGGAATGAGTGACAGAGGGGGAATTTGTTTGGTAATAGGTAGATGCATTTGGCGGCTATGCCTCTTGGCCTTCTCCCTGCTTTTACCCCTAAAGGACTCTTCAAACCGGTCTGGGAAGCACTTAGGATTCCCAGGCCAAAGGAGACCTATTAGGATTACCGAGCTATTTTCTGCCAGCTATAGAGTTGAGACTGGGAGAATTGAGTGCTGGGACTATCCCAAAGTCAAGATCTATGCCAGCTACAGGTCTGAAGACAGAATATGGGGTGAAGAGATTGACCTTCCTTTGTCCAAAACAGGAGAATCTCTAGCTGAGGCTATTAAAATATATTTTAATGTGCATACCAAATCATGCGGATTTTAATAGGTAGCTTCCCCCTGTAACTCACATAATTAGCGTGTGGAATATCCAATATGGTAAATAAATGTGAGGCTCTTGCAGTTCATTTTGGCCACGGCGATAGAGTCTAGTAGACATTTGTACTATAGGTCAGGTTAGTTGTAAGGCAGAAATGGAAAAGAGATCTGAGTGTTTTACCAGACAGTTGTTTTGGGAAATGTAAAATAAGAATGATATTTTTCTTAGTTGAAAACTCAGAGTTAAAAACTTACCTTGAGGGAGGGGAGGAGACAGGATATAAAAAGAATTAGGATATATTAGGTACATGTACCTTATGAAGAATGTAATCATTGTGTACTGTAAACATGTATTAATAAAAGTTAAAAACAAAAAGTAACAAATTGATTTTATTAAAAATTAAAATTATGTGAGATTGAGGCAGTCCTAGAAATTCCATGCTGTTTGAATACTTAATGTGGTAAGATCTGTCCCTGAGGCAGGCTGTCTAGGGGGAAGATGTAAATATGGAATGATTTGTGGCCAAGTGAAGAAATAAAGCAAATCGGCAAAGGCCACTGTTGTATAAGAAAGAGAGAGAGAAAATGAAATGAAATTTCAAATACTGTTTAAGCATTCTTTCTCTCTGAATATTATTTTCAGCATTTTGTAAGACTAAATAAATATAAGCTGTTGGAGATAATATTGGCAACATCTTGTATGTCCTTCTATATAATTTACTATGCAATGTATACATAAATATATGTATGTGTAACAAAATAGAGATTTTGTAATCTTTTTTTTAAAAACTTATGAACATCTTTTCATGGCACCAAGTAAACATTCATTTAATGACTGTGAATTTATCATTAGTCAGCCAGTTTCCCACTAATGGACAGTTTCTTCTCAGTATTTTGCTAGTCTTAGCTATTATAAACAGAGATGTGATGCACATCTTTTGGGTACATTTTTCTATTTCATTTGTTTTCCTTCAGAATCCTATAAACTGCTGGATTGAAGTGTGTGTAATTTGACATTTTGATAAATACTGCCTAATTGTCCTCCATCTGCATACCTACCATCAGTGGGCTAGGAGAGTTAGAGCTCTTATTGAACAAAGTAGATAGAAACTACTAATGATTTAAGCAATTTTTTATTTCTTCCAGTGAGAGCAAGAGACTGAGCAACATGAGAGAGTGGTTTGCACACTACACCAGAGAATTTGCTGGTAGGAGAATTAACCCCCAAAGCAATTAAAGTGAGCTTCAGGATGGCCAAAGAAGAACTCCCGAGTGTCTCAAAGGACTTACAGGAGCTCCAGAAGAAGCTGTCTTTCCTGATAAAGTCCTTTCAGAATAACTCAAAGGTTAGTTTCCAATTACTATGTATGAGAAAATCCCAAATTAATTTTCATGTAAATAAGATAGAAAAATACTTAATAGAAGAAATTTGGAGGTAGATCAGAAATCTTTCCAGCTCACTACTCTGCCATGTCTAAGTTATGATCTTCATATTCATTTTCCCAAACTACTACTAGACCATCAGCTATCATATCCATATTCCAGACAGTAGCCATCTCACACGCACAGTGACTTCCTGGAAGTCATGCACAACACTTCTGGTTATATCTTATTAGGCCAAAATTTGGTTGAATGACTTTCTTTAGTGGAAAATTCAATTCTTTAGCATTCTTACTCTATCATACATATACTATCCTTTTCTGGTTTTTTTTTTTGTTAACTTTTTACTTATCTCTTACCCTGAAAATGAAGGACCAGAGCATATTTTAAGATTTAGTATTCCACTAAAAATCCAGTGTCCAATAGAAATATGACATGAGCCATATGTGGTAAAACTTTTTTAGTAGCCACAACTAATGGGTAAAAAGAAATAGAAATTTAAGAATATATTTTATTTAACCTAATATATCCAAAACAGTATTATTTCAATATGTAATCATTATTATAAAAAATTAGTAGTGAAAATAGTTCTTGAGATGTTTTTGTAATCATTTTAATAATGACTCTTTAAGGTCTGGTATATATTTTACACTTAAGGGATACTAGAATTCAAATTTTCAAATTAGCTATTTTTCTTTTCTTTTTTTTTTTGTACCAGGGATCAAACTCAGGACCTCGAGCTTGCTGGTCAGGCACTTATGCTGTTGAGCTAAATTGCTGGCCCAAATTAGGCATTTTTCAAATGTTCAGTAATCTCTCAATGGCAGTGAGACTTGAGATAGCATATATGGTTTTCTTGCAAATTTATCTTTATTGCTTTCTTCTTCTCTATGCCTTTCAGCACTTTATCAGGGAAAAAAAATCTTTCAGAGATTATTCTATTATCATTTTGTTATATGTCTTTCTCAAGTTATACAGTATGCCCATAAAAATACACGAGTATAGAACAAAATGCACTATATTGTGATTTTTTTTTCTTTTTTTACTGGATAACACAGTTCCACTAGAGTTCCCTTGGGGAGATATTTCTTTTGAGTTCTAGAGCAATGCTCTGCAGAGACCTTTTCTTGGCTTACTCCAAAATGTATCTGTCACTCTTTGGATTTACTGAACTATTTTAAAACCAGACAAACAGATTTCTACTCAGTTGACTGAGAATTTTGTTATTAAAAGTTAGCAACAGAGGTCCCTATGTATATAGTTGATTCTCATTATTTGTGGCAATTATGTTCTATAATATCACCACAAACACTACAGTAAGAAATGCCAAACCATTGCTCCTGGGTGAAATACAGATTTTGATTTCTTTGAACTTCTGGCAATCTTTCTGTTAACTGATCAATGTATAACCTTTTTTTATGTGTATTTCTGTTTAAAGACATTGCATTATATATTATTGATCATTAGTATCGAATTCAGGGCCAAGACCACTGGAACTAATGTCTTGAACAAACATGTGCATGTTGTGATATACACATTTTCTCCATAAAATATATCACTGTCTTTTATGAACACTAAAGAGCCCTGCGGCACCACATTTTGGGGGCCACTTAAACAGTGAAGCCCCAGTCAAAAGCACAAAAATATGAAAAGTATAATACCAAATAGATCACAGTGCTATAGTTTAGATCCAGGGTGTCCAATGTTTTGGTTTACCTGGGCTGCATTAAGTGAAGAGGAATTGTTTTGGGCCACATATAAAGTATAAAATATAGCACATGTGTATGTATAACTAAACTTCCCTTATATGTTTAAATTTTTAATTGTAATTTTTTTTAAAAAAGGACAACAGATATACCTGTGTGAAAAGCTTAGTTCCCAGAGTAGCACTATTGGGAGGTTGTGGAACCTTCAAGATGTGAGGTCTAGTGGGAGGAAGTTAGGTCACTGGTGGGGAGCATGCTCTTAAAGAGGTGTATAGAACTTTAGCCCACTCCTTATTCTCTCTTGCTCCCTGGGTTCATCTTGTGACACCAGAGAATTTGCTTGGCTCCTGTGTTGCTCTAGGTAGAGATTTCGCCATATGGTCCCTATCTTGAAACTCTAATGTTGGAGTATATATTTACAAATAAGTAGTCTTTAATTATCTAATGTTGGGCAAGTCAGTTGGGCTCACTGTGTTTTAATCTCTTCTAAAACAAGCAGTGGCAGGATCATAGACATGTTGTGTGGATTATCAGAGATGCCTGGACTCAGCCTTGTATTTCTGGGTTGTTCAGAGCAATACTATACCTGTAGTCTAGGTAGAAAGCTCATGTCTGCCTCCAGGGTGGGGATGGAAAATTATAGAACATGTTACTGCATAATGAGCTCTCCCACTTTTCATCCTCCCATTGTGTCCCCTCTGTTGTCAGCAGAATGAACATTTGATTATGATGTTCTAACACCCTGGACTTAGATAATACTGTTACTTGTCTCACAGCCTTGTAGGTAGAATTACATGAGGAAATACACAGAAAGCACTCAGAACAGTGTCTGGCACCTACATGTTTAATGGTGATTCTCTGTTTAGGTGTGGCTGAACAGGGCTTTCCCCTTCTAGGCGAGAGGGCCTGAGTAGAGCCATTTTTCCTAGAAAACATTTGCTAGGCCCGACTTTTTGAATCTTAAAATGGTCTCTCTGTACATAGAAATGACTTTCTGGTTTGTTTGTTTATTTGTTTTTGGTTACAGAGTCCAGTCCAGACTCAGAAAAGGCTATGAAAAAGTAGATCCTCAAGAACTGGAAGTAGGATAGTCTTACCTTTTTCCTCTTGAATCCCTATGCTAAATTGTGCCTAAATATCATGGATTTTTTTCTTTTGTTAATCAAATTCCAAGTTACATTGCCCATATATCCTCCCTCTCTGCCATTGATCTAGGTTTGACCGTTATGCAGATCTCCCTGACTGCTTCTTGCATGTGTTCCAAGTTCATCTTCCTTAAATCACTCCTTCAGTTATGTCACAGTCCTGATCAGATGCCCCTAGTTTGCTTCCCTCCACTGAAATAAAGTTTAAATGAATGTTGTCCAATGGATATATTATGGATATATATAATTTTAAATTTTTCAGGAGTCACATTTTAAAAAATAAACAAGTGAAATTAATTTCAATAGTGCATTTTGTGTAAGCCAGTACATCCCAAACACTATATTTTAAACCTGTAACCAATATAAAATCATTAATGAGTTATCCAACATTGTTTTTTATGTCAATTCAGATTCCAAATTTCCACTGGAAATATTTGGCTCTTTAATCAGTATTCGTGCAATTTACAGTTTAAAAAACTAGATTTGTGTGACCAACCTATTTGAAATATACTTAAGTTTTCCAATGACTGAATCAATATCAGATTTTGGGTTTTGTTTTTGCTTTTGCTTTTGAGACGATGTCTTGCTGTGTAGTTCAAGCTGGCCTTAAGTTCACTATGTAGCCCAGGCTGGCCCACACTGAGGCAGACCTCCTGCCTCAGCCTCCTGAGGGCTGGGATTACAGGCATGCACCATACGTCTGACTTGAATGTCAGTTTTTACATTTAAAGTTAATGAAAAATCCTGACCATTGGTCATACTAGCAAGAAGTGAGCCTTGGTATGGTTGTCTTTGGCCAAAGAAGCTAAATAACAAAGTTCTCAATGATCCTCTAGGGCTGCTGCTGGACAATGCAGGTGTGAACCCTTTAGCCTGGCATCTGGGCATCCCAGCCTTGTCTAACCTTCCTGCCACACAGATGTCCCTCACTGGCAAGGGCCACTCACCATGTGCACTGCTTGATCCCTTACCTTGCCATCTCCTCCACTATCAGGCTTCCTTGGGCCCTTTTGAATGTTAGCATCAGAAAGCTGAGTGTGTCCGATGACATAAGGGGCATTTGCTACAAGGATACATGAGTACTAGACCTAGAAAACAAAGGCCTGTCACAGTGCAAGACCCCAACCTGCATCCCTTTCACCTGTCTCTTGGCCTGTGGCACCCTAACTTAGGAAGATCTCACTGGCTTTGATAATGGAATGTCTGGACTAGGAAACCCTAGCTCAGAAGTGAATCTTGGTATGGTCCTCTCTGGCTAAGAAGCTAAATAACACAGTCTTTGGCAATGTTTGTCAAAATGGAGAAGCAGGAGGTAGTGTGGTCTATGGGCATTATGCCTTGCTGTGTCTTCCCAAGAAGTGAAATTCATCTTGTTTTGAGAGATTTTTCCTTAGGAGGCAATGTGGAGACCCCAAGACAGCCAGCAATAGCTGGTGGAATGGCTTTTCCTATTCAAGCAGGGTCAGCCCTGCACTTTGCTTGCCATCTTGAACTATAAAACTTTCATGTTTTCAAATTACCCCCAAATTCTCACCATTAAATCACTTAAGTGAAATCTGTCTCCAGGAAGCAACTGTGTTTTGCAGAGTGGCCCCTGTAACCACTGTATTTGAATTATGTTTTCATTTCAGTCACTTGACCTGCAAAGCTCTCAAGAAGAACCAGTTTTTCTGGAGAAAAGTATGGAAATAATGGGACCTTTCAGGGGAATAGAGTCTCTGGTGTGAGTACTGGGAAAAGAAAAGGTGGCGGCTCCAGAAGGACAGGGGGCAGCCCATCCTTTCCAGGCTGCCTGGGACCAGCTCTGCTTTAAAGCCATTCTTCCACTGAATCAGATCCTGAAATTCCATTTGTTAAATCAGTATGTGCTTACAATTGGCATCAGGTTATATACAACTATGATATCAAGGTTAGCGACAAAAGCATTTTTATCCACTGAGGTGGCAGCTATTACTTGCACTTGACATTTTGTTTGTCAAAGGCCTTAGCTTTGAATGCCTAGACTCTGTCACTTGAAATCTAGTCATTTACAAATAAGTCATTTAACCCATTGTATCTCAAACTCTAATGTCTGTGCAAATTACTTGGGGATCTTGTTGAAAAGGCAGAACTGGATTCAGCAGGTATAGGCTGAGGCCTGATGTTCTGCATTTCTGTTAAGCTCCTGTGTGATGCTGAGTAGCTAGAATTTAACTATCTATTCCTCAGAGGCCTTCACTATAAGAATATCAGCTGTGAATTAGGCAAATCACATCTACATCTCATCAGTGCATATAGTTGAAGATGCCTTCAGTGAGGACATGTGTTAGGCAGGAGAGCTATAATTGTGTGTTTATTCTTCTTACAAGGCCTGACATTGGGTGGTGACTTCAAACTTGCCACTTGACCCAGAGCCACCTTAATGGTTGCCTGGATGACTCATATCTGTAATGAGGCCTTACTTAGGAGCTTTCCAACTTGACACCTCTGGTTGTCCTTTCCATGGCCTTGGATTTATTTACCCCATGATTCAGACATAGTACCTGGTTCTTTGTCCCTTGCCGGCAGGTGATTGCCTTCATGAAGTCTCCAGTGGGTCAGTACTTGGACAGGCACCCTTTCCTGGCTCTCTCCATGCTGGTGTTTATGACCATGTCTGCTGTCCCTGTTGGATTCTTCTTGCTCCTCGTGGTGCTCAGTGCCCTGGCTGCACTTGTGGGAGTCATATTACTGGAAGGTACCGTGCTCAGTTACTGGAAACTGACTACTTGGGAAGACAGCATTGACTGGGCATCTGCCATTTGTGTCAAAGGTTCCCATTTCCAAAATAAGGCAGCTTGTCATAGCAGTTAAAACATGGACTCTAGAGTCTGTGTTGCAAAGCACCTCCACTGGTGTGATTTTGGACAAGTTATTTACCTTTTCTGAGCCTTAGCCTGTTCTGTGGGTAACAAAAATGAGTAAAGAGACTCAAGTCATGTGGAACAGTGAGAACTAGAAGGACCTGGAGAGCTAGCTGGTTGCTGTTGTGCAGTGAGGGACACCCAAGTTAAGTGGTACCACAAAATCTGGATTTTTTATGGAAATCTTACTTAACAATTTTGAGCTGTCATTATTTTGACATCATGTTATTATTTTGACTGGCCCATTGTCTGCCTGTTTTGAACCAGGTTTAGATGACTGCTTCTGCTAATCACGTTCTCTTCCTAGGGCTGGTCATTTCTGTGGGTGGCCTTACACTACTTTGCATCCTCTGTGGCTTGATCTTCATATCACTTGCCATATCGGGGACAATCATGATGTCTTATGTGGTGGTCTCCAGCCTCATCAACCGCTGGTTTTCTTCCAGGTAAATACATGTTAATGGAACAATTTAATCTTAGCCATTTTGGGGGATTTTCTAAGATAATATACTAGCACCAGTGGGTATCTAGAAGGCACATTGTCCTCATAGTTCCCTGTCAAGAACTATTATGTTGATTTCTTTAAAAAGATATCCATTTAGGGCTGAGGATTTAGCTCAGTGGTATAAGCACCTGCCTGGCAAGTGTGAGGTCCTGAGTTTGATCCCTGGTACCGCAAAAAAAAAAAAAAAGATATCCATTTAGTCTACAAAAGTCAAAATAAGGTTTGTGTGTGTGTGTGTGTGTGTGTGTGTGTGTGTGTGTGTGTGGTTGGGGGGATGTTGGAGAAAGAAAGAGAACAATAGTGGAAGAAATGATCCATCACTCTATTCAAGATGTGCATCCCCAGAAGGTACAGGAGCCAGGAATCTGTTGTCCTCAGGTCTGTCTTGAAAGTGAGTCACATGTTTGAATGTATGGATTTTGTACCTATAGTATAGCTCCTAAATCCTGGGACTTTTTAATTCATTTTCCCCACTGCTGGTCACAATACCTTGAAATTCACAATTTAAGGAAGAAAGGTTTAGTTTGAGGTTTGGGGAGATTCAGTCCATAGTCAGCTGACTCTGAGGAAGTAACATCATAACAGAAGAGCCTGACAGAACAGAGCTATGTAGGCCATGTCTCCATGACCCACTCAGATACACCCAGGAGCAGGTCTGCTAATAGCATTTATTAATTCAATGAAGTTGACATAGCAGGAGTAACAGTCACTGCCTTGACTGTGACCTACTCAAATCCCTAATGAATTCTGAAGTCAAACCAGCTGTTTTGAAATTACTGGAGATGTATTTATTTAAAATATGCTGCCCTCCTAAGAGATTTTTCAAAGATAATCTCTTTTACTCTTGACTTTTGTCCTATGTTTAGTTTTACTCATATGTCTCCTTGAAGTCCTTTGTAGTTCTTTCTAATTTGATGAGAGTGGCTGACACCTCTTAGTGCTTGCTTTGTGCCTGGGTCTGTGCTAAGCACTTTCTAGCCTCATATCACACAATCCATTTTGTCATCAGGAAAATGAATCAAGGCCCAAAACTGAGAGTAGCCAAGAAGGTACCTACATCTAGGTCAGTTAATTCTAAAGTCCTTATAACTAAGATATCAAGTGACTCTTGGCAATTTCTGCAGAGGGCCAGATGGTAGATATATTCAGCTTTGCAGGCCATGTGCTCTCTATCACAGCTGTTTGAATCTGCTGTAGCATGAGCAAATGATAAGCAAATGAATGTGGGAGGAACTGTGTTCTAATAAAACTTTATTTACAAAAACAGGGCTGGTTGGATTTGGCCCATAGATCATAGTTTTCCAGTCTTTGCTCTAAAAGAATCAATATTTTTTTGAGTTTTTTCATCTATAGATAGCCCTTGAACAACTTTTCAAAATGTTGTCCAATTGTTATAATATGTTAATGTTAAATTGTTATAATATGTTAATGTTAAATCGCTCAGGGCTGGTTCTTACAGGATTGCTTAACTGCCTTTTATAAATTGCCTTGATCACTATCAGACTTTGAGTGCCTCAATAATTTGAAATAATTTGCCTCAAGAAAATGTTGTCCTCTTTGGTTTATACAGAGTGATGTGTCTGAGCCAAAATCTACTCCTGGCCTCTGAACCCAGCCCTAATAGGCAAGTTCTTAAAAATCACACCATGGGCTGTAGCAAAATCTGTATAGCCGTTTATCAACAAGGGACTGAGTGGGGATTCGTGCTTCATTTCCTTATAGTCCCCTTCTCTTCCCCAGCCCAGGTATTCAGGCTCAATAGTTTTTACTCATTTTCATTTGAGCAGAGATTCTAGAGCTTTTTGTTTTCAGGACTCATTTTACCGTTTTAAAAATTATTGAGGCACTCAGAAGTGCTTCTGATTTTTTGTGGATTCAATGTATCCAATAGTTACTGTTAGAAATTAAAGCAGAGATTTAAAAACTTATTTACTTAAAAGCAACAGTGTTGCCCACTGATAGAAAACAAAACACAACATAGTCCAGGCCAGGTGTTGGTGCACACCTTTAATCCCAGCCTGAGGCAGGAGTATTAAAGTGATGCCTTAAAAAAAAAGGAGTAAGTAGACAGTGGTGCTGCAAGCCTATAATCCCAGCATTTAGGAGGAAAGAGCAGAAAGATTGCTGAGTTGGAAAACAGCCTGGACTACATGGTGAGAACCTGTCTCAAAAAGATCAGACAAATAAATGAAAAAAACCCAAAAAGAAGAAGAAAGCCTTCTTAATTGTTTTTTTGTTACCAGGTAGGAATTTAGGTGGCAATTAATGAAAGAAACCCTAAATACTAACTTAAAGAATAGGGTTTTATTGCATAATAAAAAGATATAGATAGCCTAGGGCTCGTATAGCTACTGTGGTATCAAGACACCAAGAACCTTCTACAAGAACTCTCCGCGCTGTCATCCTTAGCTCATTGGTTTGCCACACCCATCATGGCCACAAGATAGCACTGTTTACACCAGGTACATTTACCACAGGAAGAAGGGAGGGAAAAAAAATGAGTGTTTATCAATGGAGCCTGACCCTTTTTATTAAATAAGTAAAATCTTTCCCAGAGCCTCACCCCATTCTTCCCTGAACAGACTTCATTCATCAGAACTTTGTCAGGTGGCAACGCTAAGCTGGGAGCGTTCAGCTTTCTCTCGGAAGCATAAACTCAGAAGTAGAAGGATACAGGGAGTGGGTGCTGGTCAGCAGAGCTCTGATACATGACACCCACAGTCAGTGATAGCAAGACTATGAGAAATTCGAAGATAGCTTATAAGACCTATTCATATTGATAAAGCTATCATTCGTCTCACTGCTCTCTGAAACATGCAGTCCCAGGGACTGAAAAATACGTATCAATTTGTGGTTTTTTTCCCCCTATACCTTTAGTACTTCCATTGTAGGTGTCAGAAAACTAACTGGAATCAGAAGATAAGGTTTCTATGTTTTGTTTTTTTTTGTTGTTGTTTTTGTTTTGTTTGTTTTTTAATTTTTTTGGCTGATGTTAAATGAACTGCTTAATTTTCCTAATATCAGTTCTTTTCTACTGGTAAAATAGAGCTATTGCTTGCTCTTCCTTTTTTGCTGCAAAGACTTAGATATTTGGGGAAAACACAATATCCAAATTAGGAGAAGGGAAGGGGGCCTTCCTCTTCCCTACCATCCAGTCACTTTGAGCTCCTATGCCCTCAGTTTCCTCATCTGTATAGTGGATATACCTCCAATCGGATGCAGTTGCAAGAAGCAGCTAAAAACAGCAAGAAATATTACCTGTTCAGCGATTTACACGGTCAGCACTGACTTTAAACTAACCATTTCTTATTTCCAAACAGGCCACTGGCAAAGCAAAACCCCAATGTCAACTGTCAGCTGGCTATGAAGGGGCTCTACCAGGAATGACCGGCTGGATGGAACCAGGGGTGTTTTCAGACTTCTCAGGAAAGCTTCTGGGTCATGCTCACCCCTTGGAATTATGACTCAGAGATTATGAGAGGCTGGATAGTTAGTCACTCATTGGCTGTGTCTTCCAGCTTCTTCTACATACTGTGTATAAAATCCTTCAGTGGCCTAGGTGGCCTCTCATCCCCCACTCCCAAGTATGCAGACTTGACCTTGGCAGCACTTGGGCCTCCAGAGCTAGCCTCAGGACTGGTATCCAAAGTCCCAAGGCAACAGTAATTTGTTTTTGAAAAATTTTTAATTTTTGAAATGAGGAAAGCTGTTTGTTTTTTCCACTCAATTGAAATATGGAGTGAAAAAAAAATCCAAATCAGAACCAGCTTTTCTGTCTTATTCACTATTTATCAGAAAGAACAGCACAATTTGGAAAGTTTGGAAGAGTCCATTTATTTTTATGTCCAAGAGTATGAAAAAGTATCAAGGCATAGTTTCCACTATTACTGTTGAGTGCTGTTTGGTGTTGTTGATCTGTTACATATTTATACTTCATACTTCTGTATTGATTTTAAGAACTTGTGCTGTTAAGCAGTTTCTTTTACCAAAAAATGTAAAGGACTATAAAGCACAAATGAAACATTGTATATGATTTCTACTTCATTGGTTTATTTGCTGTGTCTTATAAATATTTGTTTAAGTGGGTTTTTTCTTCTATACTCCTTTTCTTCCCCACCCCTAACATGAGATTTCCATCGTGTGGCTGCCTTAGTAATTGTCACATTGCTGGGACAACATACCCAACACCCTCAATGTAAAGGAAGAGATGTTTATGTTTGCTCGCATTTTAGAAGTTTCAGCCCTTGCATGGTTGAGGAACATAGTGGCTGCTGGTGGGCAGAGTGAAGCTGCTCATGTCATGGCAGCCAGGAAGCAGAAAGAGTAAAGGGAGGAACCGGAGAGGGCAACACACCCTCTAGGTCATACCCACAGTGACACTTCTTCCAGTCAGACTCCATCTCCTAACAAGTCAGCCTTACTGCCCTCAAAATCAGATCACCTCACAAAAGCCTATGGTTGCATGAGGCTGTGTGGGGCTATCTACACCATAATAGTGGCAGAGTTCCTGAGATAAATCAACCTAATAAGAGAAAGTTTAATTTGGTTCCAGAGCCAATAGTTAAATCCATAGCCACTTAATTATTGATTTGGGCTTCTGATGGCCCAGCACATCATGGCAGGAGCATGTGGTACAACCTGCTTGTTCATGCTGTGGCAATCTGGGTGCAAAAGAGAGAAAGAGGCCAAGGTCCCAATATCCCCTTTAAGGGTACAACTGAAATGACATAACTTACTCTCAACTCCTAAAGGTTTACCACCTCCAATAGGACTCTAGGCTAGAGACACAACACAGGGGTCCCTGGGGAACCACCAAAATCATGGCATCTACTATTCCTTCTCTGTTGATTTCATGGCAAATCCTGGTTAATCTGGTTTTTAAAATCACTAGTGACACCAAATTCAAAGTTGCTTAAAAAAAAAAAAAAAGCTTTGGGTGATGGGTGAGGAGTTAATTTCACTTAGCCAAAAAGGTATGAGGATCTTCAGGCAGTACTGGGCCCAGAGTTCAGGTGGTCTCCCCCTACTTTTCTCAGTGTGAATTGCCTTTCTCAGGCAGGTTCATGACAGGTGGAGGTCCCAGCAGCCTGAA
Source organism: Hydrochoerus hydrochaeris (assembly GCA_004027455.1). Taxonomy (NCBI): domain Eukaryota; kingdom Metazoa; phylum Chordata; class Mammalia; order Rodentia; family Hydrochaeridae; genus Hydrochoerus; species Hydrochoerus hydrochaeris. The sequence continues at coordinate 413,410 of PVLA01000414.1, forward strand.
TTAGCATCTTGAACTTTGAAAGGAAGCTACTTTTTGCCTATAGTACTTGTATGAGTTTGGCTCTGATTGACTAGACTAGAGTCATGTGGGCAACCCTAAACCATTCAGAGTGGCCAGGAAGGTGGACTATGATGATGGGGCAGGACTGGGACATTCAGGAGCCAGAGAGGATAGGTCAGCCCCACCGGGGTGCAAAGAGATGAAGCTCCCAAAGGAATATCAGAAAACAGAAATACAGTGAAACCTTGGCTTAGAAATAACTTATTCTGCAAGTATTCCACCAGGTGAGCAAACATTTCTAATAAATTTTAACTTGATAAATGAATGAAGTCTTGCAATATGAGTAGAGCATCACATGATCACATGATCACAACTAAGACAATGGTTTTCTCTCCTCACCTCTCTCTCTCTCTCTCTCTCTCTCTCTCTCTCTCTCTCTCTCCTCCCCCTCCCTCTCCCTCACTTTCACTCATCTGGGATTGTGAGGGGTCATCTCCCAAAAGCAGAGGAAGAAGAGAAAAAGGAAGAAGAATCCCTCATTTTAAATGTGATTACAGATATACAAAATATAGGAAACTGCAAAATTTTGTAGAAAGCACCACCCAAATAGGGCTGTGCAAGAATGAATCTGTTTAACAAAAATGCAGTGTCACATTTCCATGAACTCTTCAAAAGAAGGCAAAAGTATCATTGGATAGGTTCCTTGTTAAAATTGCCTGAAAAGAAAAAAAATCCATTGAGCCAATAAATAGCAGTGATTCCATTAGTGATGGCAAAATTTGTCCTACATAGTAACCTTCCTCTTTCTCGTCTCCCTCACACCAGCCATGAAGGTTTTCAAGGTAACTGCGAGTTAATTTATTTTCTTTATATTTTGTATTTTCTTTACTATTTTGCATTATATTACTGTATTATAATTTTATATGAATTTTTGGGGTTGTGGGATAAATCAACTGAGTTTCCATTATTTTTTTATGGGGAAATTCACTTTAATATACAAGTGCTTTGGATTACAAGCATGTTTCTGGAATTAATTATGCTCACAAATCAAAGTTTTACTGTAATTACTAGGCAGACAAAAATCATGGGCATAAAGGCTTTAATTTGGTATTGAAGTTTCAATAATGATGAATAGAAAGGTCCCTGGCCTCCCTTCTGAAGTTTATTGCCCAATGTAGGATTCACTTAACAGCAACTTATTATCAACCATTGGCTTAAATGAACATACATATATTAGCTCACATTTTTCTCTCCCTTAGGAGTCCAGGAAAGACTTGACTCGATCTTTTGTAAGACTGGTCACTGTGTTACAAGGGTAGAATTCTCATTTAAGTTTTAACCAAGGAAAGATCCACAAATAAGCTCATATGGTCATTGCCAGCATTCAGTTCATTGCTGGCTTCTCTTCTGAGGGCCTCAGTTCCTTGCTGCTTGCATATTCTCCATGTGGCAGCTCATATAGTGGCAGTTTGTATCTTTAAAGCCATCAAGGGAGAGAGTCTCTTAGCAAGATGGACCCTGCATTCTGTCTTGGTTACTTTTCTCTCATTACTGGGACAAAACCACCCAGCACCAAAAATGAAGGAAGAAAAGGTTATTTAGCTTACAGTTTTTTGGAGGTTTCAGTGCAAAGCAAGGTGGCATGGCACTGGGGCAACACTTTAAGGTATTAGCCAGAGCAAAAAGGGGGGAAACAAGCCTCTTCTCCCTTATATTGTACACAGGCCATTCCACCTCACCCCCAGGGCAGGTGTAGCACTCACAAAATCTTTGTGCCCTCTTCTTGCACAGGATGAGGATATTTACAGAGTAAGGATCCTGGCTCCCTGCTGAGACTCTTAGTTAAACTTCCAAACTTCTCAAGTTGACACAGTGTATCAACCATAGCACATTCTAAGGCAATATAATCATGTATGTGTATCATATACATCCTCTTACATTTTCTATATTCTATTGGTTAAAGTAAGTCATAGGAACTATCCATGCACAGAAGGAAGTAATTACAGAAAGGCATGGAAACCACAGATGGTATCATGGGATCCATCTTAGAGTCCACCTGCTAGTAGTTCACAAAATGTTAGACTCTGATAAGTTCATAGAAGAGTTACTTTAGCCACAATGATCAGAGGAGGGTATTTCTGGGCCACAATGTCCCAGAGACTGGGAAGAGATTAATATGTTTAAGGAAACAAAATAATAAGCCTGGTAAATGGAGCAGCGAGAGGAGCTCATCTTGTATGTAGTGTAGTGAATGGCTGGAGTAAGAGACCACCTGAGCAGGCTTGGGTAAAGGCAATGAGGCATAAGATTTATTGGACTTAGGTGCAATCAGACTGAGGGATAGAAGAAAGAAAAGCAGGGCTTTTTATAGGGCTTGGAAAGGAGGATCATGTAAGATCAGGTGGGGGTATCATATGAGGAGGGTTCTGACCACACATCTGTGGTCAAGGTTCTCGAAGTATCCAGTGCAGATGTAAGGATGTTATCAGGTGTTCTGGCACTGAGGTCATCTGTTCAGTCTTATCTTCATGATATCCTGTCCTGTCTTTTGGTGGACAACATGACCCGTTTGCAGTTTCCTGTTTGCCAATGGCAGCATGCTTTCTGGGGGCTGAAGTTTGCTGAAAACAGTATGGTTGCTGGGAAAGTCATGCCCAGGTTGTGCCTGACAGGTAGGAAGTTTATACCAAAGAGCAAAGGGAAGACAAAGAATGATCTTACACAGGACAGTAACATGGTCAGAATCAGGCTTTTAAGGATCCCTTCATGGCCAAAGGACTGGGAGCAGAATAACCAGCCAAGAGGCCTGTAGAAGAGCAGAGCACAGGATAGCTGTGGCTTATAACTTATACCAGGGTGGATGTCATGGACACCTTCCCCACTGGGAAAACCAGCAGCATTTGGTGGTAGATTGTGTGTGTGTGGAGATGGAAATGAGGATACAAGTTTAACAGATAGATTATTAACTTGATCCAGTTGGTGGCCAGTGACATTATTTTCTAAGAATAAGATAATATGAAAATTCAAACCCTCTTTGCTTAAAGTAAGGTCAGATATACTTTCCCCCTTTTTATTATAATTAATAGCATAGTAATTGAACAATAAGTTGGGATATACACTTTTTGACACCTAGAGGATGTGTCAGGTAAACAGTTGGCTTAGAGAGCACTCTGGGCTGGGACCTAATGTTTGGGAGTGTTTTCTATGCAGAGAGCTTTACACAACCTTTCTGTGGGATTCCTTGGCTTTCTGAAAATATTTCTGATTACACAAACACTTGTGTTGCAAACTCAGCCAAATACATGTTGCTTTCCCATGGCACTCAGAAGCACTAACTCCTTGCTCTTTGGATAAGACCATTTCATGATCTTTCCCTACTTGCTTCTTAGCCTTCATATCATATTGAGTTAGGATAGAAAAGAAACAAGAAAATCATGGATAAAAATTGTACTTTTAAGAAGACTAAAACTTCCAGGACTCAGCTGGTAATGTTACCTGAGGCCATGAGTTGGCCCAATTAAGAAAGTAAGCAGCAGGTTGAGAGAATCCAGAAAATGTTCAAATCACCGATCAAAAACCAAACAAAAACATAACCCATGTCTGTGGAATGGGCTAAATATCCTTTCAGGGGAGGAAGGTGGGCTTTTTTGTCTCAGGCTTTCCACCCCCTCCAGAAAAGTCTGCATGTTCCCAGTTTCAAACTGTAAGATGTCTCATTTTTGCAAGAACCCACTCCACTTTTGACAGCATCCTAAATTGCTAAGGAACCCTATTTCTACCTGTTACTCATGTGCCCTGAAAATTCTTTTTCCATGACAGAAGTCAGCAAAACTGCTACAAAAGGATTTCCGTATTTTAGCTTTAGAAATTTCTTAGATCCAGCCTGGTGACACCATCAGTGTCTGGATTTTAGAGATAAAACCAAGGTTCAGTGATGAAAGTAATATAAGGATGATGTAGGATCTCCAAATAATCCAAATAATATAAAGGAAATATTATAACTCCCAACCTGCCAGAGGTCCAATACACTGAGTTTATGTTTCTTAAAATCAGAAAATGTATCCTAAGAAATAATGGAGGTTAAAAGCAAGAAATACTTGTGTGTGTGTGTGTAGGTTTCTAAGAGAGACAGAAGAGGGGCCCAGAAAGTGAGTTTACATAAGCTCAAGGGGAGCTTTATGGAGTAAAAAGGTGAGACAAAACTATGATCAACTAGTAAGATTTCAAGTATAGTCACTTACGTAATATTGATCTAGTGGAAAATCACAAGATGAGAATAAGTGGGGAAAAACTATGGTCAACCAATAAGATTACAAATATAGTCACTTTAGATAATATTGGTCCAATGAGCAAGCAATCAAGTAGTAAATATATTATTGTTTATCCCTAGGGGAAGTGTGTAGATATAGTCATTCTTCTTCTGTATTGAGGTCTGGCCTTCAACATTTGTAATGCATTCTCATCTTCTGCATTGGCTCCCTTCAAGGCCCAGCCTTGTCCAACCTTCTATAATATCTCTAACTTACTTGTCTATAATAGAAGGATTCACTCAATGTAGCCAAGAATGGTGGCATATAAATCAAAGTTTTATTAGAAGGTTATTCTAGCCTCTATTTCTCACACTGCTTCAGCTAAGGCCTTGGCTGATCAAAGGAAGTGAAATAATACACAGAACACTAGCACAGCACTTGCTGCAGAATAACATCCAAAGACATTGCTGCCCAAACCATTTAAAACTGAGTAGAATAGGAATCTATAAGATAATCAGCTTGTTAACCAAGCTGTAGAGGGATGCTAAGGGCTTAAAGCTAAAGTTATCAAACAGGTGTCACTGGTCTTTTAGACACAGTTCAGTGTGTGACTCATTGGAAAAGTAATAAATTGTGACATTATATACTCATAATATTAATTTATGTGGAGTGTTTTTGTTTTGTTTTGTTTTTTAGTTTTGAGCATTTTACATGTACTGGGGGATGCCTTAAACTCATACACATGTGATTGATACACATTTCCAGTCACACCACACTACTACTCATTTTAAAGAGGAAACTGAAAGAGCAGGAGGTTGAATTTCCTAGGGGCATGTAGAACTAGACGTGGGATTCAAACCAAGTTTGCCTATCCACAGAACCTACTATTCTAGACAGCTAAGTTAGGTAGAAATATAGGAGGCAGTCAGACAGAGCTGGGTCCTTAGCAAGTCAGTGTGGAAGATGAGAATACATTAGGATGGGTAGAGGCACATCTGAAGATTAAACTCACAATGACTAGGTTTCCATACTTCAAGAAATGAAAGAGCCTTGGGATTATTGGTATAACCCTTTCTAGATTTCCCATTGTCTCATTAGGGGTGGGCATCCTCTCCCATCTACCATCACTATGACTAAGACCACTAAGACTAAGATTACTAAAACTAAAGATAAAACTAAAGCAATAGATTATCAACCAAGGTTAATGATGTCACCTGTGTACCCTTGCTACCATTAGATCAATATTACCTTAGCAACTATACTTGTAATCTTATTGATTGGTCATAATTTTGACCCACATTGTACCTACCTCATGATTTTGCCCTATAAAACTTTCTTTGAGAGATGGGCTTGTTGGCAAGCCATTGGGGAACCCCTGCCTCTTGGAGTTATTCCTATTCCCCATTCCTTTTCTCCAATAAATTTTCCTGCTCTTAATCTATGTTGTTCCTTAGAATCCATTGTTCAACTTTGGGGGACACTAACTGGGTGTATTTGACATCTACCATTTCCCCTATGTTACTACCCTGGTAATGGATGTGCTGTTGAATGTTAACTCTTGTCCTGTTCCCTGATATATGTTGTGGGCCATGGTATTCATGACATTCACTACTGGGACCTAGGGATCACTGGTTTTACAGCATGGCTTCTCATACAGCTGTGCCATAGTGTTATCCCAATTGTCTTCCGGCCTCTGTTTCCTGGTACACAGGTAACAGTCCCTATGGACAGAAACAAAAGAAGCTGAATGAGTCACTCCCTTCCCTCCATTTAACTCTAGACAGCACTCAATGGTTATTCATGCTGCCATTATCCTAACAGAGGCAGAAAATAAAATAACAAAACCCTAGGAAATCACCTATACCCTAGACAAGAGCACAGGAGCCAAAGCACTGGCACCATGGGATATTGAGATGGAGGCACCAAAAGCAGAAGTTCCTGGCTTTAAATTCTGAAAGTCTGAGTAGTAGGCCCCCCTTTTTTTTGTCCCTCTTTTTCTCATTGCTGTTACTGCTACCTTTGACCAGTGTTCCCTGCTTTTCCACTTCCAGGGCACCTTCATTGGCAGGAACTCTACCTGAGCAAAACTTCCTGTGATCTTCAAGAAATGTAGCTGCTTACTACTTGCTTCTGGATGTATGCTTGGCAATTCTTTCATCGTATGCAAGAACCTGTACTATTATTATCCCATTCCACTGTAATAGCCCTGTTTAAGTGCTGGAGTTCCACAGTCCACCTGGAAAACAAAACAAAACAACAGAGATCAACAACAGGCTGCAAAGAGCAGTGGTCCCCCAGCCAGTACACTTCAGAAAAACAGTAAGAAATACATAAAGGTCCTGAGATCTCCACCATTTGCCTGTCTGAAAGAAACCAGAAACATGACAAGAGAAAGAAACAACAAAAAGCCTCCAACCACTGACCCAGGGAGTATAAGTCCAGGAGAGGTGAATGCAGAGGAGATCAAGGGTAGCAAACATGCAATATCAGACACGGCCTCATCAGAAATAAATACTTCCGTGACCTCATCAACAAATTTAAATCTGAAATTCTAACTCAGGTGAAGCAAGATATAAGAAGATTAATAAAAGAAATGCTGGGCACTCCTCAAGAAGACACAAATGCAAGAATGGAGGAACCCAGAGAAAGGAGAGAAACCTTTGATGAAGAATATAAACAAAATCTAGAACACATGAAACAGATCCAAAGAGAATATCAGGGAATTAAAAACTCCATTGAAAGCTGGCAAAACTTCTTAACAGAAACTAAAGACAGACTTTTAAAATTTGAAGATAGGTTTGCAATGTATGATTGTGAAGGAAAGATGTAGAAACTATAAAAAATGAGACAGATGCAATTACAGAGATGAAAAGTATCTGAAATGAAAAATCTGCTGGATGCCTTCATGCAGACAGTGCCGAAGGAGTGAGCGGTAGATGTGTATGCGGTTTTCATCTGTTAATTCCACCTTAACAGAGCTAGAGGTGGGTGGCGCGTGGTGGAGGCGAAATCGTAAAAAGACCCAGAAACAAAAATTTTTAAAAGGGCATTTTCAGGGACACAATGATAAAATGGTTACTGGCATCTCATTGCAAGCTAAAAGACCATGAAAAATAACATTTCCATAACATATAAAATGATATTCATGTAGAATTCTCCATTTACTGAAATTATGGAGAGCCAGTTTTTTCAACACTATTAAAGAGGCTGTCCTTCTTCCAGTGAATATGTTTAGCCCCTTTGTCAAATATCAGGGGGCTGAATGTCTTTGTAATTGTGCTTCTTCTAATCTGTTCCATTGATCCTCAGGTCTATTTCTTTGCCAGTACCATGCTGATTTTATCACTGTGGCTTTGTAGTATACTTTCAAGTCAGGAATTGAAATGCCTCTTGCCTTGCCTTTGTTGCCCAGAATTGTATTTGCTATTCTAGGTTTCTTCTGTTTCCAAATGAATTTTAAGAGTGTTTTCTCTAGATCTGTTAATGGTATTTTGATTGGGATTGTGTTAAATCTGTATAACAGTTTGGGGAGAATGGCCATTTTCACAATGTTGGTTCTTCCTTGTCAAGAGCAAGGAATATCCTTCCATTTTCTATTATCCTCTTCAATCTCCTTTTTTAGTGTAGTATAATTTTCTTCATATAGGTCTTTTACATTCTTAGGTTGATTCCTAAATATTTCATTTATTTAGATGCTATTATGAAGGGTGATATTTCTATAATCTCTCTCTCAGTGAGTTTTTTTGTGTACAGGAATGCTATTGATTTTTGAGCATTGACTTTGTATCCAGCTACACTGATGAATTTATTACCTTTAGTAGTCTTTTAATGGATTTTTTTGGATCTTCTATATAGAGTATCATGTCATCTTCAAATAGTGATAATTTAACTTCTTCCTTTCCTATCATTATTTCTTTTATTTCTCTCTCTTGTATGATTGCTCTGGATAGTGTTTCCAGAACTATATTGAATAGGAGTGGTGATGGTGGACATCCTTGTCTTGTTCCTGATTTTAAAGTGAAACCATTCAGTTTTTGTCCATTTAGTATAATGTTGGCTGTTGGTTTGTCATAGATAGATGGCCTTTATAAGATTGAGGTAGATGCTGTGTATTCCAAGTTTCTGAAGGGTTTTTATCATGAACAAGTGTTGCACCTTATCGAAAGCTTTTTCTGCATCTATTGAGATGACCATGTGGTTTTTGTTTTTGTCTCTGTTGATGTGGTGTATTGCATTTATTGATTTGTGTATGTTAAACCATCCCTGCATTCCTGGAATGAATCCCACTTGATCATGATGTATAATCTTCTTGATGATTTGCTGCATTCTATTTGCCAGTATTTTATTGAGAATCTTTGCATCAATGTTTGTTAGTGAGACTGCCTATAGTTTTCCTTTTTGCTTGGGTCTTTCTCTGGTTTTGGTATGAGAGTGATACTTGCCTCCAGGAAAGATTTAGGGAGGATTGCTTTCTTCTCAATTTCATTGAAGAGTTTAAGGAGTATTGGCATCAAATCTTCTCTAAATTTCTTGTAGAATTCAGCTGTGAATCCACCAGGACCTGAGCTTTTCTTTGTTGGTAAGTTTTTAATTACATTTTCAATTTCAATAGCTAATATTGGGTTGTTCAAAATTGCTATATCTTCTTGGTTGAGCTTTGGTAGTTCATATGTTTCTTGAAATCTGTCCATTTCCTCTGTGTTTTCCACTCTATGAGAGCAGAGATTTTCAAAGTAGGTATTCATGATCTTTTGAATTTCTATGGGATCTATAGTAATTTCCCCCTTTTCAGTTCTGTTTGAAGTCTGACTGATTGAATGTCTACTTTGTGTGTTTTAACTTTGTAACTTGAACAACTGTTTCTAAGATGATAGTATGCAATTTGTCAACTGGTGATTTATTAGTGTTTATTTTATTTTATATTATTTTTGGAATTTTGTATTATTGCTTCCCTTTTTTCTGTTTTGCTTTTTTTTCTCTTTAAATAAAAAAAAAGCCAACCAGAAAAAAAGGGGGAAGAAGTCAAGATGGCTGATTAGTGAGCAACAAAATACAAAGCCTCCTGGGAGAAACAACTCATTTGCCAGAATAAAACAGCCTGGAGAGACCCAGACAGAGGGAGATGGATCCTCTTGACACAGGAAGAAATTAAAATGTAAAAAAGCTCATCAAATTCGTTGGGACTACAAGTAAAACAGCTAAAAATTATGGGACACAGCATGTTTGTTCCCAGCGACCCACCAAGTTTGCAAAGGCATGAATCCACACCAGCCGGCAGAGCCGCTCAAACTCGTTCCTGCTGTTACTCACAGGAACCACAGCAGCGCTGAAGTCAGGGGTTGGTGAGCCCAATGGGGAGCAGAGCCAGCAATGGGACTTTCATTAATCCATGGTCAGTGCTGGGAATGAGACCCCCCCCACGGGAAGGGCATGCTCAAATGGGTGACATGTTGGAATCGGGCAGGAGGAGTCTGAACTGGGAGTGACAGTGACTTCAGTTGGTTGCTCCCTCCTCAGAGCAGATTCATGGGATTTGCTTGGACTGGGCCACACCCCTGGCCAGGACCCAATGAGTCATCCCAACTTGATTCCCTGTGCCTAGCACGCACTGACCACGTGAAGGCCCCTGAAGTTTGGTTGGACCAATGGGGAGGGGCAGGCATACGAACCTCTGCTTACACCTCAGTGACAAGAGCAGGCAGGAGAGGGTGGAGGTCTCTCGCCAGTGTGCTTCGGAGGAAACTTGGCCAACAGGGAAGGGGGCTGGGACCTGCACTGTAACCTGTGTGGAGGAAACCAAGGCCATGACAGGAGAGAGAGGCAGGAGGAGGCCCCCAGCTCAGAACCCTGAGAGCCCTGATCCAGGAGAGGGAAAAACAAGGGAGACTGAGGGCGGCAAACACGCAACATCAGACATGGATTCAATGGACATTAAGAGCTATCTTCGGAACCTTGTAGACGAGCTCAAAACTGAAATATTAAATCAGATAAAGCAAGATATGAGTAGAGTAATAAAAGAAATGCTCTCAGAAAGCATCTCTCAGGATTATACAGACAGAAGGGAGGAACACGAAAAAAGGAGAGAAACATTCAAAAAAGAATATTAAGAAAATATAGATTACATGAAGCAGATTCAAAGAGACTACCAGGAAATTAAAAACTGCATTGAAAGCTGGAAAAACTCTGTAAAAGAAACTAAGGATAGACTATCAAAACTTGAAGACAAATTTGCAGTGTGTGATCATGAAAGGAAAGATGTCTTAAAATTAACAAGGAAACAGGCAGTAACAATACAAAGGCTAGAAGATGACAAGAGAACCTACAATTTAAGAATAAGAAATGAGAAAGAAGAAGCAGGAATACATACAGGTGAATTACAAAGGCTATTCCTGGAAATAATTAAGGAAAACTTCCCGAGCATGGGAAAAGAAAATGACATTCAGTTGTGTGAGGCATACAGAACTCCAGCCACCTACAACCAAAACAGAGCTACACCCGGACATATAATTATGAAGATACCAGAAATTCAATATAAAAATAGAATATTAAAAGCCATCAGAGAAAAGAAATAGATTACCTATAAAGGTAAGGCCATCAGAATCATGGCTGACTTCTTGACACAGACCATCAGATCAAGAAGAGCTTGGAGCGAAATATTCCAAGCCCTGAAAGAAAATAACTTCCATCCCAGATTGATGTACCCTGCAAAACTGTTACTAGAAATTAATGGAGAAACAAGACATTTCCATGATAAAGAGGAACTGGGGGAGTTTGTGACCACCAATCCAACCCTACAGAGAATACTGAAGGACATTCTAGAGAAAGAGAAAAAAAATACCGGGATTTTAGGAACAGTGGCAGAAAGGCCTCAATGAGTGGGGCAGGCAGTAGAATGAAGGAGAAAAGTAGACAAACAAAGGCAGAAAAATAGCATAGCAGAAATGAGGCAAAGAAGGATGGCTAGAATCTCTAACATAGATGGCCTTGATACACTATATTATTAATAGTGCACCAGGATTTAAAACCCACATTACTCACACTACTCTGCTTAGATGTATTATATTCTGTTCCTGTCATTCCTACCTGTACTAGATTTGGGGGCACAGACAGTGATCCCGAAAATAACAGGATATAGTACGGTAATCATCCTTAATTTCCTATTAACTTAATCTAAAGCTCTGTAAAACCTACACTGTTTTACCATGACTGAGCGTAATCGAATCTGGTTTGTTAGATCACTGTTTTATATTGATAGATTTTATTCAAAGCTGTTATGATTGATAGTATCAAGTCTGAGAGTATAGACAACAATACTGAAGATGACAAGATTCACTAGATTATCCACTCTGGTTTGATTAATACCTGCCTTTGAGGTTTTATATTGTCTACAATGTTTTATTTTTATTAATATTGTTATGTACTGCTATATTCAATTATACTGCTATATTTATTTATGCCTGATGATATAGGCAATTCTACTGAAGATAATAAGAAACAACACAGCAATCATTGTAGATCACCTTGTACTGTGGTTTTATATGACTTTTTGGTTTGATGTTTTTATAAGAATTTGTTTTGTTTTGTCTTGCTAAGTTTTGTTTTCCCCTCTAATACAGAAAGGATAGAAATACATGTAGAGACTCATGCATACATAGCTGTCTGCACTCTCACTGTTTGACTATCTACTTTGTATGCTTTACTTTTGTAACTTGAACAACTATTTCTAATAGGAAAATATGTAATTTATCAACTAGTGATTTCTTATTGTTTATATTTTTTTGAAATTCTGTATTATCTCTACCCTTTACATGCTTTTGTTTCTTTAAATAAAAATAAAAATAAAGGAAATGGAAGCTTCTTAAAGAAAGTGTTTTATCTCTTAACCACTAGAGGGCGCCCACATGCAAGCACAACTCAGACTCAGTTGCACCGAGAGCTGGAAGAATTAGAATTCTTTCGCCTCACGTATTTCAGGGAAGCAGATGTTGAGTTCAAAGGTTTGGAGGATGACCTGAGTTTGTGTGTTGTTTAGGATGTTCCAGAGTGAAGCCTTCCACCAATCTCATTGAAGTGGCCAGGCAGTAGATGTCCTGTCCAGCTCTCTCCTGTAGATGACAAACCTGAGGCCCAGGAAGGAAAACTGCTCACCCACCGTCATAGTATGTCTGCCTTACTTGGGCTACCACCGTGTCTCTTGCATCTGGTGTCCATGGCATCTTCCCGGGCCCTCTGAATTCAGAGAAGAGGATTCCTAAGTGTGGGTGAGAAGTAAGAGACCACACCACTTGCTTTCTGTCAAGCTCCTTTGTACAATTGGTGTTGAGTTTCCATAGTTTCTACATCTATAGATTTAACCAACTTTTGATCAAAAATATTTGAAGGTAAAATTGCATCTGTACTGGGCACATACAAACTTTTTTCTTCTTCCTTAAACAATAGAGTATAACAACTGTTTACATAGCATTTACATAGTATTAAGTGTCATTAGTAATCTACAGATGATTAAAGTATATGAGAGAATTATATATATTATATGCAACACTTTTAAGTACTGGGGATTGAACTCAAGCCCTGCACACAGAGCTACATCCTGGTCCTTTTTATTTGTTTTGAGTCAAGATCTTGCTAAATTGTCCAGGACAGGCTCAAACTTGTAATCCCCCTGAGTTAAGCTCCCAAAGTACTTGGATTATAGGCATGTGCCACCATGCTTGACAACACTATGCCACTTTATATAAAAGACTTAAGCATCTGTGGATTTTGGAATCCACTAGAGATACTGGAACCAACCATTCATGAAAAGCAAGGGACAATTGAACTATACAGGGAAGATCAAATCATGTCCTTTTCAGAAGTACCAGGGGGAATTCGAAGATTAACACTGTAAGATTCTGGTCCTCTTGGACCCTAACAGAGTCAAATCAAAATTTTTCAGAAAAAAAGTCCTTTTATTTTTTTTTATTTATACAAATTTGTTTATTAATCCAAAGAAAAACTTAGATGTAACTTGGTAAGTTCTCACTGATGCAAATTATAGAAACAGACTTTCTTCTAAAAACTGTTTTCTACCCCTAATCAGTTAGAATGCTTTTACTTGCAAAAATAAAAATTCTTGTTTTAATAATTAACACCAACATGAAATCCAGAGGCAAGTTCTTCCAGGGATGATTTGGCCAACATTATAAAGTCATCAAGAAGAGTGGCCTTAGGTTTATTTCCTAGTGATTGTAAGATCAAGGAATCTCAATGTCACACAATCACATCTGAACGCAGATAGAAAAGGGTTAGCTGTAACATAGCTGTTTTGACACAAGGAAGGGAAAGACAGAAGTTCCCAGTCTCCCTTTAAATCTCATTGAACAAATGATATCACCTGTGCAACTCAACCAATCTGTGGCAAGGACAATGGAGCTTTATCTTGATTATCTTAGGCCAAGAAGGATATATTCCCTAAGGGTATGCTATTCCATGCCAGAACCAGTGCAGGGAAATAATAACTTCTTAGCAGAAAAAAAGTGGGGAGAAAGGAGAGTAGAAAGTAGAAAAAAAAAAACAAAACCTTGGAGACCCTTTTTGTTGAGCTCTGTCCCAGTGAGCTTGAGCTATAGTTGTGTTCATTTACAAAATAATCATCTTCTTTGAAGCTAATGATGCACAGTGTAATAACTATTATTATTCTTTTATTAGTTGACCATAAAATTTCGTTTTTCTTCATAAAATAAAAAAAATCATATCATAGTCAAACTGTTTATTATGATCAGACTATAAAAAATTTAACAATGTTCCTTTTAAAATTACATTCTTGAGCCAGGCATGATGGTGCAGACCTGTAATTCCAGCATTTGGGAGGCTGAGGTAGGAGGACTGCTGTGAGTTCAAGACTAGCCTGGGCTACATAGTGAGTTCAAGGCCAGTCTCAACTACATACCCAGATCTTATCTTTTAAAAAAGAACATTATTATACTTTACAATAAAAAGTTCTCATTATTCTTAAAGAAAAAACAAACTATGCACCGACCCATAGGGGAACAGCCAGACTCCAGCCTTTCCCCATGAGTCAGCACCATTCACGGACTTCAGGGGGAGAGAACAAGGCCTCATCAAGAAGCAAGCCCCACCTGGGAACCAGTGCCATGCATGGGCCGACTCCAGCAGGGGGACAGCCAGACCCAAGCCCCTTTTGGTGCATGGGCTGGCAAACAAAAAGAGCCAATCCCCACTGATCTGGAGAAACACAGGCTGCAATGATAGCTATTGAGGTGAAATGCATTTTGATGCTTGTGGTGTATTGGTGTTTCACTGATTTTGCAGGTTTAGGGTTAGTGGTCTGATTGTCCATTCAGAGGATAGCAGTACACAGTGTGTCATCTAGGGGGGAATCCCCTGAAGGTGGTAGTCATTGTTAATTCCCTATTATCCTGTTTTGAAGTCCCGTATCATTTTCATTGTTTTGTTGGATTGTTTTTTTTTTTCTGTTTTGTTTTGTTTGATTTTGTTATATCCAATGGCAGGAGCAGCTATTTCGAAATAACAAGACATATTATGGTAGCCATTTTGTATATACTATTGGTTTGTTTTGAAGTCCTTTATTGCATTCATTGTTTTAATTTTATTGGTTCTATTCTATTCTGTTTGATTTTCACTATGTCTGAAGTTATCGCAGCTATTTTAAAGACAACAAAAGGCATTATGGTCCCTATTGTAGATATTGTATTGTTTTGAAGTCCTGAGTCACTTACACTGGTTTGTTTTGATTGGTTTTATTATGTTTTATTTTCCTTGATTTTATCCTCTTTTTATTTTATTTTTTAAATTTTCTTTTAAATTTTATCCTCTTTGAAATAAAAAAAAGAAAAAAATTAAGAATCTTCAGGAGCTCTGGTAATCAAAGGACCAAGGAGGGGCCTACAGTCAAGGTATCGATAGAGCTGATTCTTTCTGTGGGACCTAGATAAAAATCCATTTCTTTACCTTTTTTGGTTTCTATCATCTATATATATTCCATAGCTTGTCACCTTTCCTACATCTTTGAAGGGCAGTACTCCAGTCTCTACTTTCATCATCACACTGCCTTCTCCTCATGGTAGCCAAAAGTGTGTGGCTGTTTTTATGAAAACCCAAATGACTTTCCCATCTCAGCATTCTTAATTGTCTTCAGTCTCTCTTGCTATAAATGGCAACATTCACAAGTCCTAAGGATTAGCACATGGATAGTTTGGGGCCACAATTTACCCTTTCATAATGGGTAAATTCTAATATGCTTAGAATTCTAACTATGCTTAGAACCTATTTCTTAAATATCCACTTCTGAAGTGGATCAATGTATGTCTATTTTATTAAATATGTGCTTGATTAAGAACCTATGGGGGAGGAGATAAAGATGGCCAATCAGTGAGCAACAAAATACAAAGCCTCCCAGGAGAAACAACTCATATGCCAGAATAAAACATCCTGGAGAGATCCAGACAGAGGGAGGTGTATCCTCTTGACACAGGAAGAAATTAAAATGTAAAAAAGCTCATCAAACACATTGGGACTACAACTGGAACAGCTAAAAATTACAGGACACAGCATTTTCGTTGCAACCCGCCAAGTTGGCACAAGCCTGAATTTGCGCCAGCTTGAATCTGCACTGGCTGGCAGCACCGCCCAAACTCATTCCCGCCACCACTCACAGGAGCCACAGCAGCGCTGAAGTCCGGGATTGGTGAGCCCAATGGAGAGCGGAGCCGGTGAAGGGACCTTCATTAATCCAAGGTCAGTGCTGGGAATGAGACCCCTCCCACGAGAAGGGCGCAACCAAATGGGCTACAGGTTGGAATTGGGCAGGAGGAGCCTGAACTGGGATAATCCCCACAACTGATCAAAAGCCTGGAGAACTACCATTACTTGAAGCCAGTGACTTCAGTTGGTTGCTCCCTCCCCAGAGCAGATTCGTGGGATTTGTTTGGACTGGGTCATGCCCCTGGCTAGGACTGAATAAGCCATCCCAAATCAATTCCCTGCGCCTACCATGCCTTAACCTGGTCAAGGCCCCTGAAGTTTGGCTGGCCTGGTGGGGAGGGGTTGGCATACACAGCCCCTGCTTACACCTCAGTGACAAGAGCAGGCAGGAGAGGGCAGCACTCATATGGGCACTCCTATGGGCACCTGGGTGGCACTCGTATGGGCACCCAGGCAGCACTCATACGGGTAACTGGGCGGCACTTGTATGGGCACCCAGGCAGCACTTGTATCGGCACTCATATGGGCATTCATATGGGCACTCATATGGGCACCTGGGCAGCACTCATATGGGCACCCGGGTGGCACTGGCACCACAGTGGCACCAGTATGGGCACCCTGGCGGCACCTGTTTGGGCACTCATACAGACACCCATATGGCACCCAGGGGGCACTTGTATGGGCAGCCATATGGGCACCTGTATGGGCACATGGGCGCCACCCATATGGTCACCTGTATGGGCATTCATATGGGAACCCATATGGGCACCTATATGGGCACTCGTATGGGAACCCGTATGCGCACCCCTTGTATGGGCAACCAGCCAGCACTTGTTTGGGCACCTGGGCGGCACTTGTATGGGCACTCATATGGGCACCCGTATGGGCACCTGTATAGGCACCGGTATGGTAACCCCTTAAGGGTACCTGTGCGGCACTCGTATGGGCACCCGGGTGGCACTTGTATGGGCATCTGTGTGGGCACTCTTTTGGGCACCCATATGGGCTCCCCTCATATGGGCACCCAGGTGGCACCCATATGGGCACTCGTATGGGCACCCGGGTGGCACCTGTATGGCGGCACTCATATTGGCACTTGTATGGGCACCCCTCGTATGGGCACCCGGGCAGCACTCATATGGGCACTCCTATGGGCACCCGGGTGGCACTGTATAGACATCCAGGCAGTACTGGCACCCGGGCGGCACTCGTATGCGTACTCATATGGGCCCTCATATGGGCACCTGGGCAGCACCCATATGGACACTTGTATCGGCACCCAGGCAGCACTAGTATAGGCATCCAGGTGGCACTGGCACCCGGGCAGCACTCCTATGGGCACGCAGGTGGCACTAGTATGGACACTCATATGGGCACCCCTCGTATGGGCACCTGTATGGGCACCGGGTGACACTCGTATGGGCACCTGGGTGGCACCCATATGGGCACTCATATCGGCACCCAGGCGGCACTAGTATAGGCATCCAAGCAGCACTGGCACCCAGGCTGCACTCCTATGGGCACCCAGGTGGCACTCTTATGGATACCTGGGCTGCACTTGTATGGGCACCCGGGCCGCACTCGTATGGGCACTCATATGGGCACCCCTTTTATGGGCACCCTTATGGGCACCCTGGTGGCACTTGTATGGGCACTCGTATGGGCACCCAGGTGGCACTCATATGAGTACCCGTATGGGCATCCAGGCAGCACCTATATGGGCCCCCCTCGTATGGGTACCCAGGTGGCACTCGTATGGGCACCCCTTGTATGGGCACCCGGCTGGCACTCATAGGCACCCAGGTGGCACCTGTATAGGCACTTGTATGGGCATTGATATGAGCACTTGTATGGGCACCAGGGCGGCACTCGTATGGACTCATATGGGGCACTTGGGTGGCACTTGTATGGTCACCCAGGTGGTACTCATATGGGCACCTGTATGAGCACTCGTATGGGCACCTGTATGGGCACCCAGGTGGCACTCGTATGGGCACTCACATGGGTACCTGGGCGACACTCGTATGGGCACTTGTATGGGCACCCGGGCGGGTATGGGCACCCAGGCGGCACCTGTATGGGCACTCATATGGGCACCCCTGTGGCACTTGTATGGCCACCCGTATGGGCACCCGAGTGGCACTCATATGGGCACTTTATGGGCACCCAGGCATCACTCGTATGGGTACTCATATGGGCACCCGGGCAGCACTTGTATGGGCACCCTTGTGGGCATCTGTATGGGCACTTGTATGGGCACTCGTACTGGCACCTGGGTGGCACTCATATGGGCACCCATATGGGCACCTGGTGGCACTCGTATGGGCACCCATGTGGGCACCCAGGTGGCACTCATATGGGCACTTGTATGGGCACTCGTATGAGCACTGGGCAGCACTCCTATGGGCACCCAGGTGGCACCCATATGTGCACTCATATAGGCACCTGGGTGGCACTCGTATGAGCACCTGGGTGGCACCTGTATGGGCACCCGGGCAGCACTCGTATGGGTGAGCAGGTCAGGCAGTAGAATGAAGGAGAAAAGTAGACAAAGGTAGAAAAATAGCATAGCAGAAATGAGGCAGAGAAGGATGGCTAGAATCTCTAGCATAGATGGCCTTGATACACTATATTGTTAATAGTGCACCTGGATTTAAAACCCACATTACTCACACCACTCTTCTTAGATGGATTATATTGTGTTCCAGTTTGTCTACTTGTACTAGATTTGAGGGCACAGACAGTTATCCCAAAAATAGTAGGATATAGTATGGTAATCATCCTTAGTTTCCTATTAACTTAATCTGAAGCTCTGTATAACTTACACTTACTATCTTTTTTTTTTTTTTTGAAATTCTGTATTATCTCTACCCTTTACATGCTTTTGTTTCTCTTTAAATAATAAATGAAATAAAAAGAACCTATGGTCTAGCACATAGCTCTGTTCAGCCTACAGTGATCTTAGTACAGTGTTATCACCCTCTTGTTGTTCAGCAGCTCCCTTGCTCACCAGGCATCGATATACTATGCACTGATAATCCCACTGAACCCTCACATGCTTGCAAAGTAGGTTGCATTTACATTTTACAGATGCAGAGAGAGACTCAGAGATTGTGACATTTCCCCAAGATGGGGGGATAATGTAGCTCAAGAATTCAAATCCAGTTCCTGTTCCAGAACCCAACACATCCTACCAAACTGCCTGACACCACAGGACAGGGGCATGAAGAAAAGTACTTTACAGGTGGCTCTCCAGGTCACATATGTCCATTCCCAGCTCTTGCATATACTCTCCATTGTCAGAATCACCCAAGCATCAGAATCTCAAAGCCCTTCTTTGTACTTGACACCTGTATTGCCTATCATTATCTGATAAAGAATATCAGGAACACTTGTGTCAATGAAGGAGCAGCCTTTCGGGATGTGAGCTCAGCTCTGCCCACACAATTCCTCTCTGATTAGGCTGCCTCCTCCATATACTGTACTATGTGTACTTTGAAAAGTTGAGAACATGACTTGAATCAATCGCTTGTTCCAGGCTACCATGGCAACAAGTGTTCATCTCAGCAGCTGCTCCAGGCAAGTTTAGTTTTCTACCCTCGAAGTTCTGCTTTAGCGTTTGTGGCAAGCCTGTCACAGAACCAAGTCATGCTGAAGAGCAGCTTTAAGACTCAAGTGGCCTGGATTCCTTTCTTTACAAATGGACAAACTTGCTGATGTGAGACTCTAGTTCTGTGATCAGAGATATATACCTTCTACCCTGGACAAGCTATTATGGGTTTAAACTGCTTTCAGTGACATGAGCATTTTGGGCCAAGTATTTTTCAATCTGTGGGTCAAGATCCAATTTGTGGGTGTGAGTCATGAGATGGTGTACTGGTTTACCATTACTGTTGTGACAAACACAAATTTAGTGGTATAAAACACAGGTTATCTTACAAGTCTGGAGGTCAGAAGTCCAAAATGGTGCAGTAGAGCTGTGGACCTCATGGAGGCTCCAGAGGAAAATCTATTTCTGTGTTTGTTCCTGTATTAGAGGCAGACTGTGGTCCCTGGTCTGTAGTCCTGCATCATTCAAAATTCTGCTTCCGTTGATTCACCTGCTCTAAGTCCAACCATCCTACCTCGGTTTTACAATGATCTTGCAATTGGGCCTACATGGATAATCTCAAAGTGTCAAGATCCAGATCATATCTGCAAAGCCTGTGCTGCTATGGAAAATAACAACATTGACAGGTTCTAGGGATTAAGATATGAACATGCAATGGGCTGTCACTTTTCAGTCTATCAGTCAGGGAGTCACTTAAGTGGACAACTTTTCTTCTGCACTGGGGATTGAATCCAAGGCCCTATGCATGCTATCCCATCTTTTTAATAATGCCATTAAAATAACGCATGAAGGTTATTTTTGGTTGCAATGTGCAGCAACACAACCCTGTGAAATCACATGCATAGAAGTATGAATTCAAGATCATCTGTCTTGTCATTATACTCTTGTGGATTAAGATCCAAAGAATACCTTGATGAGACTACCTGAGATTTTGATCCCTATTACTCTAAGAATTTAAAGGCTTTCATACAACATAAGTATAGATATTTCTTTCCTCCTGCTAGGACCAAATTCTATAAATGTATGAAAAGATCCAGAAAAAAATGTTGAAAGGCAGAAGAATAAAATTAGAGATCTGCTGTGTATCACAAGATTTCAACCACATAGTCCTAAATAGTCTTTCCTTGACTGAAACATTAGATTGTGAAAACGCCAGTAAAATGAAAAATCATAGCCAAGTGTTGAAAGTCCAAATATTAGAGACTTCTATTTCTATTTTTGCCTCCTCTCACATAGAGAATTTTAAATCATGTTCTTTTCCTTGAAAAAACTCTGGTTTACATCCAGCTTTTTATAGTTGAAGGATACAAATGAACTTATTTCTTTTCTTTATTTTAAAGAGAATAAAACAAAACAAATCAGAACAGAACAATGCAAGCAATACAGGACTTCAAAATAAGACAACAGGAAATCAACAGTGGCTACTATAATGTCTCTTGTTTTCTTCAAAATAGCTACCCATACCATCTTACACAATAAAATCAACAAAACAAAACAGAACAAAACCAATCAAAACAAAAGAATGAAAGCATTCTATGACTTCAAAACAAGACAACAGGAAATCAACAATGGCTACCATAATGTCTCTTATTTTCTTTGAAATAGTTATCCATACCTTCACATACAATAAAATCAAACAAAGCAAAATAGAATAAAATCAATCAAAAGAATGAAAGCATTATGGGACTTCAAAACAAGAAAATAGGATATCAACAATGACTACCATAGTATCTCTTGTTTTCTTCAAAATAACTGTCCATACTATCAAATATAATAAAATGAAATAAAACACAACAGAATAAAGCCAATCAAAACAAAAGAATAAAAGCATTATCGGACTTCCAAACAAGATGATAGGAAATCAACAATGGCTACCATGTCTCATTTTCTTCAAAATAGCTGTTCATACCATCACACATAATAAAATCAAAACAATACAGAATAAAATGAATTAAATAAAAGAATAAAAGCATTTTAGGACTTCAAAACAAGAATAGGAAACCAAAAATGGTTACCATAATATATCTCATTATCTTCAAAATAGCTTCCCATACTATCATACACAGTAAAATCTAACAAAACAGAACAGAACAAAACCAAACTTAACAAAATTATGAAAACAATAAAGAGTTCAAGACAAGACAATAAGAAATTAACAGTGGTTACCACCTTCCCCTCCAAGGTGTTTCCTCTCCCGTCACTTTCATAATATCTATTGTGCTTTTTAGATCCCACTAACTCCTTCAGTTTTTATGCTAAGGAGATAACTCTGTGTTCACCTGTATGAGTTCAAATCATTTTGTCCATGAACATGATCTCCAGTTGCATCCATTTACCTACAAGAGTCTTGAGATTATCCTACATCATAGCTGGGTAGCTTTCCATTGTATGAAAATACCATATCGTTCTTATCCATTCTGTAGTTGATGAGCAAGTTTCCCTTATGTTTTTCTGGTCTCCTGTTATATGGAACAATTGTTTTCTCTTCTTTGATTTTCAGTATATGAATTTCCTTTCCAGTTAAATGAGTTTCTTGTATACAGTACATTGATGGGCCTTGTTCCTTGATTCATTCTCCTTGTGTTTCTTTTTATTGCTGAATTGAGGCCCTCTACATTAATGGTTATAGTCCAGCATACATTGGTTTGTGTCTGCCATGCTATCCTCCTGCTGTTGGCCCTCTACTTTTCCCCTTCCCCTTCGTTCAGATGCCTGTCTTGTCTGGCTATCCTCCTTTGCTGCTATTCCTGGAACCACGGTCATCTTTATCACTCTCTGAAATATCCTTTAGCACTCTCTATAGGGTTGGTTTGGTGGTCATGAATTCCTTCAGTTGTTCTTTATTATGGAAATATCTTATTTTTCCATCAATTTTGAAAGATAGTTTTGCAGGATACATCAATCTGGGTTGGAAGTTGTTTTCTTTCAGGAATTGAAACACTTCACACCAAACTCTTCTTGATTTGATGGTTTGTGTTAATAAGTCTGCCTTGATTCTGCTGGGTTTTCCTTTATAGATTATCTTTTTCTTTTCTCTAACAGCTTTTAATATTCTGTTCTTACTATCAGCCATTTCTGAGCTTTGCATCATGTTGGAACTTGGGGCACTGGGAGAACAAGCAGCTTGCTCGTTGCCCTGGTAAGCAGCTGGGGGTCTCACAAGCAACTGTGGTGCCAGGGCGAGAACTATCAGTGATTCCTGAGTTCTGCATCATGTTGGAACTTGGGGTGCTAGGAGAACAGGCAGCTTGCTCACCACTCTAGTAAGCAGCTGGGGGCCTCATAAGCCATGGCACCAGGGCAAGAACTATCAGCGATTCCTGAGCTCTGCATCATATTGGAACTTGGGGCACTGGGAGAACAGGCAGCTTGCTCACCACCCTGGTAAGCAGCTGGGGGCCTACCAGTGCACGGGCTAAGAATCAGACATAGATCCACCCCCCACCCCACCCTGTTAGCAAGTGGGAGCAGGAGGTCTGAGTATATCTTGGGAAATGAATGTATGCTGTATGGCAAGTAAGGGGGATTTCCTTCTACCATCTGTTTGAAGGCAAATATTTTTATCCCTGTTTTGCTCAGTTCTGATTAGTGGTCCTGCTCTATTCAATATTCTGTTTTTGTAAGTTCAATATTTCCTTCCATTTTGCTCTACCTGACTGAAAGAACAGCTAATATGAACAGAATGGGATGTACTATTGTACCTATTGCTGGTGTCCTGGTGACCTGCTGTGAGGTTCTGTGCCAATTTCACTGCACTGTCTCCACTGGGTTTGTTTTGTCTAGTTCTGCTGTATTTTGCTACCTTCAAAAAAAAGTAGATAACAAGGTAACAAAATGCCTCCAAAAAACTCCCAACTACACCAAAGCTGATCCATGGGGCATGGATGAGGAGAAACTCAAAAACAAAATAATATAAGGTGATTAAAAAGTAAGTATCAACAACAAAACAGGTCAGTAAGGTACTGAGAAACCTGAAACAGGATATAACTAAACAGATAATAGACTTAAAAAGTAAAAGGAGGAAAAGAAAGTGCTCTAAAGGATATAACTGCATTTATGTTTAAGTGTGTAGGATTGATAACCATGTTGCTAAGTTGTTTTGGATCACTGAACTTCTTTGTAACCTCATCATTTGAATGTCCACTTTCTTGTATTTTTTTTATTTAAAGAGAAAAAAAACATATAAAGGGTAGAGATAATACAGAATTAAAAAAAGAAAAAACAGTAAGAAAGCACTAGTTGATAAATTACATATTGTCCTCCTAGAAATAGTTGTTCAAGTTACAAAATTAAAGCATACAAAGTAGATATTCAAACAGTGAGAGTGTAAACAGCTACACATGCATGAGTCTCTACATGTATTTCTACCCTTTCTGTATTAGAGGGAAAAACAAAACATAGCAAGACAAAACAAAACATATTCCTATAAAGACATGAAACCAAAAAGTTATATAAAACCACAGTACAAGGTGATCTACAATGATTACTGTGTTGTTTCTTATTATCTTCAATAGAATTGTCTTATATCATCAGGCATAATTGAATATAGCAGTATAATTGAATATAGCAGTACATAACAATATTAGTAAAA
The DNA here is from genome assembly GCA_004027455.1 of Hydrochoerus hydrochaeris. Taxonomy (NCBI): domain Eukaryota; kingdom Metazoa; phylum Chordata; class Mammalia; order Rodentia; family Hydrochaeridae; genus Hydrochoerus; species Hydrochoerus hydrochaeris. The sequence goes on from PVLA01000414.1 coordinate 437,585, forward strand.
ATAAAACATTGTAGACAGTATAAAACTTCAAAGGCAAGTAATAATCAAACTAGAGTGGATATTCTAGTGATTCTTGTCATCTTCAGTGCTTTTGTCTATACTCTTAGACTTGATACTATCAATCATAACAGCTTTGAATAAAATCTATCAATATAAAACAGCGATCTAACAAACCAGATTTGATTACAATCAGTCATGGCAAAATAGTGTAGCTTATACAGAGCTTTAGATTAAGTTAATAGGAAATTAAGGATGATTACAGTACTATATCCTGTTACTTTTGGGATACCTGTGCTCTCAAATCTAGTACAGGTAGAATGACTGGAACAAAATATAATACATCTAAGCAGAGTACTGTGAGTAATGTGAGTTTTAAATCCTGGTGCACTATTAACAATATAGTGTATCAAGGCCATCTATGTTAGAGATTCTAGCCATCCTTCTTTCCCTCATTTCTGCTATGCTATTTTTCTGCCTTTGTTTGTCTAGTTTTCCCCTTCATTCTACTGCCTGGCCCACTCATTGAGGCTTTTCTGCCACTGTTCTTAAAATCCTGGTATTTTTTTTCTCTCTCTAGAATGTCCTTCAGTATTCTCTGTAGGTTTGGATTGGTGGTCACAAATTCCCCCAGTTTCTCTTTGTCATGGAAGCATCTTGTTTCTCCATTAATTTCTAGTGACAGCTTTTCAGGGTACATCAATCTGGGCTGGAGGTTATTTTCTTTCAGGGCTTGGAATACTTCACTCCAAGCTCTTTTTGATCTGATGGTCTGTGTCAAGAAGTCAGCCGTGTCCTGATGAGCTTACCTTTATAGGTAATCTGTTTCTTTTCTCTGAGGGCTTTTAATAGTCTGTTTTTATATTGAATTTCGGGTATCTTGATTATTATATGTCTGGGTATAGCTGTGTTTTGGTTGTAGGTGGCTGGAGTTCTGTATACCTCACATAACCAAATGCTATTTTCTTTTCCCATGCTCTGGAAGTTTTCCTTACTTATTTCCATGAATAGCCTTTGTAATTTACCTGTTTGTATTCCTGCTTCTTCATTCACATTTCTTATTCTTAAATTATAAATTCTCTTGTTGCCTTCTAGCCTTTGTATTGTTACTGCCTGTTTCATTGTTATTTTTAAGACATCTGTCCTTTCATGATCACACATTGCAAACTTGTCTTCAAGTTTTGATAGTCTATCCTTCGTTTCTTTTAAGGAGTTTTGCCAGCTTTCAGTGGAGTTTTTAATTTCCTGGTAGTCTCTTTGAATCTGCTTCATGTAATCTATATTTTCTTAATATTCTTTTTTGAATGTTTTCTCCTTTTTTTTGTGTTCCTCCCTTCTTCTGTCTATGTCATCCAGAGAGATGCTTAGCATTTCTTTTATTACTCTACTCATATCTTGCTTTACTTGATTTAATATTTCAGTTTTGAGCTTGCCTACAAGGTCCTGAAGCTATCTCTTAATGTCTATTGAAGCCATGTCTGATGTTCCATGTTTGCCGTCCTCAGTCTCACTTGTTTTTCCCTCTCCTGGATCAGTGCTCTCAGGATTCTGGGCTGGCAACCTCTTCTTGCCTCTCTCTCCTTCTCCACACAGGTGTACAGTGTGTGGCCTTCTCCACACAGGTGTACAGTGGAGTTCCCAGCCCCCTTCCCTGTCAACCATGGTTCCTCTGAATCACGCTGATGAGGGACCTCCACCCTCTCCTGCCTGCTCTTGTTACTGAGGAATAAGCAAGGGCTGCATATGCCAGCCCCTCCCCACCAGGCCAGTCAAACTTCAGGGGCCTTGACCAGGTTGATGTGTGCTAGGCACAGGGAATCGATTTGGGATGGTTTATTGGTCCTGGCCAGGGGTGTGGCCCAGTCCAAGCAAATCCCACGAATCTGCTCTGGGGAGGGAGCAACCAACTGAAGTCATTGTCTCTCCCAGTTCAGGCTCCTGCCCTATTCCAGTATGTCACCCATTTGGTCGTGCCCTTTCCATGGTGGGGGGGTCTCATTCCCAGCACTGACTGTGGATTAATGAAGGTCCCTTCACTGGCTCTGCTCTCCATTGGGCTCACCAACCCCCAACTTCAGTGCAGTTGTGGCTTCTGTGAGTGGCAGCGAGAAAGAGTTTGGGGGGCTCTGCTGGCCAGCACAAACTTGGCAGATTACAGTGAAAACAGCATATCCAGCAATTTTAGCTGTTTTGATTGTAGCCCCGAGACTGCGTGTTTGATGAGCTTTTTTACGTTTTAATTTCTTCCTCTATCAAGAGGATCCATCTCCCTCTGTCTGGATCTCTCCAGGATGTTTTATTCTGGCATATGAGTTGTTTCTCCTGGGAGGCTTTGTATTTTGTTGTTCACTGAATGTCCACTTTGTATGCATTAATTTTGTAACTTGAACAACTGTGTCTAAGAAGACAATGTGTAATTTATCAACTAGTCATTTCTTACTGTTTATTTTTTTCTGAAATTTTGTATTGTTTCTAACCCTTTTTTTGTTTTGCTTTTTTTCCCTTTAAATAAAAAATTTTTTTAAATTCTGTTCTTGTGCTGAATTTCTGGGATCTTGATTATTGTATATCTGGGTGTAGATTTACTTTGATTATGGCTATTTGGAGCCCTATATGCCTTGCTTATCTGCATGTGAGATCCTTTTTCCATATTTGGGAAGTTTTCTGCTATTACTTCTGTAAGTAGCCTTATTTCATTTGTTTTGACCCCTGCTTCTGTGCTGATAGCTGTTGGTTTTAAATAATTTTTCTTTGTGTCATCTTGCAACTATTGAATTGTTACTTTCCTGTTTCTTGTTATTTATAAGAGATCTTTCATTTTGTGATCACTACATACAATCCTGTCTTCAAGGTCTGAAAGTCCATCTTTAGTCTCTTTCAAGCTTTCTGGCCAACTTTTGACTTTTTAATTTCCTGGCTATCTCTTTGAATCTGTCTCATGCATTGTAATTCCTTCTTGTATGGTTAAGATTACATCATTCCTCTATGCTTCTCTTTTATATCTATGTCTTTTTTATATATGCTCAACAATTCTTTCATTTTGCTTGTGGTTTCTTCTTTTACCTAAGATATTTCTGATCTGATTACTTTTACAGTCTCATGAAGTTGTTTCTTTACTTCACTTGCTATCCTCTCAGATTTCAGGTGTTGACTTCCATTTCCTTCCATGATTATATCTCGCAGAGTTGTTCTTTGTTGGCTGGAGGTCTGAGATTGCCTTTTGCTCCTTTGTCTTGACATTCTCCTGTGTTTCTCCTAACCAGCTGGTTATGGGGTCCCAAGCACTTCCCATATTGGCTGCCTCTCCACAGTATAGGGGAATGGGACAGGCACCTGGGTTTCTCTGACCCCAGGTTTGCAGGGAGGTAGCAGGGAATGGGGTGGACTTTTCCAGACCTATGAAGCTACACTGATGGCCAGGGATGCATGGTGGTGAGGCTGCTTCTCTCAGCTTCTGTGTCTATACCAGGACTCCCTCAATGGTGGCAGGCATGCAGAGTGTTTGTCCAATTCTCCTGTGGGTGCTGGCTGCCAGAAGGAAGTGGGGGTCTCCAATGGTGGCCTGAGGGTACACGGGGCTTATCTGGCTGCAACGCCCTGCTCACATTGGCCACCCACGGGAAGCAAGCCTTCTGATGGCAGTGACCAGCAAGCAGAGTTAGATCTGGCTAGGTCCCCCTGCCAGCACTGGCTGCCCACAGGCAGGTGAACTTATTTCTATATTAGAGATATTTTGAAGATAGTCAGTGAGCTCCCATATTGAGTCATATTGATGATTTAGTTGCAGACCAAGAGATTAGGGGTTCCTCAGGGAGAAGCCTCAGTAGCTGGTAAAGGATCAAGTATGTATAATGGAAAAATATTCTTAATGCCAGAATTATCTTTTTCAAGTCCATTTTATTTCAAAGAAAAAAACAATTTCAAAAAACAGGGGACAACAATGGTATATACATTGCACACTGCAGGATTGTTATTCTTGAACCTAAGGAAGAGAGGAACCTCTTAATACAGTATTGTTGGGGTTCTGCAAACAAAGGGAAAATAAAAGGTTGCACACACTAAGGGTCAGCAAAATGGCTGCCGCCTGGCCAGCCTAAGCAAGTAGCTTTTATTGAGATAAAGAACAAAGAAACTCAAAGTGCGCATGCTCAAATTATATAACTTATTTACTTCTTGACCTTACAGGACCTCAAGTTTTTATCTTGGGGTGGGGACGATGTTTCAAGGCCTGCACTGTTCCCCTGCACTGTTCCCTAACATTGTCAACCGGATGTGTCCGGGACAAAATGGAGTCAGTGTGGCCTCTCTACATAGTATTCCTCCTTCAGGAAGAGACTGCTGATCTTTTGACTGGGACTGTAAGGGACATGCAACTAATCTTAAATTCTTTAGGAAGTTGAGTCATGTGAGTTAGAAAAATCCTCTGAAGCAACATACTAGGATCCCTTTCTTGCGAATACCTGGTTTCTCTTAGGAAGGAAAGTTCTGCTAATGATTAAAGGTAGTGCTAGGTTTTGGATCAGTAACCCATAAAAAGCCATATGTTTAATGTCTGCTCCCCTTGCTGGTGGTATTGAGAGATGCTGTGGACTTTTTAAGGAGATCCTTAAGTCATTGGAGGTATGACCCAAAAGAGGACTATGGAATCCTAGTCCTGTCCCCTGCTTCTTGCCTCTGGATATGACCACTCTGACTTCCACTATTCTACATCATCAACATAGGTCCGAACCAATGGGACTACCCATTGGTTGACTTGCATCCACAGAATTATGAGGGGACCAGCAATCACTTGGTACTTTGTTAGTACGCCCTGCCAGGTGTTTTGTAAAGTGACAGAAATTTACCAGTGGCTACCTGGCCCCCTATCTTGTATGTGAGTGGAAAGATAAAAAGACTCACTTAAGTGTACTCCCACAGAGCCAATAGTGGAGTTTATCTATAGCCTATGAGTACCAGAGAATTCAAGTTTAAGAGTATGAGAAACAAAAAGTATAAATAAGGACTAAAATGTATAACCGATGTTCTGAAATAGGAAGAAAATGTCCAAAGGGGAAGGGGTAACAAGGGAGGAGTGAGAGGGAAGAGAAGGAATGAAAAGGAAAATAGAAAAAAATGAAAAGTTTTTGTAAATAAGGGGCAGAGGGATTGAAGGAAGTGGGGGGAAAAGGGGATAGAAGAATTAAGGTATCATGTATAGGTACAAATTCCCTATGATGAATGTTATATATATCTACATTGTACCAATAGAAATGTTTTAAGACTATAAATTACAATTATTCCTGAAGTTAGAAGCACACTTTTGCAGTCTCAGTGTGCTTAATGAAATAGAACAAAGTAGGAAGAGGGACATAAAATAGTAAAAATATTTTCAAAAGGAGTAAAAAGGTTAGAGGCCCATTTAAAATCTCCCTCTTCGTGTCCACATTGACCAAAGCCTGCCCAGAGGAGTGAGCCTAGGTATTATATCCAGTTTTTAAAAAAATCACGGAAAGAAGACTAGATAGCCTTGAAGGTTCGTTAAGATAGAAGGCAACAAGCTCACTTCAACTTTATTTGCAAATTTCAATTAGCGATTTAACATTACAGTTCTTTTCTTACGAAGGTAATAAATAAATCCTAGAGTTACCACCAAGCCCACTAAGGCGGCCCCACCAGCTGCTGCTTTTGAAGCAACATCTCCAGCAGTCCCAAACCCTTTGATGCCTACAACATCTGGAAAGGAAGCAGACATTCAAATTAAGTTCAAGTTGAAAGATTACACTGAAGCCTTATGTACTAAGACTCCCCAGAGAATTATACAAAGCTAAGCTTCAATAAACTGCTTTGGGAATTTTATAGCAGGGTCTATGTCCTTATTCTGTAAACTAACCTCCTCCTCTCCTGGTCCACATCCACTTCTCTTTGCCATTCCCACTTGCTTTTTCTAGTCTCAAGTCAGATGGACTGACACTTGGAAGGGCCTTAGAATTCCTACCTGTTTAACACTGCATCTGATGCTAACAAATGTGGTTAACCATCCTCCCAGTGTGTGATCTCACATGTTAGAGATATAAAACTGCTTCATTTCACATTCTGGGCCCAAAAGTTAATATAATTTTGGATGAGAATATGGGATAACAGCAACATTATATAAAATAGACTTGTATAAGAGTAGCAAGTCTTTTGGCCTATCAATCCTACTAGAAATATATCCCAAATGTGTGTAGTAGGCAACAATCCTCTTAGAGGATGGCATTAAGGATCCAGTATGACAGTAACTACTAAAGTAGAAATCACCTAGATATCCAGGAATGAGGAACATGACCAAGGCACAGCCATATGCAATCCTACATGGCCGAAACAGTGAGGTAGGTCTCTAAAAGATAGGTATCTAAAAGATTAAAGCTCGCTAAAACAAGTAGTAATAGATCAATAGGTAGAACATATAATCCTAATTAAGTGGGGATTTCTGGAAGAGGATACAAAAGACTCAACGGAAGCCTCTCTGGGAGGAAGACTGTCTTACTCTTGTTTATCACGAACATGTGCTATACATAAATATTAACCTTTGGGGATAAAAACTCCAGGCTTTAAGTTAGTACCTCTAAATGAAGAGTCTTCTGATAACAAGAGAATGGGTCCTGGGAGGCTGACTGTCATTTTGTCCTCTTCGGTGGCCTCTGTGGCTAGAGACAGATAATCAAGGTTGTGTTTGACTTTTTATATAAAACCAGGATGGATTCTTAGAGAACTCCACAGAGCTGGCCAAGAACCCATCTGACTCACTGGTAAAAGCAGACTGGGCTAAGGAAAGTTTTCTTAGGTTCTGGGGACTAACAATGAGTCATACTCATCTTTAAGACCTTCAATTATGAAAGACTGAAGCTTGTTCTAAGTAAAAATCCCAGTAGCTGTGATTTGGGGCTTTTACCTCTTCTGTGCCTAGAAGAGGCAGGGCAGGTCACAGAACACAGAGGGGAGTCGGGAGACAGCTGATTGCAGACCAAAGCACTGCAGTGGAAGTAGACCTGGAGACAGAAGAGAATGAGGTTGAATGGCACTCACATTTAACCTGCCTCAAGTAGCTTCTTGATCACTTACCAGGGTAGAGAGCACCTGATCCTCTGATACAAAGGCAAAGGTCTTCACATCGAACCTCTGATAGTGAGGAGGATGGGTCATGGAGGAGCCAGCTGGATGGAAGGTGGTTTGGTAGTTATCCAGGTTGTATTCACAGCTAGGAAGAAAGCATCAGGGAGAGACATCAGTCATATGTACCCCCACATGCATGTTTGTCCAAATTGAGTTATGTGCAACACCTTTAGTATAGCCATGTCTACCTTCTATCAGCATCTTCATTTTACTTTATGACCTGACCAATCTAATGATACACAGGAAGTCATAAGTTGTACATGACAGTTGCATTCTTTTCTGCTGTGCATTAAAATAAATACCTGTATATACATTAAGTTTTATGTTTATGACATTAGAAGACATTGGCTTCCCAAGTGCCCATACGGGTACCCATATGGGAGCCCGCCCGAAGTGCCCACCTAAAGTGTCCGCCTGAAGTGCCTTTAGGAGAGAACTTAAAGGACATAATATAGTAGTGATAAATATTAAGGGAAGAGACAGAGGGAAGGGATAAGGAGATTTAAGGTAGGCCTCTTGGAGAAGGGTTAAAGTCTTCCATGAGGTAAAGGAAAGAGCTGCATAAATACATTGTCTGAGACAGGTGTGTATGTGGAGGTTAAAAGCACAGGAACAGACTGCCACAGCACCAAGAAAGCCAAGATGCAGTTTGCCACAGGTGCAGATCCCTGGATAGGACCCTGTAGGACAAATTCTATGCATAAATGTCTTTGCAAACTACTGACATTATCATGCCCAGCTCTTCTATCAAGGGGAAATTCTAATCCCAGCCCCACTGCTTACCAAGTATTGCTTTAGGCTAGTTATTGGAATGACAAGCTTGAATTTCTGCATGAAATAAGGCTAATGTCTCCACTGCAGGATGAGGAGGCTCAGATGATGCATGTGTAATGCACAATGCCTAGCAAATAGTGTATGTTCAGTCAATGGATGAGGAGTAGAACTCCCATTTCTCTTGACAGTATTACAGTCAGACTCCTCAGCTGGAGGATCCCATTCTGTAAAAGTCCAGAGTAATAAGAAAGCACAAGAACCACCCCACTATTCTGAGGACTGATGACTAAAACAAGGACTAAATCCAGCCCCTGGTGACCAAAGGTTCCCCTAAAACCCAAGAAAGTTTATTTTCTATAACAGGCAAATCCTGATGGATCAGCCAGGCAGTCTTCTGGAGTGTACCTACCCATCCACGATAATATTCCACTGAGGGAGAGAAGCTGGGTCCATAGTGGATGTTGCCCAGCAGTCATCCAGCACCAGTTTTATGTTGGGATCATTCCTGTTGAGGACTCTAATTTCCATGTAAATTGGTTGGCGGAGGTATCTCACTATGGGGTACTCATTATTTTTGTAAGGTTGTTGGTAGGACTTATCTGAAATGGAACAGAAATCTCAGTATTTAAGTAGGTGATAGTTACAACATATCTGCAGCATCAATACTGTTCCATTAGTCTGCCTGCATCAGAAAGTTCATTTTAGGGAAAGTCCCCAAAAGTATTTAAGCAAGTTTCTTAAGCAGCAATGCCTCACCTGGGTAGGTTTGCAGGGTCAACATAAGTGGACCTGGTTTCACAGAAGCCACTGGAGGCGGGAGACTTTTGATGTTGGCATTTAGCAGCATGTTATCTCTATTATAATAGCACTTCACTGTCATTCTGCAAGAATGTGTAGGGGTGATAAAAAGTTTATCAAATTTCTTGAATTTAAACTACACTTTTAAAAAAAAAATAGCAAATATACCACACCTGAATTCACTATCTCTGGATATTTTGCTTGGAGGAAGATCTTTCCAAAGAGCATGAATTTCATTTTCATAGATAACTTTATCATCTTCAAACTTAAATGTTAGAGAAAGTTGGTTAATAGTCAATTCAAAGGCAAGTCTTGTCTTTTTACCATCTGCCAGTACTAACCTTATGCTTTGTTCCACATCCATTCAGGGGTATGTGAAACCGTATCAACTCCTCAGACTGAGCTGTGAAGACAGGCTGGCAAGATGAGTTCCCCACTCTGAGGGTACCCAAATTGAGAGCTGGTTTTGTTTGGTGGCTGTGGACCTCAAAGTCCATAAACCCATCTTGGGTACATAGCTCTTCTGTAACTAGACAGAAGTGAAGGTTTGGAGAAAATGAGTTAGATAGAATGGGCATTTTTCAGAGACTTAGAGACAAGAAAGTGATTCTCATCCGTCCATCAACATTGGGTCATGAGGAAATTGTCATAATGGTCAGCAGGAAGCACACAAATTTGTCCTAAATTTTGCTTGGGGAAGACACCTGGATAAGCAACTTGAGTTATAAGTGAGCTTAAACACACTATAAGGGAAGGAAAGGCCAGGAGACATGGGAAGAAGGGTCAGACAGGGTAAGATCAGTGAGAAAAGCCATGATGAGAAGTTCTGGCGACAGTGCCTTATGTCCCTTAATATAGATTGAGTACTGACATGATCTTCAAAGTTCATTTTGGAGCATTTCAGATTTTTATAGTAAGGATACTCAGCTGGTAATATGTAAATATTTCAGAAATCTGAAAAATTCTTAAACCTGAAACATTTCGGTCCCAAGCATTTTGAATAATAGATCCTCAATCTGAACTCAAATCTGAAGTGGCTTGGGGGGAAAGAGAGGCAGGGATTAACTTTTGTTATTTGAATTAACATGATACAAATAAGAGTAAACAGAAGCACTGAGGCAATTCTGAATGAGGAAATAGCCACTCAGTCCTTTTATAGACTTTGTAGGTATTTAAGGGAAAAAGTTTTAAAACTTTTATATTCCCTCTAAGATGGTGAGCCGAAGTCTCTAACCCAAAATATCCAGATGAACTATAGGACAGATAGACTGAGATCTAGTTACATGAGGGCTTTAGAAACATACTTGGAGCACCTTCAGAGCAGCCAAACTATCTGACTAGTCTCTAGTTTCTTCAAGCCATAAGCCAGAATCAGAAGCCTAACTTTTGTAAATTTTCCCACTGTAAGGAAAAAAACAAAAAACAAAAAAACCCAATACTTTACCTACAGAAACTGGTGACTCACAGACACACTCAGGATCAATCACCATGAATACTGTGTCTAGTTGAAAGTAAAAGGTCAGCTTGAGTGAAGATAAGTAGAACTGATAGAGTAGGCACTTTTCAGAGAACTGAAATGAGAAAAGAATGTCAGTTAGTGGTCACAGCCTGTCTGGGGCCCAGAGCAGTCACAGGAGACAGGAAGAAAGTCCATTAAATATTTTCAGGGCATACTCTAGACTATCTGGTTCCCTACTAAGCCAGCAAAAGAAACCCTATCACTTCCTCAAATCAGGACACTTTCCCAGGCAGGAAATGTATTGCTTTAAACTCATGCTCTGAAGTACCCAGGGTTGCAAGTTCTTTGTCCTAGGCACTAGAGCTTTAATTAACAGATCAAATTCCAAAGAATGAAACACTGCCAAGCCAAGCCAAGTCTGAGTCAGGACTATAGACGTTATAAAATACAAATACAAAGCATACACCCTGACCTAACATTACTCTGGTGTCCATGGTAATTGCATCAGTCAAAATTGGACTCAAATCTGTTCTTAAAATAACAGGTTTATCATTAAATGCTTAACAAGTAGTTGGTACTTGTCAAGTGAACTGGAAAAAAAAAAACAGGAAAAATTCTATTGCCAAAGTTAAAAAGACTTTGGTGTTGGAGAAAACTCTAGTTACTTGAAAATTCATTTATGCAAGCTGATCAAGAAAGGCCTTCTAAAGCTGTACCAAGATTATAATTTAAATCAGGCTTCGAGGTTTACAGAGGAGCATACTTTGGTTTTGAGAAGAGTTTTGCTGAAGTGTAATCTCAAGCCATTTGTTGCTTCTATACTGATCCCATTGTCTTGCAGCTGACTCATAGGGATGTTCCTGTTTTCAATGCTCACAGATGTCAGCTTCCCAGGAAATTCTGGTATGCCAAGAGTCATATGAGTGGCATTGCACAACACAGACAGATCTGGAAGGAATGATTGACAGAATGCCCATTACCAGCCTTGATTAAGGCCCCTAGAAAAATGTTCTCCCTCTGCAGTTGTAGCTCCCTGTAGTCTTACCTGCTGCACAAATAGCTTGTGATGAGAAGGTGATCTTCTGCCCAGGAGACACAAATGAAAACTTCAGAAGCGCTGTGTAGAGATGACTGTTACCTTGCTGGAGGGACAGTTTTTGAAGACAGTTGGTGGCTTACATCTTTAACAATAAGAATTGTCAAGGCAAGCATATACTCATGCAGTGGGCACTGTGTGGGTACCAGTGGAATGAAGACATTTTAGCCAGTGACTGTTCAGAAAGTGATCTGGTCCTAATCTTTTCCTCTAATGTCTGGAACCCATCGTCATCTATAGGCTGACCTGTAGCTGATTACTTCTAGGCAGATATGAGAAAGGGCTGACCTTCATGACTCATAGACTATCAGCAGTCAAAATATTTCCAAAACTTAGCAGTCTTATGCTTAATGTGAAACAGGGCTGTTCTTAAAGTGGCTGACACTTGAGCACATCTGTGCCAGGACCTATGCAAATACAGTCATTTTATTTATAATAGGGATACAGTCTGAGAAATGTCAATTTTGTCATTATGTGATCATAGAGTACTTGCACAAACCTAAGTTGGATAGCCTACTGCCCAGCTAATGTACATGACTATGTGCTATACTTTCATACAACTGGCAGTTCAGTAGGCTTGTTTACATCAGTATTACTAATATGACTGATGTATTGTTGCATGTTACTATGGCTACAGCATACACAGACTTAAGAATTACACTCCATTGTAATCTTATGTAGTCTGCCATTGACCCAAACTTCGTTATGCAGCACATGACTGTACTTAAACACATTAACACATTTACTGTAGTGTTTCACTTTTGGCACAGAAAACACCAAAACCTATTACAAAACAAGGCAATGTAACCCAAACATAGCACCTTAATTCATAAGATTTTTAGGAGTGTCCTTTCTTCTACTTGCCATAAATGCAAGTTTATAGGAAAGAGGGAGAAGAGATTGAGAAAAGGAACATATCTGTTTTGTTTACCGCCACATCTTTAGTACCCAGTGAAGTGCTTGGCACATAGGAGGTATTAAGGTACTTGTTGAATGAGTTGTGTTGCCAGTTAACTTGAAGACACCATTTATATAATGCCTAGACTTAGGAATACTGGTTTGTGTCTTAGTGGTACAAAAAGATGGTCACACCTACCACATAGTGAGTTACTCCAGTGGCATTCAGGGGCACATGAAGGGTCATCTTTTGGTTGTCAATCAGAAGATTAAATCCTTCTCTTAGGGCCTCCTGCAGGGTCAGACTGTGCGTGCTTGAAACATCACCAACCTCAATGATCCATCCCCTGCTGGATTTGTTTGTCTAAAAACCAAAAACTTTGTTTAAAGGACCAGTGCTCCCTAAGTCAGGAGATTGTAATACTCCAGTGTCTTTAGATTAAAGTTAAAAGTCAGCTTTAACAGATTTACATGTAAGGTTGGTCATCTAAACTACTGTCATACCTCAGCATCATCAGCCATGCCACGAATAACTTGTGGAAAGGAAAACTGGAAGAAAAAAAAAATCACTAGTGAAGCTCTGATTTGGAGAAAAAGTATCTGAAATCATGCCACCTCCCAGTATACAGAAAACTCCCAGTGAAATTGCTATGTTTTTATACCATGAATCCCGGTTATGAGATGCAGTAAGAAAAGCACCAGGCTTGTCATGAGGCTTAGTTATGCCATTAGATGTCATTTCATCTCTTTGAGCTTCAGACACGGAAAGGTAATTGGAAGATCTAAATTCCCTTCCAGATGTAGGTTGAGATGCTGGGTTGCTCAATGTGCAGCCTCTTCCTGTGTCTACATAAATGCACTTACATTGTCAGACTACAAGCTATTGGTTGTCTAGCGTCAATGTTAGTCATAGTAGACTATGACCTTTTTGGAAATGTGATTGGGTTGTTTTGCTCATTTACAGTAGTTAGCATTTGAGACAGGGCCTGGAGCATGGCAGGTACTCAGATTGTCAAGTAATTTAAGATGATTGCCGATACCACTTGAACCCTCTATATTACTAGAAGTTGTAAAGCCTGGGCCAGTTCTGAGGATACCCTATCAGGTGAATGCTATCATTCCTCCATTTTGGACTTGGAAATGAAGCTTCAATGTGGGTAGGAAAATAAAATCATAGTCACAGAGCAACATAGCATTGAAGTCCTGTCTGATTTCTAAGTCCAGGTGTTCTTTGAACATCCTATTTCCTCTCCTTTTGCCATGAGAGAAGTCAGTCTGATTTACTTACAGAAATGAAATCCTTCATACAGACCGTGGATTCTGAAAGCTCATGTATTTCTACTCGCACAGCTGGGCAGAAAAACTGGTGTATGGCATCCCCAGATCTTGAAGCAGCACTGTTGTCTATGACTCTGATGTTCATCTGGTGCCCACCAGGCTATGTGAAAACATCCCAGAAATAACCATTAAATGCTGGTACCTCGGTGGGAAAGGCAATTCCACAATCATGTCTCACCCAACAGAGTGGCAAAAGCTTTGAACTTATCAATATGAGTTCCGATTTCTATGCCAGGAGACTAACTAGCTTTTTGAGATAGCCTGGTAAATACTCACTGTCGTAACAGTTTGATAATTTGACATTAGAGAGTTTAGTTTTTTGTATTTCTTTCTCTTTTTATATTTATCCTATGTCTGGGTATTGCAGCCATGGATGAATGGAGATGGTTATGGGGATTTAGGTTATTCAAATTCACTCATACAACACCCAAGTAGTTACCACTATGCCAGGCACTGCTATCTTTGAGTTTAACTTTACCTCAATGAATTTAGTCCACTAACCTATTGAATGTAACTGTTTTAGACTCTGAGCCAAATACATAGAATTTTAAATATATTCTTAGAAAAATCATTCTTAGGTTAATGGCCTTTTTAAAAGTCTATTGGATATATTTGGCCACCCATAGGCTGCAACTTGCACACCCTTAGTCCCTTGAAGCTGGGAAGGTGTTTTAGAGGGGAAAGTTTAATACCTAAGTATTTTCACAACAAGCAGTGATCATTTCATTAGGCATTCACAAAGGGCCTTACAGACCAGACCACTTACAGTACAAGCCCTTTTCCAGAGTAGGGTCTAAGAAATTATCTGCACAGAACTTAGATTCTACATTATGTGGGATACTTGTGTCAGGATCAGATGATGAGGCCTATTGAACTTGAAGATACCAAGTCTCACCTCAGACCTGCATTAACTAAAGTCAATTAAATCCCTACCTTCCAAACTTCCCAGGTGATTCTTTGTATTCTAAAGCTTGAAAAATTTTTGTTTTGGTTTTGTGACATGGTCTCACTATGTAGTCTTAAACTCACTATAGAGACAAAGCTAGCCTCAAATTCATGTCAGGCCTCCTGCCCTCAGCCTCCCAAGTACACCACACCTGGCTAAAGCATGAGAACTTCTTTGACAGTTGGCCTTTATTACTCTTAACTTTGGGCAATACTGTTGCTTGGCAATAGAGAAACCCTTATTGCTTAGCTACCGTTTACTTTCTAACACCTGTTTTTAGGCCACAGGTTCTCTATTTGCAAGCATCAAAATAGCTTTCCATCTCACATAGGGCTTAGAGATTTAAAAAAAAAATTCGAGCATATTTAAAATCTAAGTTCCACACCAAGTCTTCATCTGTACAGTGTAATTAATCTTTAGTTAAACTTTTTGGAGAGGATACCATTGTCACTATTTTCCAGCAGGCAAAGAGAAGCTTAGAAAGATTAGGTAACTTTTTTAGAGGTCACACCTATGGCACCAGGGCTAGAGCTCAAGGACACAACCACTCAAACCCAGGGCTTCAATATTGCCAGTTCAGGCCTGATCACTAAGGTGGGACTGCAATATAAGCTATTAGCAGCCTCCTTGGCTTGTACCCCTTCATTGCCAGCAGCTGGCTCCACCCCACTTCCAGCTGGGATAACCAGAAATATCTCCCAGTATTGTCAGTTGTCCTCCAAGTAAGTTAAACATCAGCAGGCACATGCGCACACACATACCCCACTGGTTGGGAACCACTGCTCTGCTTCAAAACCTAAATCCTTAGCCATGAAGTTTACTACTAGTTACTAGCTTGTTACTTCCCAAAACCATCCTCAAAAGCAATTACTTACCACTTTCTTGGAACACGTCTCATACGGGGCCTTCAGGGTGAGCATTTCTGAGTCCAGGACATAAGTGCAGTTCAGCATTTCAACACCAAAGGGATCTACAGAAGCCAGAGCAGGATAGAGAAGCAGGAAAGAGATAGGAGCTGAGGGTACAGCTCAATGAGCCTGCCAGAGGCACACCTATGACTGCCAACCCACTTCTAAGGTCCTGTAGTCACTTCACTTCTGATCAAACAGGTGCTTGCTACTCAAGTTTGGAGATGCTATGACTTGCAACCAAGAATTTCCTGGGAGATTCTAGTAGAAGACACTTCTTAGGAAGCATAGGTTTTTCTACTCTGAGTGGCATCTGGGAGTTGGATGGAATTTGCTTTAGAATTTGAGTTTTCTGTGCAGCAAACAAATAGGACTGGCCCTGAACCAAGGCCTTTTGGCTAACAGGGACTAAGATGAGATAGTACATGTTACCTACCCACCACAGATGCTCGCCATTTCTTGGTGTCAAGGCTTCTTGAAAACTCAACAGTTAGTCCATTTTCATTACAAGTAACAATACCTGGAGAGCAGAGGAAACACTTGGGATCTTTTTGAGCTACAAGAAGCATAATTCCTACAGAAGTGTAGAGTCTCTTCCTTCCCAATAGCCACCAAAAGAGGACACCAGTGGAGAGGCAATGATTGTTCCCTACCCTCAAGAATTCATAAATTGTAAAGACAAACAATACAATAAAGAACTTTAAGGAAAGTATCAAACACCCACGGCTTTCTGAAACTCCAAGAATCAGTCTGATTCAGGGCTAAAAAGTAAACCTCTAAAACCCAAGTCAAAATATTGGCAATGGAGGTGACTGGGGTGGCAATGTTACATCTGTGAAAAACTGAAGACTAAGAGCTTTGTCTGCAGGTTCTTCAAACTGAAGTTAAGAAAAACACCCTAGGTTAAGCCCCAGGGCATTTTTCCTTCGGAACAAATTCTGTCAAAGATCCGGTCTTTTTGCAACCTTTGGTTCAGATGGAAGTCTTAAAAAAAAAAAAACAACCCGTAATTTCAAGTGGAACAGCTCCAGTTTTGCCTGTTACAGTGATGCTTTCTTGAAGCACAAGTTTGAAGCTGAAGACTATTCATCCTAGAGATTGGGGCTTAATGTTGTGGCTTGCTGTTCTGTAGATGCCCTACAGCTGGAGGCAGTGGAAAGAGGAGGGTTGGAAAGTAGTGCAGCATTCTTTCAAAACTTTTCCTTTAGCTGACATAGCCCAGCAGAGGAAAGATTTAGTAACTTGACCAAAGAGGGGAAGGGGGTGCATTGTCTGTGTGGTGCTTGGTCAGCTAGGCACTTTACCCGCCAGCAGGATTTCCCTTGCTCCAGAGGCATACCTGGGAAGGGAGGGTTCAACTGAGGAAGATCAGCTGAATTCACTGAAGTCACAAGAGTGAAGAAGAGATAAAATGACCTGTAGATGCGGAAGAAAACAGGAGAGGGAGTTAAGAATGAATTTAAGCAAAGAAGGCCATTAAGTCCCCTTCCCAGCTCCAGTACTCCTCACCTCCAGGCTGCCTTAGAGCAGCTTGGGAGACTCACAGAACCTCCTCTCTGCCTGTACGCCATTGCAAAACGCAGCAGGCAGAGGGTGGGCTGCTCCGAGCTCTTATGGCAAGAAGCAGGATGAAACCCCACCCTCTTGCAACTGAGCGCACCTGAATCTTCACCCACGCTCCCAGCTCAGCTGAGAGGGAGGGGTTTTGGAAGGAAGTGGCATTTGCCCTTCCTGACACTCGCCTTGAATATTCTGCTAACTGCTTCTGCAGGTCAGGCATGAAAGCAGAGTTTCCTGAAATTGACTCCAGGTGAGTGAATTAGTGTTTGCCCTCCCCCATAACAATGGGGAAATTCATCAGCCTTTGGACAAAATATTAACAACTCCAATGTAGAGTGAAAAGGGATGCTAGGCCTTATTGAGGAAGGGATGTTATTTGTTCAAGACACTAAATCTTTCTTTAAGTAACCTCTAATCTTCTGGCCAGTTGAAGAAGTCACTCTTGCAATATGCACTTTCAAAATTTTTTAATGAAGCATTATTTACTTCCAAGTATAAAGATTTAAATTTACTGCAAAAAATGCAGACAATTAAAAAGGATATAGAGAAAGATAAACATCACCCATAATTTTGTTACTATTGTTTAGATAAGTATTTTTATAGACCTTTTATAGATACCAGAAGAGTTAGGGACCACCATAGTGGGACAGATGGAGAGACCACAAAACAAATACCTGGGTGCTGTAAACTAGTTTTGTTTTGTTTTGTTTTGTTTTGTTTTGTTTTGTTTTGTTTTGTTTTTGAGACAGGATCCCACTTTGTAGTTTAGGCTGGCCTCAAACTCATGGCACTTTTTTGCCTCAGCCTCCCAAGTGCTGGGGTTACAGGCATGTACCATCATGTCTGGCTGTGCACTGTAAACTGTTACCCTTTGTAGCATGGCGTGTTTCAACAGATGTTTTCTGAGATTCTCGTAAAACTATAGGAGCAAAATGTTTGCAGGAAATGAGAAGCTGTTACCAAGTGGGAAAAAAAACCTAAATAAGCTCTCTAGCCTCACTTTCTCTTAATTAACTTAAAAGTCATTAATTTTGGAGGTCACATAGTTGGACATTATTAGATAACAGTTGGATTAGTTCTCAGGGACCAAAAGGCCATTTTTTGCTTAGAACACTGTCCCTTTACATGGACCTACAGATGTTTGATGGTGTCTAAAATGGATAAAATGAGTGGCATCTCTCTCTCTTCAAATTCTGTCCATCTCCATTGTTGTCTTAACCCTTAAGTCAGATTCTAATCGTCTCTGAACATAGACATGTTCATCAGATAAGAAATGTTTTGTCCAGAACTATGACACAGGCTTAGCCTGGCCTCCCACCAGCTGGAGCTGATATGTGCTTCTTCGACCCTATCCTGTGATTTTCAGCTGCTCAAGCACAAAAATCCTTCAGCCCCATTGTAAGGCCAGTATGTGTATACAAGATGGTGACACCAATTATGAGTAGCTCAGCAGTTCCTGGACAAACATAACTGCCTGGTTACCCCACCAACTACAAGGTGGGCATCTTTTGCAGAGGATGATGATGCCAGATGCACAAAGATTCAACTGCTTCTAGGACGAGTTTACCATGACCAGCAGTGTGGTCCAAAAAAACATCTTTTGAAATCTAACCCTTGGTCAATGAAAATTACCAGACTTTAGCCCACCCCAGCAAATCAATAAAAACTCACTGCTTTGCTGGTTCTGGTCATCTCTCTTTATCAGTTGACAAGTTCTTTCAACCAAACCTCCAAATTCAGTTGAAGTTCTTTCTTTCCCCAACCTGTTATAAAGCTCTACTTGGGCAGGAGTGTGTGTACTTGCAATATTTAACCCAGTCTCATTTTTACAGTCTTTTCAGCCAAAAGATCTTCAGTATCATTACCATATACTATTTAAAAAGTCTAAATACTATTTTGTAAGTTGCTATTATCACTTTCAACATTTTATGACATTTCCATATCGCATATAAAGATCTCCATCATGATTTTGTAAGGTTGCATAGTATTCAATGTTTAGCTAAGTTAGTGCTTATTCTGCTGTTCCTTGTCAATGGGCATTAAGATGATTTCCAGTTTTTCATCACTATAAACAATATGATGAACATTTTTAAACATTTTCCCAGCTAAATCTTAGCATAAATTCCTGGAAATACAATTCCTGGGTGAAAGACAGTAAATAAGAATGCCACATAGTATAGTACTTTGGAGTTTATAGACAGAGAAACAAAAAAGTAACATGCCCAGGCTCTGATAATTGAGTATCAGGGCCAAATTGAGAACTCAGATTTCCTGGAACTTGATCCACATGTCTTTTTATCATCGCTCACTGTTTTTTGAGATGTATAATTGCCTGCAGTTTATATTCCATAACAGGTAAATTATACCCTGTCTTCATTACTTTTCTCTCACTGGTGGGATCAAATACTCAATACCTAAAATTAAGGAAGAGAGGGTTTATTTAGCTCACAGTTTATAGAAGTTTCAGTCCATAATCAGCTGGCTCCAAAACAGGGTGGCATGGTATAGGGACAATACTTTGAGGTGGTAGAAGACAGCAAAAACAACAAGAGGAAAAAGGGGGAGAGCAAGCCTCTTCTCCTTCCTTGTATTGCAAGCAAGTTATTCCACTTAGGGCTGGTGAAACCCTCATAGCATCTCCCTTGCCCTTTTCTTGCACAGACTGAGGATGTTTACAAAGTAAGGAGCCTGGCCCCCTGCTAAGTCACTTTGTTAAACTTCTAAACTTCTCAAGTTGACACAATGTTTCAACTATTACATACTCCTAAACTCTATGCAGATAGCAGTGCAGTATTTGCAGTTACGATTTATGATTCACCATGGTGAAATGAGAAATAATCTGTATTCTATTATAGCCATCAGAAATACTATTATAGTTTAGAATACTATTTCCTCAGCTTCCTGATCAAAAGGATCACTTGAGACTTTCCTTAATATCATGAATTCCCGGGTTGCACCCAAAAGCTGCTGATTTAGACTCTCCAGGGGATGGACCTGAGACTATAGGCTTAACAACCACTACAGATGATTTTAATAATCAGAGAAATTTGGGAAATTCGTGGAGAGAGGTAGGCAAGGATAAGAATGATCACCAGTGGTCAACTTTATTACTGGAATGAATTGATTAGATTACATACCAGTGGAACTGGAGAGAGGAAACAAATTACAAATAAGCAGGTTTGGGTGGAAGTCAAGATGGTGAAAAGATTTTGTTTCAGAGCAGGAGCATGATGACAACAGTTACTCTTTCTAGGCAAGTTTTCCCACCACACAGGTAAAGGTGATTTATTAATACAGTGGTTAAGATATGATGAGAGTACATTAGAGGGAAGAGTGTGGATGTGGGAGACTCAGAGAAGGTGGTCAGAGAGGTGATGGGGCTCAAGTGTCTTTTGGGCTTCCACGAGGCCTCATTACCCCTAAAGATGCTGCCTTTTTCTCCAGAATAAGAGGTGCCTTGGAAAGCACAGCTTTGATCAGATCCTCACACTGGGAACTCCTAGAGGCTAAAGGGCAGCACAGAGGGTGGGAGAGAAGAAAATCCACTGCGGGACTGGTGGAGATGAGTGCACCAGACACCAACTTCATCTGCCTCTCCTGACCTAGACCACCGTATGTGTGGGTCAGCCACCACCCACTGGCCCCAAGCAAACGGGAACCAAGTCTGTGGGATTCTACTCTGGAAAAGTCCTTCATCCATACTTGGAAATGCAAATATGGTCAGTGCAGCCAGCTTTGAAAATAAAGTAGAAGTTATAAGTATTTGTTGTTGTTTGTTTTTTGGTATTGGGAATTTAACTTAGGACCTCACGCTTGCCAGGCAGGTGTTATGCCACCGAGCTATATGTCCATCTGAAAATGAAGTAGAAATGGTTGTTCCATAATAAGATGATGTCTTATTATTGGTAGACAGAAAAAAAACAAAGTCTCTAAAATTGATGGACTCTTAATATTTCACTAAATAAGCAGCAGACTCTGTCAGTGTATGCTTTCCATACTCTTTTTCAAAGAGCCATTTAAGGTTAGCTAATTTATGACTACAAGGTTGTCCCTCTCCTTTTCTCTGAATGTCCTGGTGTCTGCCTGAGGATAATGAGGTCACCTCTGTCCTGGATAATCAGAAAGCATTTCCCAGTGGGGTTTTATGTTACTCTTTTGCATATAAGAAAGTTTCTGGTTCTGTTGTTGTGGCATTTGGGCAGATGCCCTCCTTTCTGCAGTGTGGTTCTTATAATTAATAATTCATAACTCTTAAGTACTCAGTATATTCTGTATTATTTTCCACAATTATAAAGATATTAATTGAAGATAACCTAAAGGAAATAATTAGACAAACTGTGTAACATGCTTCAGCCACTAAAAGTGATTTTATGGGTTCATGAGGTATGAAAGCTGATATGAAAGATGTCCACCATAACATTAGGGTTTCAGAGAAGTATAATTATTATGTTTTGCTCTTAAAAAGGATATATTTGTATATTTGGGTATATAACTATATTTGCATTTGAAGATTTAATGTCACCCACTGGAGGAGACCGAGCAAGTGATTGGGCAGCCCAAGAGGCTGTGCTGGGGATTTACAAACATTATCTGCCCTGATTTGTTTGTGTTCTTGATCTCCTGGCTTCAGATATATTTAATTTTACTCCTCATAGTAGGAACAGGAAGATAGGAGAACAGGTGACTCCTGGATTGTTTTGTTTTATTTATTTATTGCTTTATTTACTTCTGTTTTGATGGTTTTAGTGATAACAAATTAGAATAATTTCAAAGCAAATGTTATGTATCTAGATCTCTTCCCAAAGACTCATGAGGTCCTAGGTGGGGAGTTTTGAAGGTGGCTGGATTAAGGTGTGTGAATGTGGCTTAAGGATGTGATACTGAGATTAAAGGTATGGAAAATGAAAGCCCCACCCAGGGTATGAGTGACACCAGTTATTAGGCTTATAGTCTGGATAGAATATAAAGGGACAGAAAGAAGGCAAAACTTAGTGCTTCCTGCGTTCTACTTTCCTTGCCCTGCCATGGACAGTTTCTCCTCTGCGATGCCCCTCTGCAGTGCTGCCTTGCCTTAGAGCCAGCTGACTATAGACTGAAAGAAACCTCAATGAACTGTGAACTGAAATAAATAAACCTGTCCTCTTTTACCTTGTGGGTGCCAACAGTAAAACATAGCAACAATAACAAATTTGGTTTTTATCTGGGTGATCTAGAGATGCTAAAGAACCAAAAACTCATAGGTCAAAACTCAATAGTTTAAAGGTGCGGTATCAAAGTGAATGAATTTGAAGTATGAGGCTTCCAAATAAAATCCAGGTCACTATCACGGAATGAAGACATTCAGTGTAAAGAAGTTTCATGATTTGCCCAAGATCATTTACCAAGACAGAGCTACAGTGAAAAACCAAATCCACTGACTCCTCCCTGGCCCCTCAATTCATTTTGATTTTTGTGTGTGTACATGAGGAGGTGTTTTAAAACTGCTTTTCTTGCAGATCACAAACTTTAAAAGTGTGAGATGACATTAATTGGAATTTAGTAGTATAAAACAAGAAATATAGAGGCTTCCATCAGTTATGCTAATACAGATTAAAATAACTTTCAAATATCAAATATGAATTTAATTAGGAAAAGTAAGACTATGTCAATGATCATATTCTCACAGTTGCTTTAACTATCTGACTATGCAATGTTAATTCCATGTTCTATTTTGGACATTTAGACAGATTCAAGTTGAACAAGCCTACACCCTAACCCCACAAATCCATTTTATTTCAAACAGAAAAAAAGTTTAAAAAATTTCATCAGGGTACAACAATGCTACATGTATTGCACATTGCCATTCCCAAATCAGTCACCTAGAGCACAAGATATCTGAATTCAATTGTTTGAATAATACCAGTGCAAACCTTTCTCTTCATTGAACTCAGGGAAATCAGTCATATAACTATCATAACTATATTCTGTTTCTTTCAGCTTCTCACAGTAGTGAGACAATGCAATGTTTACACATGCATGTCTGATTTATTTCACTTATGAGTATGTTCTTAAGCTGCATCCATTTACCTATAAAAGTATCAAGCTTGTTCTTCTTTATGACTGGGAATACTCCATTGTATAAAAGGACCACATTTTTAAAATCCATTCCTCACTTGATAGGCACTTAGGTTGTTTCCAAAGTCTGTCTAATACAAATTGTGCTGCTATGACCACTGATGCACATATATTACACTGGTACGATGTTTTTTGATTCTTCTGGGAAGATATCCAAAAGTGGAATAGTTAGGTCAAATGGGACCTCCAACCTTAGTTTTTTGATGAATCTCCACACTGATTTCCACAATGGTTGCACCAGTCTACACCTCCACCAACAGTGGAGAAGGGTTCTTTTTTCCCCACAGCCCTACCAGCATTTGTTATAGGTTGATTTTTTTATGATAGCCATTCTTTTTGGAGTGAGATGGAATCTTAATGTTGTTTTACTTTGCATCTCTCAAATGACCAGTGATGGTGAACATGTTTTTCATATATTTATTTGCTGTTTGTATTGTTTCATCTGAGACATGTATTCACCTCAGATACCCATTTTGGACTGGGTTTTTAAATCTGGGAAGACTGATTTTTTTTGGTTCTTTATATGTTCTTGATAGTAATCCTTTGTCTGAGGGACAGCTGGCAAACATATTCTCTCATATTGTGGGTTATCTCTTCACTGTTGGGATTCTCTTGCTATGCAAAGACATGAGATCCCATTTCAATAACATGAGATCCCATTTGTTGATTCTTTGTGACAGTTCCTATGCAATCGGGATTTTGTTTGTAAATTCTTTGCCTACACCAATGTCTTCAAGAGTTTTATCTACTCTATCTTCCAGCAGATTTAATGTTTCTTTTTATTTTATTTTAAAGAATGAGACAGAACAAAGCCAATAGAGACAATGCATTGAAATTGGTACAGAACTTCACAGGATACTGGGATAAGAGTAATAGGTACTATAGTGTATCTTATTATCTTCACAAAGTTGTCCAGTCAATTAGGTATAGTGCAATCAAACCAAAAACAGAACATTATAAAACCAGTCAAGAGAGAATATTGAATAGAGCAAAAACAATTAATCATAACAAAGCAGTGAAAACAACATTTGCCTTCAAACAGAAGATAGAAAGAAATCCCCCTATTTGCTTTATTGCATACAGTCATCCTCCCAAGAGATGCTAAGACCTCTGCCCCCAGTTGCTAACGAGGGTGGGAGGAAGGTTGGGATTTTTGATTCTCAGCCCACACACCAGTAGGCTCACAGGAGCTGCTGACTAGTTGTCCTACTGGCTTGCACCAGGGTGCTTACCAAGTGAGCGAGCGAATTGCTTTCTTAGCTGCCTAAGTTCCACCATGACTGGATCTCAGGAGCCACTGATTGGCTCTAGTCCTGGCTCGTGCCAGGGTGCTTAACCAAGAGGGCAGGCGAGTTACTTTCTTGGTCAGCTGCCTAAGTTCCACCATGGCCAGATCTCAGGAGCCACTCACTGCTAATGTTTCTTTTTAAATATTTAGATCTTTGATCCATTCCAAATTTAGTTTACTGCCTGGTGAAAAATATGGGTCTAATTTTACTCTTTAGAATGCACAGAGCCAGTTGTTCCAGCACCATTTATTAAAGATATTATCTTATTTCCAGTGAATGTGTTTGCCACCTTTGTCAAAGATAAGATGGCCTAGTGTGTCTGGAATTATTTCTGCATCTTCTAATCTGTTCTATTGGTCTTTGAGTCTGATTTTTCTCCTTTTTTTGCCAATACCATGCTGTTTTTTTTAATCATAGTTGCTTTATAGTATAATTTCAAGTCAGAAATTGTGATGCTCCCTGCCTTGTCTCTGTTGCCCAGGGTTGCCTTTGATATTCTAGGTCTCTTCCAGTTTTAGATGAATTTTTGAATTGTTTTCTCTAATTCTGTGAGATATACTATTGGAATTTTGATTGGAATTGCATTGAATCTGTATAATAGTTTGGAAAGCATGGCCATTTTCACTGTATTGGTTATTCCTACCCAAGAGCATGGGATATCTATTTTCTGATATCCTCTTCATTCTCCTTTTTCAGAGTACTATAGCTTACAATGTAGAGGTCTATTATATCTTTTATTAGATTGATTCCTAGGCATTTCAATTTTTTGGATGCTATTGTGGAAGGTATTGTTTCCCTGATTTCTCTCTCAGTGAGTTTGTTATTCATGTACAGAAAGGCTATCATTTTTGAGTGCTGACTTTGTATCCAACTACATTACTGAATTTGTTTATTAAATCTAGTAGTTTTTTTTATTGGTACTGGGGACTGAACTCATGACAGCATGCTTGCAAGGCAGGTGCTTATGCCACTGAGCTAAACCCCCAGTCCCAAATTTAATAGTTTTTTGGTGAAGTTTTTGGAGTCTCCTATGTAGAGTACTATGTCATCTGCAAATAACAATAGTTTAACTTCTTCCTTTCCTGTCTTTTTAAAAAATTTTTTATTTAGAGAAAAAAATGAAACAGAGGATAGAAATACAAAATTTCAGAAACAAAAACAAAAATCAGTAAGAAATCACTAGTTGACAATTACATATTTCCCCCTAGAAGTAGTTGTTCAAGTTACAAAAGTAAAGCATACAAAGTAGACATTTAAGCAGTGAGACTGCAATCAGCTCTGTTCATCTATCCAACATAAAATTTAGTATACTGTCATCAATCTTACACACTCAAACATACATGCAGTTATATCCTTTAAAATACTTTCCTTTCCTCTCTCTTTTTTTACAATAACTGTAATCAATTCATGTAAACTGTTTAGAAGTTCTACACAAGTATAAGTCTCTATATGCATACCTAGCCTTTCTCTATTAGAGGGAAAAACAAACCAAAACAAGTCAACAGTACAAATTCTTAGAGAAACACAAAATGAGAAGGACATATAAAACCACAATACTAGGTGATCTACAGTTGTCACCATGATGTCTCCTGTTATTTTCAATAAAATTGTCTATATCATCAGGCATAGTATGATTAAACTTAGTGATACTTAGCACTGTCATTAAAAACCGAATATTGGAGACATTATAGGACTTCAAAGGCAGTTGATAATCAAACCGGAATGGGTATCCTATTGAATCCTGCCATCCCCAGAGTAGTTGCCCCTACTCCCAGACTTGACACCCTCAGGCATATTAGATTCAAATAAAATCAGTCAAGACAAAACAGTAATATAGCCAATCTTCTCTGCCTTGTCTCTGCTATGCTATTTTTGGTCATTGTTGTTTACTTTTTTCCTTCATTCCGCTGTCTGCCTCTTTCATTGAGGCCTTTCTGCCATTGTTCCTGGAATCCTGGTGATTTTCTTCTCTCTCTCTAGAATGTCATTCAGTATTCTTTGCAGGGTTGGATTGGTAGTCACAAACTCCACCAGTTCCTCTTTGTTGTGGAAATATCTTGCCTCTCCATTAATTTTGAGAGACAGTTTTTCAGGGTACGTCAATCTGAGTTGGAGGTTATTTTCTTTCAGGGCTTGGAATATTTTGCTCCAAGCTTTTCTTGATTTGAAAGTTTGCATCAAGAAGTCTGCTGTGATTTTGATGAGTTTTCCTTTATAGATAATCTGTTTCTTTTCTCTGACTGCTTTTAATATTTTGTTCTTGTGATTGATTCCTGGGATCCTGACTATTATATGTCTGGGTGTAGATCTGTTTGGGTTGTAGCTGGCTGGAGTTCTGTATGCCTCATATATCTGAACATCACTTCCTATGCTTGGGAAGTTTTCCTTAATTATTTCTGTGAATAGCCTTTTTATTTCATTTATATTTATCCCTGCTTCTTCATTCACATTTTTTATTCTTAAGTTATAAATCCTCTTATCATCTTCCAGCTTTTGAATCATTACTTCCTGGTTCCTTGTTATTTTTAAGAGATCTTTCCTTTCACGATCATATGTTGCAAACCTATCTTCAAGTTTTAAAAGTCTGTCTTTAGTTTCTGTTAAGAAGTTTTTGCCAGCTTTCAATGGAGTTTTTAACTTCCTGATATTCTCTTTGGATCTGTTTCATGTATTCTAGATTTTGTTTATATTCTTCATCAAAGGCTTCTCTCCTTTCTCTGGGTTCCTCCATTCTTCCATTTGTTTCTTCTTGAGGAGTACCCAGTGTTTCTTTTATTAATCTTCTTATATCTTGCTTCACCTGAGTTAGAATTTCAGATTATATTTGTTGATGAGGTCACAGAAGTATTTCTTTATTTCTCTTGGGGCTGTGTCTGATACTGGCATGTCTGCTGCCCTCAATCTCCTCTGTACCACCCCTCCTGGGCTTATTTTCCCTGGGTCGGTGGTTGAAGGCCTTTTGCTGTTTTTCTGTCTTGTCATGCTTCTGATTTCCCTCAGACAGGTGAATGGTGGAGGTATTGGGACCTTTATGTACTGCTGTAAGTCCCTCTGCAGCTTACTGGCTAGGGCAGTGCTGCTCTCTCCTGTCTGCTGTTGACCTGTGAGGTGCATGCAGGGGCAGTGGTGTGGGCTGGCCTCTCCCCTCTCAACCAGTGAATGACTTTAGTATGTTAGACTGTGCCCTGTTGATGTCATAGATTTAGGACAGCCTCATTCCTGGCTATTGGGTCACCATTAGGGGCATGGCCCAGCCCAAGCAGATCCCACCAATCCACTTTGGGCCAGGAGCTGCCAACTGAAGCTGCCTCAGCCATTGATTCAAGCCTGGCTTGCCCAAATCCAATATGTCATCCTGCCAGTGATCTCACTCTGGGGGATCCAATTCCCAGGACTCACCAAAGTCCATGCAGCTCCACTTGTGGTCTCCATTCCCCGTTGCACTGCCTCCTCCCACCAAGGGTGTCAAGCTCAGCAAACCTCCGCTCTCAGCAGGGCTACAACCCCAGCTCAATCATGAGTTGCCAGACTCCAATGTGCACCCAGTACAGCTATGGAGCATGCCCAGCTGCAGTATTCCATCCACACTTCTTCTTTTTTATTTTTTTCTTTTTCCTCAGTTTCTTTTCTTTTTAAAAAAATTTTTTAATTTAAAGAGAATAAAACAAAAGAGGACAGATCTAAGCAGATCAGAACAGAACAGTGTGAGCAACAGAACACTTCACAAGAATACAATTGTATATTAACAGTAGCTATCATAATGTCTCTTTCTTTGAAATAGTTGAGCTTGGCTTTACACACAATAATGTCAAACATAACAAAGTAGAATAAAACTACTCAAGAGAATGAAAGTATTGCCAGGCATTCTGAACCAAATAATTGAAGATGAACAATGGCTACTATATTATCTCGTTTTCCATAAAAAGTTCATTTACACTATCATACCTATTAAAATCCAAAAAGGCACAACATGATAGAACCAATGCTAATAGAAAAACAAAAGCATGGTAGGACTTCAGAGCAAGGTGATATTAAATCAACAATGGCTGCCATATTGTCTTTTCTTCAAACTAACTATTCATATCATCACATATATTAAGATTAAACAAAACAGAATAAAACCATTCCAACCAATGAATGGGAACATAAGAATTCAAAGCAATATAATGGTGAACCATGATTACCATAAAATCTTCTATACTCTTACCATTTTTTACACTAGGGAGAGTATAATGTATTTCTACATGTTAGTTTGATTTATTTCATATATGAGTATGGATTCAAGTTGCATCCATTTATTTTTAAATATCTCAATGTGCTCATTCTTTATAGCTGAGTGTACTCCATTGTATAAAAGCACTACAATTTTTTTATCCATTCCTCAGTTCATTAGGTTATTTCCAAGATCTGGCTATTACAAATTGTGCCACCATAAACATGGGTGCACATATATCACTGTGGTAAGATGTTTTCAGTTCTTCTGGGAATATGCCTGAGAGTGGAATAGCTGGGTCAAATGGGACCTCTGACCCAAGCTTTTTGAGGAATCTCCAGACTGACCTCCACAGTGGTTGCACCAGTCTACACTCCCACCAACAGTGCCGAAGAGTTCATTTTTCCCCATAGCCTCTCCAGCATTTGTTGTTGGTAGTTTTGTTGATCCTGGCCATTCTTTCTGGAGTGAGATGGAATCTCAGTGTGGTTTTAATTAGCATTTCTCTAATGACCAATGATGATGAACATTTTTCATGTATTTATTTGCCATTTGTATTTCTGCATGTGAGAACTGTGTGTTTATCTCAGATGCCCATTTTTGGATTGGGTCTTTGAATTTTAGTGGTCTGATTTTTTTTTAATTCTTTATAAGTTCTAGACAGAAGTCCTTTGTGTGAGGGACAGTTCACTAAGATTTTTTCCCAGTTTGTAGGTTTTCTTTTCACTCTGCTGGAGATTTCTTTAGACATGCAGAAACGTTTTAATAAAACATGATTCCAGTTATTGATTCTGGGAAGTATTTCCCGTGAAGATTGGTTCTTGTTGATGAATTCTCTACCAACCCCATGACTTCAAGATTTTTACCCACATTGTCTTCCAACAGGTTTAGTGTTTCTGTTTTAATATTTAGATCTTTGATCCATTTACATTTTAGTTTAGTATCTGGTGATAGGTATGGGTCTAATTTTAGTTTTTGGCATATGGATTGCCAGTTTTTCCAGCACCATTTATTAAAGAGTGAACATGCTTGGCCCCTTTATCAAAGATAAGATGGCTGAGTGTGTTCATAGTTGTATCTTCTAATCTATTCCATTGATCTTCAGGTCTGTTTTTATTCCAATACCATGTTGATTTTATTACAGTAGCTTTGTAGTATAACTTCAAGCCAGGGATTGTGATGCCTCCTGCCTTGGCTTTGCTGCTTACAATTGCCTTTGCTATTCTAGGTCTCTTCTTCTTCCAGATGAATTTTAGGAGTGATTTCTCTAGATCTATGAGGTATGTTAGTGGTATTTTCATTGGGATTGCATTGAATGTGTGTAACAATTTTGGGAGAATGGCCATTTTTACAATATTTATTCTTCCTTCCATGAACAAGGGATGTCTTTCCATTTTCTGAGGTCCTCTTTGATTTCTTTTTTCAGGGTATTATAATTTTCCCTGAATAGATCTTTTACATCTTTCATTAGATTAATTCCTAAGTATTTCATATTTTTGGATGCTAGTGTGAAGGATGTGGTTTCTCTTATTTCTCTCTCGGTGATTTTGTGGTTAGTGTATAGGAATGCTATTGATTTTTGAGTATTGACTTTGTATCCAGCTATATTGCTGAATCTATTTATTATATCTAGGAGTCTTTCAATGGAATTTTGGGGGTCTTCTATGTAGAGTATCATGTCATCTGCAAATAATGATAATTTAACTTCTTCTTTTCCTATCTTTACTCCTTTTATTTCTCTCTCTTGTCTAATTGCTCTGGCTAGTATTTCCAGTACTATGTTGAATAGGAGTGGTGATAAGGGACATCCTTGTCTTGTGCCTGATTTCAAGGTAAAGTGATCCGGCCTGCGGACCAATGCGTGGGTTTTCCCCTAGAGGAAGGAAAACGGGGTGGGGGCAGGGTGAAGAGAGAGAGACGGAGGCAAGTTGAAGTTTCCCAATCAAACCTCGTTTATTGAACAATGTTCCTGGCTTATAAAGAAGCGGGGGCAGGAAGTTACGGATGGGTCACTGTCATTTCCTGGGTGGGGCGAGAGGATCCTGGGAAATGTAGGCCAACACACTGGATGCCCACAGGAGGGAGAGATGGAGTGGCAGCCATGAAGCTATCATGCTGCTCCCTACAGTAAAGGCTTTCAGTTTTTGGCCATTTAATATGACACTGGCTGTTGGTTTGTCATAGGTGGCCTTTATCATATTGACATAAAGACCATCTATTCCAATTCTCTGTAAGGCTCTTATCATGAATGAGTGTTGGATCTTATCAAAAGCTTTTTCTGCATCTATAGAAATGATCATGTGATTCTTACTTTGGGCTCTATTGATATGGTGGATTACATTTATTGATTTATGTATGTTGAACCATCGCTGCATGCCTGGGATGAATCCTGCTTGGTCATGGTGTATAATCTTCTTGATGATTTGCTGCATCCTCTTTGCCAATATTTTATTGAGAATTTTTGCATCTATGTTCATTAGGGAGATTGGATTGTAGTTCTCTTTTTTAGTTGGATCTTTCTCAGGTTTTGGTACTAGAGTGATATTTGCTTCCAGGAATGACTTAGGGAGAATTGCTTCCCTTTCAATTTCATTGAAGAGTTTGAGGAGAGTCGGCATTAAGTCTTCTTTGTATTTCTTGTAGAATTCTGCAGTGAATCCGTCTGGGCCTGGGCTCTTCTTTGTTGGTAGGGACTTGATTACATTTTCAATTTCATTAATAGAAATTGGGTTACTCAACAGTTTTACATCTTCTTGATCCAGCTTTGGTGGTTCATATGATTCTAGGAATCTGTCCATTTCTTCTGTGTTATCAAATCTATGAGAGTAGAGGCTTTCGAAACAGTTGTTGATGATCTTCTGTATTTCCACAGGGTTGGTAGTGATTTCACCTTTTTCATTCTGTATTGGGTGAATTTGAGTCTTTTCTATCCTTTTTTAAATTAGGATGGCTAGGGGCTTATCAATTTTATTTATTCTTTCAAAGAACCAACTCTTTGATTCATTGATTCTTTGTATTGTTTTCTTAGTCTCTATTGCATTAATTTCTGCTCTGATCTGTGTAATTTCCTCCCTTCTTTTGGCTTTGGGTGTGGCTTGCTCCTCTTTTTCTAGATGTTTGAGGAGTAATATCAGGTTGCTTATTTGTGTTCATTCTGCTTTCCTAATATGGGAACTCAGTGCAATAAATGTTCCTCTGAGGACTACTTTCATTGCATCCCACAGGTTCCAGTAAGTTTTATTTGTATTTTCGTTTGCTTGTAGATTTTGTTTAATTTCTTCTTTAATTTCCTCTGTGACCCACTGATTGTTCAAGATTGTATTATTCAATTTCCATGTGTTTGTGGGTTTTTGCAGTTTCTTTTATCATTAATTTCTAGTTTCATGGCACTATGATCCGATAGCATGCATGGGATAATTTCTTTTGCATTTACTTGAGTATGTTCTGTGGGCTGGTATATGGTGTATATTAGAGAATGTTCCATGTACTGCTGAGAAGAATGTACATTCTGATGTTGAATGGAAACTCTGTATATGTCTACCAAGTCCATTTGTTCACAGGTGTGATTCAGTTCCGTTATTTCTTTGCTAATTTTCTATTTGATCTATCCCTTTGTGTCAATGGTGTATTAAGGTCTGTTATAATTATGTTATTGCTTATTTGATTTTTCATTTCTGTTAATACTTGCTTTGTGTAGCTGGGGACTCTGGAATTTGGTGCATAAATATTAAAGATTGTTATCTCTTCCTCTTGCTGTTTTCCCCTACCTAGTATGTAGTGACTTTCTTTATCTCTTTGGACCATTCTTGGTTTGGAGTTCACATGGTCTGCAAACAGAATAGCTACCCCCACTTTTTTTTGAGTTCCTGTTGCATGGAGTATTGTTTTCCATCCTTTGACTTTCAGTCTATGAGTTTTCTTTTGGGTTAGATGGGTTTCTTGTAGACAGCATATGCTTGGATGTTGTTTCTTGATCCATTCTGCCAGTCTGTTTCTTTTAATTGGTGAATTGAGGCCATTTGCATTAATGGTTATAACTGTCATATATTGGTTCATTGTTGGCATGTTATCTTTCTGATGTTGTATCTTAGCTTTCCATTGTGTTTAATTGTCTGCCTTGCTTAGTGGTTTTTTCCTATGTGTATCTAGAATGTCTTTCAGTATTCTTTGTAGGGTTGGTTTGATGATCATGAAGTTCTTCAGCTATTCTTTGTCATGGAAGAATCTTATTTCTTCATCCATTTTGAAGGACAGTTTTGCAGGGTACATCAGTCTGGGTTGGAAGTTGTTTTCCTTTAGTATCTGAAACACTTCACTCCATGCTCTTCTTGACTTCATTGTTTGTGTTGAGAAGTCTGCTATGATTCTGATAGGATTTCCTTTATAGGTGATCTGTCTTTTCTCTCTAACAACTTTTAGTATCCTGTTCTTATGTTGGATTTCTGGCATATTGATTATTATATGTCTGGGCATAGTTTTGTTTTGGTTATAGCTATTTGGAGTTCTATATGCTTCACTAATCTGTATGTCAGTTTCCATACTCATGTTTGTGAAGTTTTCAGCTATTACTTCTGTAAATAGCCTCTTGATATCATTTGTGTTGTCCCCTTCTTTTTCAGTTATCCCTATTAATCTTACATTGTTTTTCTTTGCATCATCTTGCCACTGTTGAATTGTTATTTCCTGATATCTTGTTATTTTTAGAAGATCTTTCCTTTCCTGTTCACTAGCTACAATGTTATCTTCAAGGTCTGAAATTCTATCTTCAGTTTTGTTGAGGCATTTTTGGCACCTTTCCATAGAATTTTTGATTTCCTGTATATCTCTTTGAATCTGCTTCATGTATTCTGTTTGTTTCTTATATTGTTCAACCAGGGATTCTATCTTTTTGATTTTTTCCTCTGTTTTTTTTAGCTGTTTCTTCTTTAGATGTGTTCAGTATTTCTTTCACTACTTTTATCATTTCTTCTTTTACCTGGGAGATTATTTCTGATTTGAGTACCTTCATAGCTCCCTGTACTTATTTCATTTGATATCATTTCAGGTGTATGGCTAGTTTTTCCTTCTATAGACATGGCTCCTAGACTTTCTTGGGATAGGCTGGATGTTTGAGATTGCATTTTGGTCTTTCGTTTTGTCATTTTCCTATATTTCCGTGTTTCCAGTGATGTTCCAAAGCTTTCCCTGAATATTTTGGAAATCACCTCCTTCACTCTCTGCTACTGGTACTCCACGTGGCTTTGGCTCCCCTGGCGTGGTGGGCCTAGTTCCCCTGGTTGAAATAAGGTTGCTGGGCGGTGGTCTACTCAAGCCTGGGGAACCTCTGGGGTGTAGTTCAGTGTCCTAGGGGGCTAGACTGGCACCCAGCCACTGGATTGATGGTCCCAAACTTTTCCCAGGCCTGCGCCGGCAAGATGCAAATCACCTAGCAGTGGCAGCGCAGGCCTGGCTCCCCTGGTTGAATGAAAGGTCACTGGGCACAGTCCACTCAAGCCTGTGGAACCTCTGGAGTCTAGTTCAGTGTCCTAGGGGACTGGGCAGGTACCCAGCCACTGGGATCGATGGTCCCAAACTTTTTCCAGGCCTGTGCTAGAGAGCTGCAACTCATCTCGTGGTGGTGTCCCGGCTTTTCCTCAGTTTCTTCCTGGGTCGCGAGAATTCCTCCCCTTTCGTCTGGTCCTCTCCATGGTGTCAGATTCCAGCATTTGAGTTGTTTTTCTCAGAGAGGTTCTCTATCGTGCTACATCTCAATCTGCCATCTTGGACCTCTCTTCCTTTCCTGTCTTTATTCATTTTATTTCTTCCTTTTGTCTAATTGCTCCAGCTAAAGCTTTCAGGACTCTGTTGAATAGGAATGGAAACCATGGACATCCTTATCTTGTTACTGATTTTAGAGAGACAGTTTTGAGTTTTTGTCCATTTAGTATGATATTGGCTGTCAGTTTGTCATAGATAAGTTTTATCAGATTGAAGTAAAGACCATCTGTTTCAATTTTCTGTAGGATATTTTTTATCATGAATGGGTGCTGGACTTTGTCAAAAGTTTTTTCTGCATCTATTGAGATGATCATATGATTTTTTGTCTGTGACTCTGTTAATATGGTATACTACATTTATTGATTCACATGTGCTGAAAAATGAGCCTTTTAATAATAGTAGTTTCAAAAAAAATAAAACAAGGACAAACCTATAAATGTAAATATAGGGAGGCTTTGTGTGAAAAGAAGGCTTAAAGGTTCTAAATAAATGCTTATTTATATACCAATATTAAATAAAAATTTATTTATATAAAAATGTTAATACAGACTACTCTGTAGCTAGTAGCTACAGCAATGATTATCACAGGAATAGGGAAAGATTTCCTTAGCAGTGTAGCATATTCCTTTTAGTTGACAAAATATAAAATACAATTGTACCTGGATATCCATGTGAGACTTTTCCAGTACCTCAAACCTCTCCACCTTCTGCAGACATATTAATCCTCATATGCTCAAGTCTAAGTTAAATGCCACAGTATTTGCACGTAACCTGTATAAATCCTTCTATATACTTTGAATCATCTCTACTTCACTCATAATACCTAGTATAAAGCAAATGCTATATCAATAGTTGTTGTATGACATTATTTAGGGAATAATGATGAAAAAGTAATTTTGTCCATATTAAAACCAGGAACAATACATTCAAGCCACATTTGGTTGAATCCAAGGGTGTTTAAGGCAAGGACATGGAGAGCTATGTATTAAATATTAGCACTCTTAAGAGATATCGTAAATCAATTTCAAAGGCCACACTCTTCCACTCCTCCCTGTCCCTTTCTTTGCAATGTTTCTTTGTAGTCAGTTTATTTCATCCCCTCCTCCTCCCTTAAGTCTGGGAGCCTGATGACTTGCTTTGGCCACCAAAAAAATGTAGTATAAGTGATACTGTAATAGTGCCAAGACTAGTTCTCAAGAGGTCTTACATTCCACAGTCTCTCCATGAGAACAAACCTATCCAGTGATGGGCAATCACAAAAGGAGAGACAGGCATCCCAGAGCAATGAGTCCTCAGCTGACCTGCCAGTTGGCTGCTGATGAATGAGCAAGTCAGCTGAGGCCAGAGAAATGGACTAGTTGGCTGCAAACCTACTAGTATAAATATGCATATGTATTCCCCCCTCCAAAAAAAAAAACCAAAAACAAACAAAAAACCATGGTCTACATTGTAAAAAGGTAATGAATTAGTTTAAAAAAAAAGACAACTATTTTTAACTGTGGCAGGACTCTACTTGTTCAGAGAGAGTATGTGTAAGATGCTCACAAAACAGTAACATGAAGGGTCCAAGGTAAAATATTCCTAAAACACTCAGCAACTAATTCTCTGGTTAATCACTTCTGCTAAGTTTCTTTATCTTTGGCTGAAGTGGGAAATTATACTGCAAGTCTATGTGTTCTCTTTCTACTAGTCAAGAATTTGCTTGGAGCTGTACAACATCCAGATTTACTTAAATCTCATAGCATTGTGAGGGTCTGTGTCTATATCTCCCCAGAGAATAGGCTTTGCGATGCTCATGAATTGGGAAGAAAAGCGGGAAATGGTGAATAGAAGGGTTTTTGCACAGGTGCACCACATATGTTTGGGGACTGATTGGCACAGAGGGAAATGAAGGGTGTAGGTGATATGAGAGGGATGAAGGGGTACACTGTCACACTCTTCTGAGGCCTGAAGCTAGTCAGCTACTATACATGAGTGAAGTGGATTGGGTGTAAGGAAATGGCTTTAGTAGGATGCAAATGGCAATTGACTGACTGTCTCAATCAGAATCAGGACTGCAGCCTAGAGCAACAGGGGCTGAGAGGCACCGAAGAGCCTAGGTTTTGTCTGAAGGGGAAGCTGCTACTCTACTCAGGAAGAGGTTACTGCCATAGTCTTCTTTTTTTTTTTTTTTATCTTCAAGCTGAAATCTAGATTTGATTAAACTTTAAGTGTCTGTTAATATTTAATTTAAGTAATATTCTTCAAATATCCTGCACCCAGCAAACAAGAAACATTTACAGGCCATGTTTATACCATCAACCATAGGCTTTTAAATTTCCAACACCATGGAGACCACATGTATTTTGGCCAAGCTGCTGTCTCATATTGTTGGCACAGGGCAGAAGATGAACTGGTAGCTCTTCCATCTCCCTCCAGCTCTCTTTTGACTTTAAGTTCTGGGCCAGGTGTTTGTACTTATCCATTGTGAAATCTGGTAACTTGTCCCAGAGACACCAGCGTCGTTGAAGTTAGAGGTGATGAAAAACAGGTATTGGCTTTGTTGAGCTCTGTTAGTGTGGGAGACCTAAACCTGGCCTCCACTTTGAGATAACAAGCCATCCTCACATTTCCGAGTTAAGCACTAGGGTTAAGCTTCTGTTTAGAGATAAATTCCTATTTCTCGGCCTTCCCTGGCCGTCCCCGAAATCACGCGGTATGGGACCTCCCACCGTTGCTTGGTAACCCGCTGATGTCAAGAGCTCTGGCTTCCCCTGCTTCAGAACCCTATATATTTGCTACGCTTCCCCTGAATAAACGAGACTCGATCAGAGCACTGTCTTGTCTCCATTCTCCTGTCTCTTGTCCCTTTCTCATCCCCACCCCCCCCTCTAGGACTTTCATTGACTTACCCGTGGGTCGGGACATGTTAGGTTTTAATTTGTTTCTGTAGGCTATACTTTGTATTTTCTTTCCATCACTTTATATCTTTCTTTTCTTCCCAATTTCTGGCTTTACTTATTTTAGGTTTAGTACCAGCTACAGAAGAAATGGCCTCCATGACAGATTATCCAGCTTTAGCAATTATGTAAGTCTAACCTATGAATATATCCCTTGTTCTGTGTCCCTCTGCTGCTCTGATCAAACCTAACTGATGCAGAATTGATTGCTATTCTTTCTATTACAGGTGAGGGATCTGGAATACAGACAGCTGCAATAATTCAGGGTACTAGAGTTCCTACGTGACAGTCTTGGGAATTGAGTCAGATCTCCCCTTGTGTCTATATTGTTTAATCCTCTCTTCCCTGACATTTAAAGAAGTTGATTCTCACATTTGTGTAATCTTTAAAATAGCTGTTTCACAAAATATTTTCCCTTCATATTCAAGTAGCTTAGTCCTGTAACTCTCCCTCTACCATAGTTCTTCTATAATCTCTTGGCTTGCTGAAAATTTTGTAAGCCACATGTGTGTCATTCATATTTTAAGAGTTCTGAGAAGAAGTAATTGGTTCTCAAATGCCATGTAATTTTCTAGGTCTTTCTAGGAAGAAGAAGGAAAAAACTTTAAAGTTCCATTGTGTGCAGATTTTGTTCTGGGAACTAATGTGTAAATAATTAAAGCAAGAGTTAAAAAAAGAAGACACGGGTTCTTTCAGGTGAGTTTTCCCCCAGGTGATAGCTAATACATAGAGGGCTGTTATGGGCTGAAAGTGTTCCTCTCCCCTCTCCCCTCCAAAAAAGTTTATGTTGAAGTTGTGACCACGAGCATCATGTGACCGTATTTGTAGACAGTGTCTCTATAGAGGTGATTACTTTAAGAGGAAGTCATTAGGGTGAGCTTTCACCCAATACGACTGTTGTCCTTATAAAACAAGGAAATTTGAACCCAGACATGTATAAAGAGAAGATAGTGTGAAGACAGGGAAAATATAGACATTTATAAGCCGAGAAGAGATGCCTAAAATAAATCCTTTCCCTCAGAAGGAACTAACCATGCTGACATTTTGATCTCAGATTTCTAGAATCCATAACTGTGAGAAAATTAATTTGTTGTTTAAACAGTAGAATATGTGTACTTTGTTGTAGCATCCCTACCAAACTAATACAAATCCCAGATCAAAATTCAACTCTGAGTGTATAATGTATACATTCTTCCAACTATATCATAATAAAGAATAGGGCAAATAAACTAAGTGCTACTTGTTGTTATTGAGGAGAAAAGTACAGAGGAAAGAGGTTTTAGACAATGAAGTAGTTATAGAACTATAATTGTTTAAGGAAGGGTTCTATGAATACCACCCTGAACATGCCCAGTCTCATCTGTTTTAAATAAAGGAAGGACTATTAGTAGTATAGCTACCAATTTACCACGCGTTGAGTACTCACAACACAACTAAGTATTTTAGAAATATTAATTCAGTAATTACTTATGACAAATCTGTGAATGATAATTGAAAAATTATTCTTTTTATTTTACTGATAAGGAAACTGAGTATCCCAGAAAAGGAATTTGCTCATGTTTATGGCCAGATCCAAATTCAGGCTTAATGTCTATCAGTGTCTGATCTCAGAACCTGTGTTCTCAGCTGTTCATCCATTCTGGCTTTATTTCAGCACAATGCTTAGTGTTCACAATTGCCACCCTTCCCAGTCCAGTTATTGGCTTGGAGAGGCCTGCGTGGTTGTGATGCTATTTGGTGATTTGTTAAAAGGTGCCATAACACACCTCTATTCTGCCATCATGAAACCAGCTGGCAGCTAATATTGGTTTTTTTGTGATTATTTTTCCTGCAGTTTTTGTGCAATTTAAGTTTTGGATGAAGACTTGGTTCACACAGCCTAGAGGGCACCCACTGATGGAAGAATTATGTTGATTGAAATCTTCAAGTCACAGAGCCAATAATTAATTAGGAATAAGAAAATCATTTTAAAAAAATAAATTTATCCAGCTAACAAAGCCAGCTGATTCAACTGTAGAATTTAAATTCATAGCACTTGCTTAGACTAGCCAGTATTCAAATTTTAAATAATTTGTTTTTGGAAGGCTTTATGAAACTCTCCTCTGTTACAATGTATGCCATCTGGGATTTAGCATTTATAAAATGTGCAGTTAAGAGATGCCAAGAGAGTCCTCATGCAAACCAGATGGTACAATAACAACTCTGTCTTTATATTTCTGGCAGAAAGATAGGGCTTTGAATGGCTTGAAACTTATGTGAATAAATTAAGTCCAATCAATACTTCAGGGACATTACAGTTTCAATAGTCAGCTTACTTTCCTAAATATTTTCATCAATGTTTTCTTTCAGAGAAGAAAAACCAAAAGTGTAGACAATGGTTTCTTTTCATTGCTTCATGTCTGTATCCTTAAACAGTGTTTCAGAGGAAAACAACACCAATGACCTTTTAATATGGGAAAGAAAGTTTCTTTATTTTAAGTGTGATGTATGTGATTAAATCAGAAGCAAAGATGTTGAAATCTCTTATGAATCGGAAAAACCCACATCAAATAGGTTGAACAGCTTTATTACTGTACTAAAGAGAAAAAATACATGTGTAAGTTGACATTTTCCCAGTAATATATCTAACATGTCTTTAGCACAATAAGTTTCTCATAAACCCAAGCTCAGCACATAGAGCAGTGTGTTAACGATGCCTTGTTTTGCCCTAATCTGTTTCCTATAATAGGAGTTTTGTGACCTCTTCTAATTTCCTTTATTTTCTGTTATTGTTTTTATTTTCATCAGAATTCACAGTAAGGTCCTTATTAGATGAAGAAATCTTGTTAAAAGTAAAGGTCTGCTCAGATGTTTCCTTTCCCTTTTATGTAAAAATGTGCTTCCCCATCATAGAAGTGAATTTCTTCTGTAATTAGACATGAATAGCTTTAAAAAACAAAAGAAGTCTGCTTTGAAAACCAGATCTCTTGGGGTCAAGGGGCCAATCTCATTACCAAAAATATGTGTTTCTGGGCCATATGAGCTATTGAATTTCTTTCCCAATTAGCAGTGAATATTTTGTAGAACAAAGAAAGAGATCTTCAGTTTGTACTTTGTTAATTTTGGTTTTTCTTGAGAATATATTGGAAGCACAAGCTACCACAAATCTTTGTTTCTTATTCCTGATCTTTTCTCCTTTTTTTTTTTCTTTTGGTAATGGGGGTTGAACCCGAGGCCCTCATACTGAGCTGTATCTCCCAACCCTTTTGACATGTTTTATTTTGAGGCAGGGTGTTGGTAAATTGAGATCTTTCTGTAACAGCCTCCCAGATTACTGGAATTATAGGTGTGTACCACCATGCCCAGCTCTTTGCTTTTTCTTTTCCTCTCCCTGAGCAAATGAATATCCAGAACTCTGTTTTATAGATGGTTACAGCCCTAGGTAAATTCTTCATTCAAATACTGCTTCCTCACCTGAGCAACTATTTTGAAGGTAACAGTATGCAATATAACACCCATTGTTAAATTTCTATCATCTTGGTTTGGAATCCTGTATCACTGTTGTTTTGTTGTTGTTGTTTCTTATATTCATTTGTTTTCTTCTTGATTTTTTCTTTGTTTTTTCTCTTTAAAAAAATACTACTTCCTCTTGGCCAAGACTGGACTCCACGATAGGTGGAACACAAAGCAAAGCTGTGTTAGCTTTTTCCTATTTAGTTCACCTAGCTATCAGGAAACTGCCGTTGTGCCAGGAGATGCTGAAAAATTACAAACATAGCAATAAGAAGTTGACAGTGTCATTGCTCTACAGAGAAGAAGAAAGCCTCTGGAAGGAAACTCCATGTGCTGATCCTTGGGGTCTGTTAACCAAATTTTCTTTGGGCCCTTGGCAAAAGGACATGTTGTCTGGGCAGAAGGGCCTCTCAAAGTAGAATAGTTAAAAGTTCTGGGGAGTCAGATAATGGGTTGAGTTTTTAGAGTTTTATGAAAACAAAGGACAAAATAAGACCTAATTCTCTGAACTTAAGTGACAGATAGGAGGGTGCACAGGTCATTGGCAAGACAGTTCTCTGAATTATACTACTACTGCAGGTGTTTAGAGAGGCAGGGGGTAGTTTGTGGCTCCAATATGAAGGTCAATGAGGGGTGTGACTGGGATTAGTGTTACCCAGGTCTGATTCCCAGCATGTCTGCCATGTGTGTGGCACATATTTTCTTACTTTGGAAGAGTCCAGCAACATCTAGTCAGAATAGGCTGAAATGTAACAGAGGGCTAAAACAGTTGAAACATAGAATTCACACTATTAGTAAGATATTACAATTACTGAGAAGTTGTCATGACCTATGTGGTTCCTGAGGTTCTTGGGGTTAAGGACTGTGAGAGGGGGTTAAGGACTGTGAGAGGATGAGAAAAATAAAAGGAGACAAATCTGGAGTCAGATGGAGTCCTTCTCCTGATGGGAGGAAAGGTACTGGCTCCTCACTGCAGAGGGATTTATTTGTACCTTTTAGCAACTTAATGTCACATGACACCCTGTTGTCCTAGCAACCCACTGTTCAGATTGTCTTGGGGGTAGCTGTTCTCTGGGGTGAAGCAGCTTCTTCAGGTGGCTTGCCCTAGGCACTTTTTGTTCTTGGAATGGTCATGTTCCAGCCTTGCAGTTGTGGTCAATTTCCAGCTTCAACAGCTCCCAACAAGAAGTTAGTGTCTACATTACATGCAAAGCTGTGTTAGCACTTTCCATCAACTTCTGTCCACACGATTTTCTACTAATTTTTTGCCACTAATTTTGAAACCCAAAGAACAGTCTGAGATGCAACACGCCCCCCTCTCTTTTTTTCTTGGTCTCTC
Organism: Hydrochoerus hydrochaeris; assembly: GCA_004027455.1. Classification (NCBI taxonomy): domain Eukaryota; kingdom Metazoa; phylum Chordata; class Mammalia; order Rodentia; family Hydrochaeridae; genus Hydrochoerus; species Hydrochoerus hydrochaeris. The sequence goes on from PVLA01000414.1 coordinate 479,632, forward strand.
TCTCTCTCTTACCCTGTCCTCCCCCCCATTCCCCTGAGCCACAACCATACTACTTTCCAGTTTGTAAAACTATACTTTATAGTTTTGAATTTTATCTTATTGTAAAGTTAATTGATGATAATATTATGATTGTTAACTACCTCCTCCAGTTGTACCCACAAGGAAATGGAGATATTGTTATCCAGTTTTCCCATGACTGGAACAAAATACCACACACCTGCAACTTAAAGGAAAGGTATATTTCGGCTCAGAGTTTCAGTGGATTCAGTCCATGGTTGGTTGGCTCCAAAACAGAAACAGCATGGTAGAAGAAAGCTGTTTGCCTCATGGCAGCCAGGAACCAGAGAGAGAAGGGAGGAGCCAGGGACAAATATATACCCTTCCAGGTCATGCCTCCAGTTAACTGTTCCAACATGAGACTTTTGGAGACCATTTTAGATTTAAACCAAAACAGGCACAAACAAATGGAATAATTTGCCCCACATCTGATGGACTCATTTTCTAGCCCTGTGCTCAACCTCATTTTGAAGGGATGAAATAGAGAGAATCTTCAAGTTCAGAAGGATTCATTTATGCTTCTCTTTCTGCTCCCTAACCACTTTTGTCCAAAGGAAGTTTTCCCAAGGAAATGCCAGAGTGCCATGATCTTTACCATTTTAAAAAGTTTGTATGTTTTACTGTTTCACAGGAGAATTCAAGTCCAAGTCATGAGGACCACTGAAGACAAGAAATCCTTCTTATTCTTCCTTTTCCTCCTCATCTTCATCTCCAAATTTCTTCTTTATAATTGTTACCTTCCTTATTCTTTGCTTCCTTCTTCCTGTACCTGCTTTCTCACTATCTTTAGCATCATCTTCCGATAGCACACACCTTGGCTGGCTGATGGGTACATGAATTACTATATGAAATCCATCTTTGAGAAGCCTCTTTCAAGTTATATATATTTTTTCTCAAATACTGCACTATATAACACAGTTGTATCTAGATTTAAAAGGCCATCCCAAAGTTAATTGAGGAACAATCTTATTTTTATGACCATTGGGGTCAGGAAATGCATGACAGATTTTTTTTTTTTTTGTACCGGGGATTGAACTCACAACCTCATGCTTGCCAGGCAGGTGCTTATGCCGCTGAGCCAAATCCCCAGCCCAACAATCTTATTTTTATCTCAGAGTATCCACAATCTTGTTTGACTATGTTACTCTCTGGGCTAAAAATAAAATTTGTGTCTTTTCTTACAGTTAAGTAATGCTGCCCTTCAAGCTGCTTCTACTGCTATTCACATAGAAACCAGAAAAAGGAACAGTGACCCTTGGAGTTAATTTTATTGTAGTGTCTCTGCAGATGAAAGCTATATACTTTATCAAGTGGGCAAATAATGTACTTATCTTGGACAAAAAATAAGAGGAACAAACTGTTACTGACTTCAAAATTAGGCTCACAGAAGTCAATTTGCCCTTCCCATGAACTGCTGCAAGCCATGTGGGACCCAGGAAGAGAAACAACCAACAAATTTTTTTTTCTGTTCTGGGGATTGAACTCATGACCTAGCATTTTCCAGGTAGGTGCTTATGCTGCTGAACTAAATCTCTGGCCCAAGCCAATAAATTTTGATGTGCTGTGTTTTTATTTTCATTCTGTTTTCAAATATTTCTTAAAATTTTATATTTCTGTTTATAGTTCCTGCATAAAGTTTAGATTTTCCACATACTGATTTAAAATAATCAGGTATGGAATACCAATAATCTGCCCATTTGGTAATACAAGGTTACCATTTGAAGATCAAATGATGATTATCGAAGGAAGACAATGCAAACTTCCCTACAAAAATCTTTATAATCTTGTGTTGTTTTCAATTCTTTGACATGTAGCCATTAGCCCTTCATTTAGAGTACTTTGTTGGATGTGCTTGGAGATTTTAACTAGTAGTATACTAAATTCTCCAGATAGGTAAGTCATGCACCAGAAGTTTCTTAGCCATTTGTTGGATATCAGTTTGAGAGGAAAGCATTTTTAACAGCCCAAACTCCTCTCAACTCTGATATCCTTGCATATCAGGTAACTAGAAACATATCAGTTTCCAAATATTTGAAAAAGGATTTGTATCTAGAATGTATATATATTAGTCTTATAATTCATTAGTGAGAAGATAACCTAATATAAAAAAGTGAGAAAAAGAATTGAAGATGTAAGAATAGCTGAGAAGTACATAAAAAGTATTCAATAGGTAAATGCAAATTAAAGCCATAATATGCCATTTCATACCCAGTATGACAGTAGTAAACAAAAAAGACAACAACAAGGTCTGTCAAGGATGTGAAGAGATTGAAGCCCTCATACACTGTTAGTAGCTGTATGAAATAGTACAACCAATTTGTGGGGGTTTTGTTGTTGTTGTTTTTAAAGAGAAAAAACAATGATACAGAATTTAAAAACTAGCTACTAGGGGGCTAACAATAATTAATATATTGGATATTATCTTCAAAGTAGTTGCTCAAATTACAAGATATAGGCATGGATTCAACCAGGGGAGCCAGGCTTTTGTCACCACGAGGTGAGTTCCAATTCACCAGCGCTGGACCAGGGAGAGTTTGGGACCATTGCTCCCAGTGGCTGGGTGCCCACTCAGCACCCTAGGACACTGGAGTAGGCTTGAGAGGTTTTGTGGGCTTGAGTAGACCCCACCAAGTGACCTTCATTCAACCAGGGGAGCCAGGCCCACTGAGCAAGGGGAACCAAGACTGCATGAATACCAAGAGCTGAGAGCACAGGAGGTGATTTCCAACACATCCAGGGAAAGCTTTAGAACATCACTGGAAACACAGAAATATAGGAAAATGACAAAGCAAAAGACCAAAATACAATCAACATCCAGCCCATCCCAAGAAACTCTAGGAGCCATGTACATAGAACAAAATACTAGTCATACACCTGAAATGCCTGAAATGATATCAACTGAAATAAATAAGCAAGTACAGGGAGCTATGAAGGTACTCAAATCAGAAATAATCTCCCAGGTAAAAGAAGAAATGATAAAAGTAGTGAAAGAAATACTGAACACATCTAAAGAAGAAACAGCTAAAAAAACAGAGGAAAAAAATCAAAAAGATAGAATCCCTGGTTGAACAGTATAAGAAACAAATAGAATACATGAAGCAGATTCAAAGAGATATACAGGAAATCAAAAGTTCTATTGAAAGTTGCCAAAAATGCCTCAACAAAACTGAAGATAGAATTTCAGACCTTGAAGATAACATTGTAGCTAGTGAACAGGAAAGGAAAGATCTTCTAAAAATAACAAGATATCAGGAAATAACAATTCAACAGCTCCAAGATGATGCAAAGAAAAACAACATAAGATTAATAGGGATAACTGAAAAAGAAGGGGACAACACAAATGATATCAAGAGGCTATTTACAGAAGTAATAGCTGAAAACTTCACAAACGTGAGTATGGAAACTGACATACAGATTAATGAAGCATATAGAACTCCAAATAGCTATAACCAAAACAAAACTATGCCCAGACATATAATAATCAACATCCCAGAAATCCAACATAAAAACAGACTATTAAAAGCTGTTAGAGAGAAAAAATAGATTACCTAAAAAGGAAAACCTATCAGAATCACAGCAGACTTCTCAACACAAACAATGAAATCAAGAAGAGCATGGAGTGAGGTATTCCATATCCTAAAGGAAAATGACTTCCAACCCAGATTGATGTACCCTGCAAAACTGTCCTTTAAAATGGGTGGAGAAATAAGATATTTCCATGACAAAGAACAGCTAAAGAACTTCATGATCACCAAATCCCCCTACAAAGAATACTGAAAGACATTCTAGATACACATAGGAAAACACCACTAAGCAAAACAGACAATTAAACAGAATGGAAAGGTAAAGATACAATGGCAGAAAGATAGCATATAAACAATAAACCAATATATAACAGTTATAACCATTAATGCAAATGGCCTCTCACCAATTAAAAGAAACAGACTGGCAGAATGGATCAAGGAGCAACATCCAACCATACACAAGAAACCCATCTAACCCAAAAGGAAACTCATAGACCAAAAGTCAAAAGATGGAAAACAATTCTCCATGCAACAGGAACTCAAAAAAAAAAAGTGGGGGTAGCTACTCTGTTTGCAGACCATGTGAACTTCAAACCAAGAATGGTCCAAAGAGATAAAGAAGGTCACTACATACTACTTAGGAGAAAACTGCAAGAGGAAGAGATAACAGTCTTAAATATATATGCACCAAATTGTAGAGCACCCAACTACACAAAGCAAGTATTAACAGAAATGAAAAATCAAATAAGCACAATTATAACAGGAGACCTTAACATGCCATTGAAACAAAGGCATAGATTAGGCAGAAAATCAGCAAAGAAATAACAGAATTGAATCATACCTGTGAACAAATGGACTTGATAGACATACACAGAGTGTTGCATCCAACAACATCAGAATGTACATTCTTCTCAGAAGTACATGGGACATTCTCTAAAATGGACCATATACTAGGCCACAGAACATATTTAAGTAAATGCAAAAGAATTGAGATTATCCCATGCATGTTATTGGATCATAGCCATGAAACTAGAAATTAATGATAAAAGTAACTGCAAAAACACCTCAAACACATGAAAATTGAATAATTCACTCTTGAGCAATAAGTGAATTACAGAGGAAATTAAAGAAGAAATTAAACAACATATACAAGCAAACAAAAAAAATACAACTTACTGGAACCTGTGGGATGCAATGAAAGTGGTCCTCAGAGGAAAATTTATTGCAGTGAATTCACACATTAGGAAAACAGAACTAACACAAATAAACAACCTAATACTACAAACTCAAACATCTAGAAAAAGAAGAGCAAGTCAAGCCCAAAGCCAAAAGAAGGGAGGAAATTATAAAGATCAGAGCAGAAATTAATGCAATAAAGACTAAGAAAACAATACAAAGAATCAATGAATCAAAGAATTGGTTCTTTGAAAGAATAAATAAAATTGATAAGCCCCTAGCCATCCTAATTTAAACAAGGATAGAAAAGACTCAAATTCACCCAATACAGAATGAAAAAGGTGAAATCACTACAGACTCTGTGGAAATACAGAAGATCATCAACACCTATTTTGAAAGCCTCTACTCTCACAGGTTCGATAACACAGATGAAATGGACAGTACAGATTCATAGAAACATATGAACCATCAAAGCTGGATCAAGAATATGTAAAACTTCTGAATAACCCAATTTCTATTAATGAAATTGAAAATGTAATTAAGTCCTTAGCAACAAAGAAGAGCCTAGGCCCAGATGGATTCACTGTGAAATACTACAAGAAATACAGAGAAGACTTAATGCTGACATTCCTCAAACTCTTCAATGAAATTGAAAGGAAAGCAATTCTCCCTAAGTCATTCCTGGAAGCAAATATTACTCTAGTACCAAAACCTGAGAAAGACCCAACTAAAAAAGAGAACTACAGGCCAATCTCCCTAATGCACATAGATGCAAAAATTCTTAATAAAATATTGGCAAACAGGATGCAGCAAATCATCAAGAAGATTATACACCATGACCAATTGGGATTCATCCCAGGCATGCAGGGATGGATCAACATACATAAATTAATAAATATAGTCCACCATATCAATAGAGCCAAAAGTAAGAATCATGATCATTTCTTTAGATGCAGAAAAAGCTTTTGATATGGTCCAATATTTATCTATGATAACAACTTTACAGAGAATTGCAATAGATGGTCTTTACCTCAATATTATAAAGGCCATCTATGATAAACCAATAGCCACCATCATATTAAATGTCCAAAAACTGAAATCCTTTACCCTAAAGTCAGGCACAAGTCAAGGATTCCTTTATCACTGCTCCTATTCAATATAGTGCTAAAGTACTAGCCAGAGCAATTAGACAAGAGAGAGAAATATAAGGAGTAAGGATAGCAAAAGAAGAAGCTAAATTATCTTATTTGCAGATGACATGATACTCTACATAGAAGACCCCCAAAACTCCATTGATAGACTCCTAGATATAATAAATAAATGTAGTTGGATATGAAGTCAGCACTCAAAAATCAATAGCATTCCTATACACTAGCCACAAAATCACTGAGAGAGAAATAAGAGAAACCACATCCTTCATAGTTGCATCCAACAAAATGAAATACTTAGGAATCAATCTAACAAAAGAAGTAAAAGACCTATTCAGGGAAAATTATAACACCCTGAAAAAGAAATCGAAGCGTACCTCAGATAATGGAAAGATATCCCTTGTTCATGGATAGGAAGAATAAATATTGTGAAAATGGCCATTCTCCAAAAATTGTTATACAGATTCAATGCAATCCCAGTGAAAATACCACTAACATACCTCATAGATCTAGAGAAATCACTCCTAAAATTCATCTGGAGCCAGAAGAGACCTAGAATAGCAAAGGCAATTCTAAGCAGCAAAGCCAAGGCAGGAGGCATCACAATCCCTGGCTTGAAGTTATACTACAAAGCTACTGTAATAAAATCAACATGGTATTGGAATAAAAACAGACCTGAAGATCAATGGAATAGATTAGAAGATACAACTATGAACACACTCAGCCATCTTATCTTTGATAAAGGGGCCAAGCATGTTCACTCTTTAATAAATGGTGCTGGAAAAACTGGCTATCCATATGCCAAAAACTAAAATTAGACCCATGCCTGTCACCATATACTAAACTAAAATCTAAATGGATCAAAGATCTAAATATTAAAACATAAACATTAAATCTGTTAGAAGACAAAGTAGATAAAAATCTTGAAGACATAGAGGTAGGTAGAGAATTAATGAACAAGAAACAAACTGCATGGGAAATACTTCCCAGAATCAATAACTGGGATCACGTTTTATTTAAAGAGTTTCTTCATGTTGAAAGAAATCTCCAGCATAGTGAGAAGAAAGCCCACAAACTGGGAAAAAATCTTAGCGAACTGTCTCTCAGACAAAGGACTTCTGTCTAGAACTTATAAAGAATTAAAAAAAAGTCAGACCCCCGAAGTTCAAAGACCCAATACAACAATGGGCATCCGAGATGAATACACAGTTCTCAGATGAAGAAATATGAATGGCAAATAAATACATGAAAAAATGTTCATCATCATTAATCATTAGAGAAATGCAAATTAAAACCACAGTGAGATTCCATCTCACTCCAGAAAGAATGGGCAGGATCAAGAAAACTACCCACAACAAATGCTAGAGAGGCTGTGGGGAAAAAGGAACACTTCTGCGCTGTTGGTGGAAGTGTAAACTGGTGCAACCACTGTAGAGGTCAGTCTGGAGGTTCCTAAAGAGCTGGGATTGGAAGTCCCATTTGACCCAGCTATTCCACTCCTAGCTATATTCCCAGAAGAACTGAAAACATCTTACCACAGTGATATATGTGCACCCATGTTTATAGTGGCAAAATTTGTAATAGTTAGATCTTGGAAACAGCCTAAGTGCCCATCAACTGAGAAATGGATAAAAAAATCATGGTACTTTTATACAATGGAGTACTACTCAGCTATAAGGAATGATCACATTGAGATATTTATAAATAACTGGATGTAACTTGAGTTCATACTCATAAGCAAAATAAATCAAACTCACATGTATAAATACCGTGTAGTCTCCCTAATGTAAAAAATGGTAAGAGTACTGAAGATTTTATGGTAATCATGGTTCACCATTATACTGCTTTGAAGTCTTATAATGTTTTCATTCATTGGTTGGAATGGTTTTATTCTGTTTTGTTTGATGTTATTATGTGTGATTGTATGAACAGCTACTTTGAAGAAAACAAGACAATATGGCAGCCATTGCTGATTTAATATCATCTTGCTTTGAAGTCCTAACATGTTTTTGTTCTTCTATTACCATTGGTTCTATCATGTGTCTTATTGGATTTTAGTATGTATGATAGTATAAACAAATTTTTATAGAAAATGAGATATTATAGTAGCCATTGTTCATTTTATGTTATTTGGTTCAGAATGCCTTGCAATACTTTCATTCTCTTGAATGGCTTTATCCTCTTTTGTTATGTTTGATATTATTATGTGTGAAGCTAAATCAACTATTTCAAAGAAAGAGACATTATGGTACCTATTGTTAATATCCAGTTGTCTTGTTGTGAAGTGCTGTGTTGCTTACATTGTTCTGTTCTGATCTGCTTTGTTCTGTCCTCTTTTGTTTTATTCTCTGTAAAGTAAAAAAAATTTTAAAAAGATATAGGCATGAAAAATTGATCAAGCAATATAAGGAACAAACCATTCTTTTCAATGGACTAATAGAAATTAGTAGTATAATTATGTTGGCTAATTTATATATATATTCTTTTCCCTTCTGGTATGACCAATTTGATAATTTCTTTTTATATACAGTATATTTTATTTCTAATATATAATGAAATGTAATTAACATAGTAATCAAAGATATTTATGGGGTACAGTGTGAAATTTTAATACTTGTATACAAGTGTAATGTTCAAATCAGAGTAATTGGTGTATCTATCTCTTTAGACATTCATCATTTGTATTGATGAACATTCAAAATCCTTTATACTAGTATTTTGAAATATATAATTGTAAATCATAGTTATTCTATGCTATAGAAAATTAGAAGTTCATTTTGGCAGTTTCTTACAGCTAAATATAATTTATCGTATAACCCAGCAATTCCCTTCTATGGTAAAATATACCAATATATTTACACAGGGACTTTATGTGAATCTTCATAGCAATATTACTCATAATTGCCAAAAAAGAGAAACAACTAAAATGTCCATCAGCTGCTGAATGGGTAAAGAATATTTGGGGCATTAACATGGTGAAATATTATTTACCAATAAAAATGATGAAGTTCAAAATTTATACTTTGAAAAGATTAGACACAAAAGAATGTATATTGTGTAATTCCCATTATACGAAGTGCTAATAAAAGCAAATGTACACAGAAAAAACACATTAGTAGTTTTGTAGAATTGGAAATAGAAATAAGAGTCCATCACAATTGAATATGAAGGAAATTTTTAGTATGATAAAATACTTTAAAATTAGATTATGGTAATGGCTATACAACTGTAAATTTACTAAAAAATATTAAATTTGGATGATTTTTGAGTGAATTAAATTGGTAAAGTAAATGGGTAAATGTTAAGGAGTACAAAGTATATACCTTGATAATGTTGTTTAAAAGACCTCCAAAATGAACTAGAATGGTTCTAAATTTTATAGAAATTATATTTCATATTCTGTGCCTAGTTGGCCAGTATTCTGTTCAAGACCTGTTTAATGGACATACCAAAAATTAAATGTGCCTCAAAATATTCATGATGAATGTGTCAGGCTTGAACATCCAGTGTCCTATCCATTTCTGAAGGAAAAGGCCCAAGTTCAGTGCTGTGAAACTTTCTGGCTGCCTTCCAAAGAGGGAGGCTGGAGTGAGCTTTGCCCTGGAGTGACACTCCTTGTCAGTGATTAACCAGCTCCATAGGAAGGTTGCTCTGACAATCTTCTGCTCTGCCTGGAGAGAGAGATCCGGTTAAGCTTTGGTGAGCAGAAAAAATGTCCACTCGCTACCACCAAGCTGCTAGTGATAGTTACCTGGAACTTCTGAAAGAGGCTACCACACGAGACCTGAATCTTTCCGATGAAGATGGAATGACACCAACTCTGCTAGCAGCCTACCATGGCAACCTGCAAGCCCTGGAAATCATCTGCAGTAGGGGGTAAGTTTACCCTGATGTTTTCAGTTAGAGACAGTATTTATGACAGGATTTCATGGGGGGCAGCAAGAAGCAGAGAAGCCAGTGAAGATAGTTTGTTCTCTTTATAAGCTAAACAATTGGCCTTTTAGAGAAAGAGAAATCTATGCTAGTGGTGCTTCCTTTTGTACAGAGAATTGGCACCATGGGAGCGGCCTATTTCTAAGCCACACACAGAGACGAGGCCCTTTATTCTAAGGCTTTGCCATCTTTCTTGGTTAGGGAAAGATATTTTAATTCTATGGATTTAAAAGTCTTGCCCATGAAATTTAAGTACTTGACTCTTCAAAGAGAGGTTACGATCCTACTTGGTTTTGTCACCCTTACTTGGGACAAATGATGAGTTTTTATTTTTCCACTATTAAAATTCTATTAGCATTCTTTTATTAGCATTCAAGTCTATGATTTATGATGAGAATGGCTGGCTTTCCAAGCTATAAAAGGAAGCTTCGGCCCATCTTAACATCTTTATCTGTCTGGTCAGCACTCACATAGTCACACACACAGCTTGCAGACATTATATTTTAATACAGTGTTACACAGTTTTCTCCTGCTTATTTTGGCTGTTATCAGGTGGGCTAGGGTGCTGAAAACTGTGACTCAAGTAAAGTAAAGAAAGAAATATGAATGAGTGAGCCAAGTGAATTCAAGTCAAACATACTTAGTATGTGATATACCACAGTCCCTCTTTTGTTTTCTTCTTTGCCAGCCACAGGTTGATCAACAACCTGTCATGGCGGTCAGATTTGAGAGGGGCAAATAAACAAGTCATTTAATATGTTTTATAAAAGTGGAAATAGAGGGCACTAAATAAACAACACAGACCTCCATCCCAACCTCAGGGTAAGAGGAGGCTTTTCCTGAGGAGATGGGATTGAAAAAATAAGTAGTGGATCAGGAAAGACAGAAGGAAGCCAGTTGCCTCTTAAGATTGAGCACTGTGCATTCTAGGAGCTGAAGAAGCTGAGTGTGACAAGACTTGGTTCGAATAGGGACAGGACTAGAATAAGCAGTAAAACCACATCACAAAGAGCCTTGTAAACTCTGTTAAGGAGTTGAACTTTATCTTAATGGCGTGGAAGCCATGTCTTGTGTTTATCCAGGAGAACCTGAGATAGACTTATGTTTACAAAAACAGTAAATCCTTGTTTGTTCCACACACGTCCTTGTAATCCAAAGCACTTATACCATATTTCATGTCAAATTTTCCCAGAAGGTATAATGGAAACTCAGATGATTATTTCCACAATGTAAAAATATTCATGTAAAAGTGATTTTAATACTGTAATATAATAAAAAAGAAAATATAAAATACATAGAAAAATAAACAAATTAACCTGAAGTTAACTTTCAAAATCTTCATGGATGGTGTGAGACAGACAAAAGAAGGGAGGGTTATTGTGTAGGATGACTTTCACTGTCACTAGTACAATCACTACTATCTACTGGTTCAGTAGAATTTTTTTCTTGCAAATTTAACAAAGAACCTATCCAGTGACACTTGTTTTTGCCTCATCTTGAGGATTTCATGGAAATCTGACATAGTAAGTTTAAGGAGATTCATTACTCACTGCTATAGCACTATTTGGGTGTTTTTTCTACACAATTTTATAGTGTTTCCCACATTTTACATGTCTCCCTAATCTCATTCGAAGTGAAGGATTCTTCTGCTTTTTTCTCCTCCTCCTCTGCAAATGAGAGCTCCTCCATAATCTCTTGCCATTGGGAGATCACCCACTATCCTAAAGAGAGAGGGAGGGAGAAAGGAGGAAAGAAGAAGTGGGAGAGAGAAAGGGAGAGAGAATTTACCAAGAACAGAAACTTATTTCTCACAGTTTCAGTCACTGGAAAGTCCAAGACCAAAGTATTGACAGGTTCAGTGTCGGGGGAGAACTGTTCTCTGGCTCTAAAATGGTTCTGAATGTCTTGCTGCTGTGTCCTTTGAGGAAGAAGATGCTGTGTCCTCATGTGGTGGAAGGGGCAGAAGGGGGTGGGGAAGAAGAGACAAATTCCCTCCATCATCCTTTATCAGGGCATCTAATCCTATTAATGACTCAATCATCTCCTTAAGACCATACTTCTTTGTACTGTTGCATGGGAGATCAGGTTTCAGCATGAATTGTGGAGAGGACACAAACATTCAGACCTTAGCAGCATGTACACAACTGAAAATCTTTTTTAGATGTATTGACAAATTGCCCTTCAGAAAGTGAGTAATCGTTTTGCCAGTATTACGTCCAAATTACATATCAGTGTAGAGTTTATGTTTTTGGCTACTGGTGAGATTACAAATTATTTTTATATTTAGCAGCCATTGTATTTCCACTTCTGTAAACCCCATATTATAACTTTGTTCCACTTTTACATTGGCATCTTCAATGTTGCTCATTGATTTATAAAAATGCTTTTTAAAATTTAACAATATTAATCCTTTGTCAAATATATTATACATATTACAATTCATAACTGATGTTTCGATAATTAATATTTTATATATAAATGCAAATATAAATATGTGTAATTTAAGTATAGACTTTTTTTTGAAGGTAGTAAAATACAGCAGAAAAGTATAGACTTTTACGCACATATGAGTCTATCTTTATTATATAATTCTAACGTGGAGAGTGATTCATGCCTAAATTAGAAAGATATTTTCTTTAACTTTTTAGTTTTATTTTTTATATTTATTAATTTTTTGAGACAGGGTCTCACAATGTAGTGTAGGCTGGCCTTCAACTCATGGTGATCCTCCTGCCTCAGCCTCCTGAGTACTGGCCTTATAGGCATATGCCATCACCCAGATTCATTTTTTATTTCAAAGATTTTTATTTGTGTACAATTTATTTTGTTTTAAGATCAAAGGTTATGCTCTAACTTTGCATTCTCCATGTTTTTAATACTATGTGCCAACACAATTTTTTATGTAGTCTTTTCTCCACTAATTTGAAAGTATAACATAATTTCTCATGTAACATCAAAAACCAGTCCATTTATTTATGTTTATTAAACACTGGATATGGACCCCAAAATTCATCTAACAATTCATTTTCTAGTCTTTCTCAAATCTTATTTTCCCACTGATTCTCCTTCATCTCAGTTTTTATTTCCTTATCTGAAAAGCATTAAGATCTGCTGTGTTAAGTTGGCCTGGCAAAAGCTAAAAACAAAGTCTTGTGAAAGTTTTCAGAAGTCATCTCCCATCTTGACCCATCTTTAGTGTGAGATCAAATTGCTAATGAGATTTAATGAGGTTAAAGATGGTTAAAAAACTAAAACTTGAATTTAGCCAATTAGTTATCAAAATTCATTCCAGCCTGATAATTTAATTATTTCTCATTATCTGAATAAGACCACAGATTTTGTGGAGACCACTGATATCAAAATTCTAGCTTTCTTACAAAGCTGTTTTTCTTTCTTTTTTTAAATTTAAAGATCAAAAACATTGATTACATGTATTATCCTATACTAGCATGTTAGTAATATTTCTATTACTGGGATAAAATCTCAGACATGCACAATTTAAAGAAAGAAAATGTATTTTTAAAAAATTTTATCAATATATATTTGCAATACATAAGGATTACATTCAGTGGGGGGGTTGATACATATACATAATGTATCTTGATTATTTTTATTCTCCCTCCCCCAACATGTGATCCTCTCATCCTTCTTCCCCAGATCTCCTTCCCTTCTCTACAGGGTCTACCTCCCTGTTTGTTTCTTTTTTAATATGGATCTTTTATTTATTTTGCTCTTTAAATTACTTATGGAAGGATTTATTCTGGCTCATAGTTTTGGAGGTTTTGGGCCATAGTGGGCTGGCTCCAAGGCAGAACCATGAAAGCAGATATACTATAGACATAAACAAAAACTATACTACCTTTTCTGTATTCATTCACTGTTGGTAGATACAGGTTGGTTGCATAGTTTATTTGAGCAGTTGTCTCTTTATGGCATTTAATTTGAATCCAGTCTTTTAATTTATATGTAAAGCTGAGACAGACATCCTTATTCACTGGTCTTTGCTCAAATGTCTGACATTTTCTTATGACAAATCCCTAAAACTAGAATAGTTCATTCAAAAAAGTGCTGTTTTAAAGGCTTTTGATATGTATTGTGCCAGGAAATTATTGGTCCCTCAGAGTTTCTTTCTTCACACTCCTACTAAAATAAAATGTTCTCAAATCATTACTTATCTGATAGGCAAAAAGAAAATGGTAATGTATATCTTGATTTGCATTTCATTGATTATTAGCAAGTCCTAATATTCCTTTTTATGTAAAAAAAAAAACATTTTTGAAAGAATTGCTTTTTTCTAAGAACATCTTGACAAAAAATCAGCTCAATTTCAAAAGGAAAAATTGCAATGGAACAGATGCTTAGAGTAATTTAATTTAAGCAAATGGTCTAGTTAGTGACAATAATACCAGGCCAGCTTAAAAATTATTGCCCAAACGCACTGATTACCAAAATAAAAGGAAACTATAAATTAGTTTTAAATCTCTTTGGTTAATTTCTTTTTTGGGGAAAAAGCAATAGGAAAAAAATCAATGGTATACTGAACTCAGACCAAAGAAACCATATCATTTCCATGTTGGACTTGGATCATCAAATGAAGAGATCAGTTTGTGAATACCTCAGCAGGTATATAAGATGGTGCAAACAAGAAATGTGAAAGAGGACAAGGAATGAATTTAGGAAGACTCTGTGAAGCTTGTCAGCAGGAAGTATTTTTAAGTTTTACATTGATTTGAAAAGTTGTCTTTAAATAGAATTTTTAAAAGTAGAAATAGCTTACACACACTGGGAAAATTATCCCACTGACAGTTTCATTTATGAATTTGGATATTTGTGTTTGAAACTTTCTTTTAAAAAATCCTACCATTTTGATCATCTTAGGTTGTCTTCCTGTCCTTTTTCTAGTACTAAAAACATCATTTAAAACTCACCAAAATGGGGGTATTCCAATATGTTAAGGCTTTGTGCATATCGATATAATCTAGACTTCTTAGTACACTGTCACTTCCCCCCACATTCCTTCCAATAATTGCTTTTTTAGCTTATCCAATCCAAGGATAATTTCAGGCAAATTTAATCAGCATGTTTTTGTTTATGTCTATAGTAATGTCTTGTATGTTTTCCAATCTTTCTTTGAAATATAGAATACTTACAAAGTCATTTGAATATGGTGTTTGGATAAAATAAATAAAAAGTGAAACCATGTGTTTGGAGATGAAGTATAGTACTGGGCCCTGCTAAGATGCACAACCATGCCAAGGTTGAGAGAGATCTCCTTTGATGCAGAACAATTAAATCAGGCCGACTAACGAGAGCCTTCTTGAAAGAGGCCGCGCAACAAAACCACGATATTCAATATTTGCTTTCCTTAGATTTGGTTTCATTTCCCTTTCTTCTCTTTCTCACATTTTGCTCTTTGCCCTAACTCCATGTAATGTGGTCACACTGATGTATACTCTGAGTTCCCCAAATATGTCAAGTAATGTCACCCATGTGTGTATCTGCTCATCTATTCTCTCTGAGGAGGGAGAGATTGCCAGTTTACAGGCTGAATCTAGTCCTCAATATGTTTTATTTGGACTTTGCTATGTTTTTCTTTTAAATTTGAGTCACTAATTTTTAAAAATGTCATGAAATTCTGGATTTCTCAATTCATTTTGAAAATAGAGGCTCTAGAAATATTGTTTCTACTTTTATTCAAGATAACATCAGGCACAGCTGAGATTTCAGTTACCCTTTCTAGAAGGAGCATGCACTTTGACTTTGCCTCTGTTGAAAGAACCTGGCCCCATTCAGTCACTTACATGTTCCTGCTTGACTTCCCTGGGTTGGTTTGAGATTTCTGAGAGGAGATACAGATGATGAAGGAGTGAAAAAACATTTTATAATTATTTAATTCGGAAAACAACATAAGTATCTCACAAATTAAGTAAGATTGTAAGTGCTTTAAACCCATAGGAACTGAAAATTTACCACATGTGTGAAAAGAAATAAATACATGAAATTAAGGATTATGCATTTAGAGATGAGGGACATAATAACAAGTAACATTTATTGAATATTCATGGTATACCAAGCACTTTTCTAGGCTGTATATATACTAACATTTAATTTGCATGACAATTCTGATTAGGTAGTAGGTTTGGGAGTTTTTGTTATTGTTTGTTTTTTGCTTTCAATGCTTGGGATTGAACCCAGGGCCTATATACATGACTCTTTCTTAATTTTTTATTTTAGATAAGATCTTGCTAAATTGCTCTATTTCCCAGGTCAGGCTTGAGCTTGCGGGCACTTTGCCTCAGCCTCCCAAGTAGGTAGGATTATCAACATCTATTTTCTCAATTTAAAATGAGGAAAGTAAGTCAAAGAAAAGATAAACTAGAGGACTTGCAGCTGGAAAGATAGAAAAACTGAAATGTTTTAATATAATACTTTGTTAGACTTAAACACAGGCTTGATCCAAAGTATGCTGTCTGTTACCTTTAGGCAAATCAGTTAAGCTTTCTGAATCTTACTTTACTTCTGCCATAATGATTCCTATCTGCCTTCTGGAAGAGAGAGATTGTGATGCACGGTGGTGGGCAGTGAATGTGAAAATGCTTTGGGACTGGAAAGCAGGAAGCAGTCAGGAGTTCCCAGAGAAGGGTTATTAGTCTGACTCATTAAATTGCATTTCACTGGCCCACTGGTTGGGTTACTCATACCAGTGCTGCTCTTTCCAGCCTATAGTGGGCCTATAAATCACCTGATGACCTTGTTAAACTGTAGACTCTGACTCAGTAATATCTGTGCTGCAGTTCAAATTTCTACATTTCTAATGAAATCACAAATGTTGCTGAGGCTGCTGGCCTGGGAACCAAACTCTGAGTAACAAGAAAATACTCCAAGTAGAGAGGTTACTCTGCATTATCATATCAGTTGCAAGGGTGTGGATCTTCTCTTCTGTTTGTGCGTTCTACTCACTAGTAGTGCTAACCATGACTTTCTTTCCTGTCCATGCTTGGGGCCTCTCACAGGAAGCTGGTGGCCTTGGGCAGGATTCTACTGGTATTCATTCATCCATAAATGAATGAATTTACTGGGCTCCTACTCCACGCCTCAGTTTCAGTGCCAGGCATTAGGTCTGTTGCTTCAATATCATCATAATATCCTTTTTCCACTTAGATTAAACTCTTGTAGAATTATTCATTTATATGATACTATAAGTAAGCTGAGGGACAAATAGAGGTACTCTATGCTTTGTGTGAATAAGGGTTATAGCAGACACTGTTTATTACCTACTCAACATCAATTCCCAATTCTCTTTTTTTTTCTTGCTGATGGCATCTGTTTTTGTTTATTTGTCTGTTTCTTCTGTTGTTTATTTTCCCACAGGGTAGCAGAGTTGTGTTAGAATCAGCTCTTACCAGTTCCTGAGAAGTTACTGTTAAATTTTTAGGAATTTTGAGAATGTTAAACAATTATTAAAGCAAAATATAAATTTACAACTTAATTGCATTTAAAAGGTAGTACTTAGCTGTGTGTGGTGGTACATTGCCATAATATCAGCACTTGGGAGGCTGAGGCAGGAGGACTGAGAGTTTGAGGCCAGCCTGAGCTACTGAACAAGTTTAAGGCCAGCCCGGACTATGTAATGAAACCTTGTCTCAAAAAAAAAAGTTTCAAAATCCATTAGTTCCAAATGATTTTACTAAACTTTACTATTGTCTGTGCTCTTAAGATTATCCTTACCTTATATCTATTTGATGGAAATAATTTATAATAGGAAACTACTGTGTACCTCTTCCAAACTCTATGCCCAAGGATGTCACATTGGTAACTTGAGATTTACCATGGTGAGTAAATTTGAGCACAAAAATTGGCATATTCTATAAATCAGGAATTAGGGGTTTTTTTTGCCCTGAATGAGTCAGTTACTAAACATTCGCCAGTATACCATTGGATAGTCCTATTTCTAAATTCAAGGAAAAATTCTAATTTATCTAGACATGGTATTCAATTTCCCTTCCCTTAGGCTTGTGGACCAACTGACCAATGAAATATGAAATCTGTCCTGCTAGAGGGTTCCTTGTAAAGTTTTTCTTCTAAAAAGGAGATATATGGTAGTGGTTTTTTGTTTTGTTTTGGTTTGGGTTTGTTTTGTTTTTGGTCATCTGAGATCTGGCTGTGATCTATCTAGATTTACAACAGCTATCATATGTCAACAACAAGGCAGGACAAACATGTTATACTAACAAGCATTTTGTTTACTTTTTTAAAAATTTCTACTTTTTGGATTTGTGTTCAGAGGAAAAAATTCAATATGCCTGTTTCATATGTTTTCTTCTAGAGGGGACCCCAATAGATGTGACATCTGGGGAAACACTCCTCTACATTATGCTGCCTCCAATGGCCATGCTCACTGTGTCTCATTCCTGATCAATTTTGGTGCAAACATCTTTGCCCTGGATAATGACTTAAAGACTCCTCTAGATGCTGCTGCCAGCAGGGAGCAGAGCGAATGTGTTGCCCTCCTGGATAAGGCTGCCACTACCCAGAATGATGTAAACCCCAAGAAGGTCACCAGGTTGAAGGAGCAGGCTCAGAAGAATGCCAAGCGGCAAATCAAAGACTGTGAAAAGCTCCAGGAGAAGCATCAAAATAAGATGGCCCGAGCCTACAGTAAGGAAGAATCTGGGACTCTTCCTTCTTCCAAGGGCACCTTCTCCAGGTCATCCTTCTCAAGTGCTTCTGCTTCCAGTACATTTGGATCACTCTCTAAGGGCATTAAAGATACCTTCAAGTTGAAGTTCAAGAAAAACAAAGATACAGGAGAGCAGATGAGCAATGAAGGCAGAAGTGGACAGAGGAATGTGATGGAAATGTTCAGAGAGGAGGAGGAGGAGGAAGAGTCATTCCCAGGGGACTTCAAAGAGAAGCTCACATTCTCAGCAGAGGAGGACAGCAATGTACAACATGAATCCATTCTCAACCGTCCGGGTCTAGGAAGCCTTGTTTTTAGGAGCAGCCGAGTGTTAGGCTCTGAAGATCTCTCAGACAGCAAGAGAGAGTTGGAGTTTAAAATGCCTCGTGAATTGCTCCAAAGACAAGGAACAGCAGAGGCTGATGAAGCTGAGGCTGAAGAGGCAGAGGAAAATGGCCTTGTAGGTGATGTGCCTTGGGATGAGGATGAAGTGGAGTGGGAGGAAGATGTGGTTGATGCAACTCCCTTGGAAGTGTTCTTGCAGTCCCTGCACCTGGAAGAATTCCTTCCTATTTTCACAAGAGAGCAGATTGATCTGGAAGCTCTGTTGCTTTGCTCCGATGAGGACCTTCAGAACATTCAGATACAGCTGGGTCCCAGGAAGAAAGTTCTTAATGCCATAAACAGAAGGAAGCAGGTGTTGCACCTGCCTGGGAAGCTGGTAGACACCAGCCTCTGAAGGACAGTACTGGGTCAACAGGATGACTGTGCCGTAGCAGGAGATGCTGTGGCTCATGGGAAGCACTCCAGGTGACACTCTTTACTACTCAATGCCAGCCCATGAGGAGCCCATGCTAGGGTATGCCCATCTAAGAAAAAGGCCCAGACTTGACTCTTGGAAATACCTAGGCCTATCCAAATTAACCATCAGTGAGAAACTCAAGGGTAACCTGGAATAAGAGTTTGGCTTTTCTTTTCAATTATTATTTGGTATTTTTGAATAAAGGGTCAAATGTATGATAGAAAAGGGAAAGAAATTTTCATTACTTTTCTAATTTTTGGATATAAAATGACCATTTATCATCATACTACCCTACTTGTTGATCCATACAGCCTGAGGATTCTAAGTCTGGTTCTGTCCTTAGTTCTATAACTTTGCTTCTCATTGGACATCAAAGTTCTTCATTGGCCTGAGGCTTGATGAGTAGCTTATATGTACCTAACCCTAAAACAGATGCCTACATGTATAAAAACAAGAGGCAAGAAAGAAAGAATAGTGTACTTTTGGTAGACTGAACTGTGTCCCCCTTAAAACTCATTATGTAAGGGCTCTGACACCCAAATTGTTTTTGGAGATAGGTCCATTAAAAGTTAAATGGTACGATAAGGTTGGCACCCTCCCATGTGACTGATCTCCTTATAAGAAAAGGACAATATACCAAAGATATGATCACACAGAGAGAAAAGATCATATAAGGACACAGCAAAAGAGCGCTGTCTGCAACCCAAGGAAAGAGATCTCAGGAGAAATCAAACCTGCCAACATCTTGATTTTGGACTTTCAGCTGCCAGAGGTGTGAAAAAATAAATTTCTGTTGTGTAATTCACTCTGTCTATGATGTTTTGTTGTGACAGTCTGAGCTGACTAATAAAATGCATAAGCAAGGGGGTGGTAAAGGAGAGAAAGAAGGATACGGAAAAACACAAATATGACCTATTTTCTAAGTGCCTCCTGAAACTTAAAAAAAAAATTAATTGTAGGGAAGATTTGCTTATAAAACTAAATTCTACATTTTTGCACTTATATGTTTCTTGTTTCCTGTTGTCTATTACCATTGCTACATATCATAATATGTGCAGTTTCCATGATATAAATTGGCAAAATTGCTACTGACATTTTTTGAAAGGTAACCCCAAATCCAAATTGAAGCCCTACTTAATAGCTAAGTTTCATTGGATTTTTGTAGCCAGAACTACATCAAGAAGAATCTATCATTGATTATGCATATAGTATAGAAACAGCTGCTTGTTTTCAGCAAAGCTTCTAATTCACATCTGTTTAGGTTAGAGCAAGAGGCATCATGAAGGATATACTCTTTGGATGATACAGGTGCTCAAATCTGATAAAGAATGGCTCATTCTTTGATGAACATATTTAGGAAGTTTGTTGGTCATTAAATAAATATATCGCACTAGGGAATAATTATGTTTACAAATAGTGTGTTTTATTCAGTAATAAACTGAAGTTGTATTATTTTCAGTAACATGCATGAAAGTTGTTGGTAGACAGAAGACATTAAATATATTTGTAGTTTAAAGCTGCTTCTATTATATGTCATCATTATAGCTACTAAAATCCTCTCTTCACAAATTTTCCAGAATCTTCTTGTACCATTTCTACCTCCAGACCAAACTTACATGATAAAGAAATCAGCTGGGTTGGGAGAAATGAGCCTAAACACGTGAGTCTTACCACTTCTGGAGGGAGATATTAGGCACCAAACAGTTTTGTGCTCTTCCTAAGGCCTCACAGTCTCCTACTGTTTACAGAATTAATAAGTGAGGGCCTCTCCCAACTTTTAAGCATTGAAGATATACCGCTTCATCATGCAGCATTATGCTAGAAAGAAGGTTTATAGCAGACTTTAAAAGGTTATAAATTCTCCTGGAATTCCAGATCTTTCAACATAAATCTCCTTCCCAAAAGGAGTCTAAGAGAAGACCTTTGGGCAACAGAAAGAAAGCAAAGAGAATTATGAGCCAGTACAAGTTTCAGATACTCAAACCTCCATCCCTTAAACTAGATGCTTACAATGGATCAGTGCAGTGGCATCTGATCCCCACACAAACACCTGATTTTTCCTCTCCTGCTTAGCCTGATGTAAAAGTTACCAAGCAAGACAAGCCACCAGGAGCATTTCACTAAAGAGAAGAGTTTGAGAAGATGTAGGGGGGTAAATGGTGCTTATATTTCAGGCCATCATGTAAATATAAGTCACTTACATGCTCATAACCCTATCTGAGACACAAGCCCAGATGATTTGTTTGGACTCTAGGTCTGAAGCCCAAATCTTATCTGACATCTCCCCTCAAATGTTCCCCACATACATGAAGCTCAGTGTACCCAGAACTGAACACATTTTCTCCAAAATCAAGTTCTTAATATGACTAGTTTTGCCCATAGACACCTAGCAATGTCCAAAGATGGTTTTGATTGTGGTGAGTTAGATGGGAGAGCTACTAATGTCAGGTAAATAGAAACAATGGATGGTAAGCATCGTACAATGTATAAGGCAGGTCTCTACAACAATCACTCCTCCACACCAAATGTTGATGGTGGTGAGGCTGAACACCACCACCATCACAGGTCAAAATCTCCATTTTTGATGAATGGAAAGTTTAACCCAACACTTCTCCTTTTCTTTCCTTCATCACCCAACTGGTCACTTAAGTCCCTTCAATTCCTTAACATGTCTTAAACATAAATTATCTTCTATGTTTGCAAGATCACTGCTTGTTTCATGCCCTTCTCTTTGCTCACTGTATTCAGAGTATCCTATCTATTTCTAATTTGTTCTCTGTAATGCTGGTTGAGTGATCTTTCCAATATGTAAACCTTCTCTTGGCATTTTTTGACTCCCCATTTCTTTTTGGGCCCTCACCATCACATAAAAGTCTTATAATAAAAGAGCCTTATTCTCTCTTTCAAGCCTTTGGTCTCATGTCTGACTGTTCCTCCTTGTCCCCTAATTACACCAGGTTTGTTTGTTTTTGTAGCTTCCAGAATATGTTATGCTTTTCTTATGCCTTTGCCTTTGTTTAACACCACCCCTGTCCCTGGAAAACCCTTTCTACCATACAGACAGACAGCCCCACTGAGAGATTCACCTTCTCTTTTTACCCCTAAATTGGTTGGTGCTCATTCTAGCTGTGCAGACTGGTTTCTGTTTGTCTCTAGAATTTCTAATTTCCATCCTGCTGCCTTCAGGTGGGTGACCTCTGTAGGTTACATGAAAGAGCTCCCTTGTCTTGGGGCTTCTGCTTGGATTTAGCCAATGGGAGGTACCAATAGAAGATCAGAAAGTGAAAGTGGGAGAGATTGGGGGTATTCATTCATCTGTTTCTTCCATGCAGGGCAGTAGCTTCCTTAATCTAAGCCTATAGCTCCAGTTTTTACTGAGTTCCACCAACTTCTCATTCAAGTTATTAGTGGTAGTAGCTTCCTGCTATTGCCAACCACTGGGGACAATCTTTCTAAATGGTCTTCATTAACTTTTCACTCATGCCTCTTCAGTGTGGCATGTACTTACTGCTGGGGACTCTATTTCATCTGTTCCTATAATACTCAAACATTTTACTGTGATTGTCTTTTTACATATCTGTATTCTGGATTGTGTGCTCTTTAGAGCATGAGGACTATTTATGTTCTCTTCTATCTTAGTGGCCTCATCTGGAGTAAAGATAGGAGCTCCTGAGGAAAAAATGAAAGAATATATGAATACATACAATGGTGCCTAGGTTCACAAACTTAATTTGTTTTACGATTTTGGAAAAGATGGCCATGTTTGTATTTGCATGGGAAAGATGGTCATGGTTGTGTTTGTTACCTAATACAGAATTTGCAAGTAAAAACAAAATTTTGCGAAATGCTTCTGTTTGTGAACCAAATTGTTTGCCAACAAGAGCATTTATGAACCAAGGCACCACTGTGTTTCCATCATCATAGACATTTCTCTATATATCCTGTAGAATTATGACCATTAAGATCAGCAGAAAGAGGGCTGGGGATTTAGCTCAGTGGCTTAAGCGCCTGCCTGGCAAGAGCGAGGTTGTAAGTTTGATCCCTGGTACCAAGAAAAAAAAAACATCACCAGAAAGACCCCGCATATCTTGACATATGCAGAATTAGGTCACATGGATATTTTAGTTCGATATAAAGATCCTGGGCAGTGTGGTAAAAAGTTTAACTTTTGGCTAAGCTACCTGTAGTGTAAAGAGGCCCTGCCAAGTGGAGTATGGGTAGAAAAGCAAAGTTAGATAATGTACTTTGCTTTTCTGTTTTATCTGATAACCACCCTTGGGGTTGATACTGGCACTGGATCAGACAGGCTCTTTGGCAGAACACTGGCAAACTAGTAACTCGTGTCCTGGGGATAAGCATCTCTGCAACTCTGTTTCCACATCCTTATGCTGACATTGGAGTAGATGATTCCTAATGGTCCTTCCAACACTGATCCTCTAGCAGACATGTTGATTTGAGCGTCTACATATCCAGTTATCCTTTATCTGTCAGTTCATGTGATCAGATGGTTCAGTTCCACAGCTGACATCATGGGTGGACATGTGTCCCTTATCCCTCAACAAGGATTTCAGGTCCCTTTAGAAAATGCAATGATTTAGGGACAGGTAAAAAACATAAGCTTAGCCAAAGGCAGTGTTCCATATCTTTTAGCTGTGATATTAGGCTCAGAAATGAGCACATGACCTCCTAGATGGTCCAGTGAGTCTTGGTCCTGGACTTCTGTTTGTTTATGCTAGGGCTGATAAACAGGATAAGGTATATAACTGAAGAGCTGCTGGCAATTGTCCTATCATCAGTGGAAAACGTGCTGAATAGTGGAGCCAATAGTGAAGAAAACAGAACAAGATTGGTTTCTAAAGATACTTTGGAGCCGCTGGATACAGCGATAGCTGGAAGCAGTCACCTGTTTAGTTCTTAACAAGAGCCAATAAATTCCATCCCCCACTTATTCATTCAGTTTAAAGTAGACCAAGATGTGGTTCCTACTATTTGTGACCCAAGGGGTCTGGACCAATAAAGAAACTCTACTGTTCCTTTACATGTTAAGACAGATACAAAAGGCTATATACAGTGTATGATTCCATGTAACAGATTTCCAGAAGGGGTACATTCATAGAGGTGGAAAGTAGACTGGTGGTTCCTAGGGCCTAGGAGAGGGGGAAACGAGTAGTTACTTTCATGGATACCACATCTTTTGGAGTGGTAAAAATGTTTTGGAATTAGACACTGTAATGGTTGCACAACTATGTGAATATGCTAAAACCACTGAATTTTACACTGTAAAATTGTGAGTTATATTTCAGTTTTAAAAAGCAGAAAAACTTTTCATTATATTCTTGGAGGTCTTTTAGGGGAGTAAATGAGAACACTTTTTTTTTTTAAGTACTGGGGATTGAATCTAGGGCCTTCGTACTAAACTACACCACCATTACTTTTTTATTTTTAATTTTGAGACAGGGTCTTACCAAGTTGCTAACTTTGCCCAGGCAAGAAATCCCTCTGCCTCAGCCTCCTAAGATGCTGGGGTTTTAGGTATATGTCACCATGCCAGCTGAATGGAAGCACTTCATTTCCCTCACTTCCTTGCCATAGGAACAGAAGTTACTGAAGCAAATATACAGAATTGGAAAAGCTTTATCTCAGGGAAATCCAAAGTTAGTGGAACACCAAGGGAGAGGATGCAAATATAACCCAGTGTAACAGAAGAAATAGGTGTCAAGTTTTGGGTTCCACCTACAAACATGAACTGAGTATTTAAAGTACAGCATGAAGAGCACAAAATTATAGTTCCTTGGGGCCTGGGATCTCTCATTTAATCTGGAAATTATGAGATAAACAGTTGCAATGTCCTTTGAGTTGCAGTATCCATCTCAACACAGAGCTTCTTTGTTTCATTTACCAGATGACCAGGAATCATATATTAATTTGGCTGCAACCATGTCTTCCACTGCCATCCCTGGAAAGGACAGAAATTTGGTTCACTTTTTGTCAGAAAAAGATTTTCCTAAAGCAAACCAGGCCCTGTGGCTAGCAATTCGTAAATACATTGTACATACTGTTAATGCCCCTCAGGATACTAGGGACTGGTAACTAGAGGTAAGCATAGGCTTTGGTGGTCTGCAAAGGGCAGATTAAAATATTAAATATGATACTAAACCACAAATGCCCAGATTTGTCATTTAAGATCTAGTTTAGTGGGTCAGCATAATTTCAGTAAAGGGTTAGGCAGTAAATATTTTAAGCTGTCTGGGCTACATGGCCTTTGCCAGCTACTCACGTTTGTCCTTACACTGGAAAACAAGCCACAGATGACAGGGAAACAAATGAGCTTGCCTGTGCTCCAGTAAGATATTATTTAGGGACTAGAGGTTGAATTTCATATTATTTTCATGACTCAAGAAGTATTCTTTTGGTTTTTTTCCTAATCATATGAAAATATAAACATCATTTCTAACTCATAGGCTACACAAAAACAGGTTGGTGGGTAGGTTTGGCCCACAGATTTGCTGACGCCTGGTCTAGTTGCAACCTTACATCTTTAGCATTACCCTCATCACCTAGGTCGAGCACCCCTAATCTGAAAATCTGAAACCCACAGTGCTTTGAAATCTGAAATGTTTTGAGGGTCAGGTTGGCACTGCAATTTTGCAGCATTTCAAACTTTCAGGTTAGGAATGCTCTGCCTGTAAAAGTCTATGCAAACATTCCAAAATCTGAAACATTTCTGGTCTCAATCATTTTGGATAGGGGGTATTCACCTTTGGATACTACCTTAATATTTGAACCTTTCACAGATACATAAAGGTGCTAATACACATCTGTTAGTGAAAGGATATCCCAACAAGCCATCCCCAGAAAACAAAAAAAATAAAAATTTCTCAAAAGCAGAGAGAAGATTCTCCATGTCTTGCCTCCTTACGAAAGCTGGCTGACCTCTGGTCTGTTATAAGCTCTGAAACTTTCAGACTAGATTGGTGAGACAGCACTGAACCAGGCTCTGGATACCTATCTTCCAGTGCATGAGAGACCTAGAAATATTTAACAGCCAGTAAGGAAGGGATACTAGCCAATGGCATGGATGCTGTGGACAGGCACTCTTAATGCCCTGCACAGAGTTATAGCTTTCATTTGTTGATCATGAAGAAGTACGGAAGGTCGTAAGAGAGGGGCAGAAGACATTCTTGAGGGACTCAGGGGAACAGCCATTGACCAAGCAGTTTGAGGATATCTCAGTCTTGTTGGCATAACAGCTGTTTATTAGGTTGCTCCCATATGTTTCTGTTTTCTTAATCTTGTAGAATGAAGAGCTGAGCTATGGGGCAGACTGGCCCCTGGGAGCTCACTCTTATTGATCTTCCTCTCCCACCAGTTCAGATATTTTGGGGTTCCCCATGAAAACCTTTCTCCAAGTAGCAAGGGGTGGTATAGGGAGGGAGGGAATGAAGAGATCAAACTTCAACCTTGTCTGAATCCTCTTCAGGTTAGAGATCTGTCATTTTCCTTAAATTCTTGTCTTTTAACATCTTTATCCCCTGCTTCCCCACCCACCTCTGAGGAACATCTCCTCCTGAGCTTCATTTATATCTAATGCTAAATCATTTATCACTGACATTTGCTATGTGCAAATCATTTTTCATGCACATTTTACTTAATCCTCACAACTCAAGGCCACAGATAAGTGGCAGAAAAACTGTCTGAGAACGCACATCTAGGACATGGCAGAAAAGGTATTCTAAACCAGAACTGCCCAATTCCAGAGTTCAGGGGCTTAATCACAATGCTAAGACATGTAAATCATTGACCAGAATGATAGATTTTACAATATTCAGCTATGGAGCCTGGTGACTCATTAATTTTTCTAGTTGATCAACCTGCCTTGTGCTTTGGTTGGATTTGGGCCTGCAGATCTTACCCAAAGACTTGAACACTGTGGTTTTCTCACAGTGGGCTGACTTCACTCCATTGATCACTTCTCCCAGCTCAGCAAAGATCTCAGCCTATGAAATAAATACACACTGAAACAGCTCTGAAGCAAGTCTGAAATGGATAAGCATCAAACTTGATTTAAAAAAAAAAGACCTGAATGATATCAGGAAGATGCTGCCTCCTGAAGTCCTTTTTAGCTAGCCTCTACCCTTGGGATGCCATGTATGCAGAGATCCAAGTTTGTACCTACAGGGCTGGTTTGCCAGGTCCCTGTGTCGAATGATGGAATAGGCATATTCTCACCTAAACATGCATTTTTAGCAGCTCCCTTCTTGCTTCTATGCCCTGGTTACAAAAGGAAAAGGCAGTCTAGGTGGCCAGGCATAGTTCTATTGTGCTGGCCATATGGGAAGTTTTTATGGCTGCAACAGGCTCTCTCCCATCTCCCAACCCCACTGCTTCCTAGCACAGCCTAGTGGCAAAACCCCTCAAGCTTCTCCTTCCAGCTAGAGGGAAGAGGAAAATGAATGTCATTTGCGTAATAACTACATTTTTCTGGGAAGAGATTAAAAGGAGCTGCAAGAGGTTTAGGAGCTTCTTCCCCACCAGCTGAGATGTCTGAGGTCTGGAGGAGGCCAAACTGTAGGGGAAGGTAGTGACACCCTGAGATACAGTGGGGCCAGCTAGGCACAGCCCTGATAGATGAGAAGATGCTCACCTCTGACAACAGCACATCTCCTGACTCTTTCAGGGCAGCCTCTCGGGAATCCACGTACAACACTGCCTGCTTCATGAGCTCATCATCCAATTCTCGCCAGTCAGGTCTGCTGGCTCCAATCGCTACAAGATAGCAAAACTGAGCCTCAGCCATGAAAAGTCCCAAGGGATACCAGTAGGGACAAGACGCAGGTAAAACACAAGCAAAAGACATGTGGGAATAATTAGATTAGAACATCACCTCATTCCCTGAGCAAAGCTCCACCCCATCTATGAGACTGAAGATTCATTAAAAATAATACCATATTTTCCTTTCTGTTTCATATCCTAACTCATTCTTAAAAGATTTTCAGATCATTTAGCATCATTTATTGGGTACTTACAGTCTATGAGATGTTTTAATATACTATTTATCATCCTCATGAGTATATTGCAGTGTTTGATTCAACTCCCAGTTAACAAATGCACAAATCGAGGTTCTGAGAAGAAAAGGCACCTGCTAAGGTTATGTGTACAACATCGGTGAATCTGTGTCTGAGAAAGTGCCCTGGCTTTCATTTAGGTACCTCTGCTGCTTATTGGCAGCAATGTTCTCACAAAAACCCTGACACACAGACATCACTTGGAGCATATTTATACCCCACACTCCTTACCTTCTGTCAGTCTGCTTGTTCTCCAGTCTGTTCCTCACTCTCAAATGCTTTCCTCTTAACTCATGACAAAAGAGCCCAGTGTCATGGTCACAGAGACACCCCAAGAAAAAGAAAACTGATCTCTTCCTGGCCTTGAGCATTTGCATCTCTCTGCAGAGCCCTGGACTAAAACAATGAACCTATCACACCACAACCTCCTGCCACAAGGACGTAGGAAAAGGTAGCAAAGCCTGCAGAGCCAGGCAGGTAATGAAAAGGAGCAAGGTCCACAGAGAGACTGGATTGGAAACGGTGGCGATCTCGACACATGGAAGAAAGCAGGCCATCCTCATGGTTTCAGCTAACTAGGACCATGTGTGAAAACATGTCCACTGTTACCAAATATTCCCATTAGAGAGAGAAAGGGAGAGAGACAGAAAGAGGCAGAGAAAGACAGAGAGAGAATATGAATCTGTTTGCATGTTATTTCTTGATTTCTCTGTGGTCCAAACAAAATATTTGTGCTGGCTGGATCCTGTCAGGGGTAGCTAGTCTTTGAAAATGACTATAAAGCCATATCCAAACATAAGGCAGAGTTTGTATGCTTTCTTGCATTGCTACCCACTTTCTCCACTTCTTCCTTCTCCTGCTTCCTCCCTCATACTAATTTCCAAAGAAAGTGCTATAAGAATGTTCATCTTGAAGGCTGTTTGTGTGGAGAATTCTACAAAACAAAAGCTGAAGCTTGTAAATAAATCATAAACTGATGGGGGGAAAAAACAGTTTCTTAAACTGCCCCTCACTGCATTTCTCTCCCCCCACGGCCACTGCCTGCGGAGCAGTCTTGTTTTCAAAGGGTTGTGTGAGGTCACTCAGGCAGATGGAGGTGAGCCAGCAGCAAAGGAGGAGCCTGGCTCAGATTGGGCTCTGGCTTCCTTCAGTGGTGCTAGAGAGTGAGGGTCAAGGCTGGGTGCCTGGTAGGATAACCGGGAATGAAGTGTGAGGGAGGGTTGGACTCTGCCTGCCTCTTGGCTGAATGTAAACTAAATATAATATGGGGTTTGGGGTTGTTTGTTTGTTTGTTTGTTTGGTGTTTTCCTGTCATCTGTGCCTGTGACGTGCTTTTCTGAAGTGTATTTGAGGCCTCTGAGGACACATAAAGCAATTTTGTCCCTAGGCTAGGGAAATAGAAGATATATGATTCAAAATCAAGTCAGAAGAGAGAGATCCAAAGTGTGTGATAGGATCCAATGTGAGGGATTCTTTCTTGCTGGCTTTGAGGATGGAGAGGGCACAGGAGAGGGAATGTGAAAGGTCCCTAGAAACTGAGGGTTGCCCCAAGGAAGTGGGGTCTCCTGTCCTACAACGTAAAGAACTGAACCACAACCTTATGAGCCTGGAAGAGGCTCCTGAATACCATGTGAGATGGTAGTGTGGATAGCACCTGGTTCATCCTTGTGAGACTGCGAGCAGAAGCCCCAGCTAACCCATGTCAGACTTCTACCACATAGACTGTGAGATGATGAGGTTTTCTTTTGAGCTGGAAAAAGAAATCACTTCTCTTGCTGAAGATTCAGCTCTGTCCCCAGGAACCCACTTCACTAAGAACTGATTCCTCCTGATTTCCCAAGTTATTCCAGAAATAGATTTACTGTCCAAAAAAACAAGCCCTGACCCACCCTCTTACCTATATCATAACGCAGTCTCACACAGGCTAAGACCTTCAATTTACTTTGGCTCATTCCTCAAACATGCCATGTTCATTTCATCCTGTTGTTCTGTCTGCCTGGAATGCCTGTGCTGTATCTCTTGGCTTGGCTGGCTCTTCCTTCACAGGCTTATCTTCAGCAGAAACTCTTACTGTGTTTATGCATTTGTTGTCTTATCTCCCCTCATTAGAATGTAACCACCAAGAAAACAATGGCCTGGAGTGCTCAGTTTATTGTGGGCAAACCTGGCATGGACAAATCCTGGCCCATGGTTGAGACTCAATGAGGACTTAAGAATGAATGTATAATTACTTGGCTTGGAACCTGCTTCCTCACCTACCTGCCCATGTGCACAGAACTCTTAGCTCCCAAGTCCACACCATGGGCTTCTAACTAAATCATCAAATACTCTAGTCTTTGCCTGCTCTGCTCACCAAAAGTGATTTCTTTTTTCCAGTCTCATTATTGGAAGATAATATCAAGTAATGTTCAAGAGCTTGAGTTCTGAGGACAAATTGCCTCCACTCTAATCCTAGTTCTGACACCAAGAGCTTTTCCTTCCTTTGGCCTTGGGGAGGCTATTTAATCTCTCCATGCCTTGGTTTACCCATCCATAAAATGGGGTCATTATAAGTAAGGTTCCTATATCACAATGTCCTTATGAAGATTATACAACACAATGTACATGGGGAATTTAGAACATTACCTATAATAGGAGTACCAGTTCTTTTTGCATGCCCCTGAGGCCATTAGGAAATCTAAGCCCATACCTCAAATTTACTCAAATTTAAATTGCCTCATCCTAGCACATATATATACAAAAGCATGCACATATTACATTCAGTGTCTTTTGCACTGTAAGTTTTTGGGAAAAGTTTTATAGTTCTAAGTGTTAAAACAAATGACTCACTAGACCTTTGGGATTTAAACTTCATCACAACTAAGAATGGAACTGTGATTGGCCATTTGCCATGACAGTACACGTTATAGAACATTAGTTACTGAAATATTTATCAGTTTCAGATTTGTAATTCCCTGGTTATATTTTGGGATACAGTTTTTCAAAGATCACACATTTCTGAGGCCCTTATAAAGCTTGAACATTCTGCATAATGAGGAAACCAGCTCTGCAGACATAGGCCTTATATGTGTTGAGTCTAGGGAGGAGTCTGGCCACCACTCACCTATGGCCCATGAACACTCTCTACTTACCATTGATGTGGGCCCCTGGCTTCACCCATTCACCAAATAAAATGGGCTCTGTTGCCATGGTGACTGTGATAATCACATCGGCACCTGTCACAGCCTCTTTCACTGATGAACAGACCCGTACCTCTCCTTGTACTGTATTCGCAAACTTCTCTGCATTTTCTGTGGTGCGGTTCCATATCCTCACCTTCATTGGGGACAGCAAGCAGGACACTCATGCCATGTAATGTAAATGTTACACTGAGCCCAGGGGTACCAAAGGAAAGTTGAACCACTCTAGTGTAGCTACATCACTCTCTACATAGAACTAATATTTGATCAAGAACCCAGTATTAACTTGAGCAGAAACTGGCCAGATAATTAAAAATGAGATTTTCTCCAAATTTCTCCTTTAAAGGAGGAGGGACTTTTTTCTTTTTAGTTTTAAGCCAGGACACACAACCTCAGTGGCTTAATAGCCACTGTACAATTGAATGATTAGCAGAGCAAGGTCTGCAGCCAGGCAGACTTGGAATCAACCCCTTGCTTTGTCGTTTATGACTTCACCTCATTCAGCCTTAATTTTCAAGTCTGCAAAATGGAAAGACAACCCAGTAATGTCAGCATTGAATTCACACTTTTTTAGATTCTGTGAAGGCGTCATGGGACTGGGGACACAGCTCAGTGGCAGAGTATTTGCCTAGTATTTGCCTAGCATGCACAAGACCCTGTGTTCAATCCCCAGCACCACAGGAAAAAGAGTCATTGTGATAATGGGTACAAGGATCATAGGGAGGATTATTTATGGCAGCAGTGTGCATGGAATGGAGTTGGGATCTACAGCTGAGAAGACAGTTGATCTCTGAAGGGTATGTAAAGATTCAAGATCAAAAACATCTGAAGGTGAATGGTATGGTGGATGAAAAGCCCAAGAGTGTAGTCAGAATCATGAAAGATACTGTGAGGGTTGTCATCTGTATTACCAGGACCTGGGGACTCACTAGCTTGTTAACAGGTTTCAGTGTTCAGGTCATTTTTAAACTGAAAATAAGGTTTAAAGAACATCTTATGAGAGAATATAATAAATATAGAAAGCTCAACAACTAAGGTAAAACTGATATATTATGCCTCAATGTAAGAGACTAGCTAACCATGCTGCACTTCTTGATAGAAAACTATGCAAATTTTATATAAAAATTAGATAATCTGGAAAAGTGATGTTAGAACATGTAAAGAAAAATTGAGATATACAATTGCGCATATCTACTGTGATCAAATCTATGTTATAAAAAGCTGATGAGAGAAGACTGGAAAACATTAGCCGCTTGTCTTTGAAAATAGATAAAAGGGTGTTTTATTTTCTTCCTTGAAGTCTATAAATAATATTTCCCAAAGCAGAAATATTATTTTATCAGAACAAGTTATATCTTAAACCTGTTCCACCACTTATACACATACAGAAAATAAAATAATAATAGCATCAAATATTCTGAGGAAGAAGCATGAGCCATTACAGGAGGAAGGTGGGCCAATCTGCAGACTGCAAAAGGAGGATGCGATAGCCTCTTGCAGGTGAGGCCTCATCCCTAGTTCCTGGATGCATGGCCCTGAATACTTAAAACCTCCCAGATTCAGCAGAGGGGGGCTGAAAGACAACTCATAAATGATAGCTAAAATAGCATCCTTTTACTAAGGAGCAGGATTGCTGTGTTCTTAGGCGCAAGATCTGTGATCTAAGAAACTGAAAAGAGGTGATCAGACTTCCAACTCTTCACCTCCATCACCTCCAATGGGGCTTGTAGGAAACTCATTAAGGTACAGAACTGTCTAGGTGGACTCTTACCAAATTATTTCAGAACAACCCATGTTGCAGTGAAGGAGAGCACAGAGGACACATGCCATCTCTTCCCCCATCTCTACTCCGAAACCCCAGACCCCAACTTACCTCCTTAAAGGAGAACTGCTCTGTGAAGATCTCATAGTGGCTGTAGGCCTGGACACCAGCCCCGAGGATGCACAACACATCACTACCAGGAGGTTTCAAAAACTATTTAGAGAAATGAGGAAGAAAGGGTCAAGGGGGGCACTGGTTACCAGGTGAAAACAAACACTGTACAGTTTAAATTACCAGGTGGCTTCTGTCATTTCTTCAACTCTTTCAAGAGCTTGTGGGCCACCAAGGAGATGATGCTTTGTGTCTCAGTTTCCGCTCCACAGAGTGGGGAGTGAAAGAAAGTGCCTTCACTGAGCACCTCATATATGCCAGTGCTTTACCCTCTTGATCTCATTTCCTCTGGACAAGGACCCTATGAGTTGGAGACTCCTATTGTTCTCTTTTTACAGATAAGGAGATTAAAGTGCAGATAGGTTAAGTAATTTCTCGGGGTTCAACAACTTCATTACAGTACGAAATGTCCCAGTAGATCGCCAAAATCACCTTCTATAATCTGCACCTGTGTTCTTTTTGCCATACTACATCATATAAGGTGTCTACTGAGCAACTCCTACTTTTCAGAGCCCTGGGCTGCTTTTAAGAGCTCCTTGGAATCCTTGAACCATTGTAACATTTTCTGGGTCTACTCTTTTCTGGTTCTTTCACTTCCTTTAAAGATAAATATAGACCTAGCTTTTGTGACACCTCCTAAGGGTATGTATGCATCTGCTTGAGAGTAGGATGTTGTGATTAACTTCTACCAAGTGTCACCTCTCCAATGAAGTCTTTTGGGCCTCCCCAGTAGAATTCACCACTCCATGGCACTTGCTTATAGCTTTATTTTCTCATATGGCTCTTTAAGCCACTGAGAACCAAGGCAGTCTTATTTGCAAAGAAACAGCACATGCCTATTATGAGCTACACGACGTAGGATAAGATTTCTCAATTAAAAAAAAAAGATTCCTCAATGTTGGAGAATCTGAAATTTGAGCTGGCTCATTCTTTGTTGGGAAGGGAGGCTGTTCTGTTCACTACAGAACACTTCATAGCATCCACAATCTCTGTCTATTTGATAACTGTAGCAGTTGTGATGAACGAAAATGTCTCCAAACATTTTTAAATGTTTCTGGGTAGGTGGCAAAATCATTCTTAGTTGGGAACAATGGATACAGAGAAAGACATCACTTGCCTCTCAGAGCATGTGTATAAATAACTTGCCTTTTCTCTACTTCATTTAGCAAAATTTTAGCTCCCTATATTGCCTTGCTTTTCTTTTCTTTTTTAGTTCTAGGAATTGAACTCGGGACTTTTACACTGAGCTACATTCCCTGCCATTTTTTTATTTTTAGACAGACTCTTACCATGTTCCTAAGTAACCCAGTCTGTACTTGTACTTGCAATCTTCCTTCTTCAGCCTCCAAGAGTGCTGCTTGGAATTAACTATTAATTACTAGCCAAATAAACAACAATAACAAAAAAGAGTCTAAGGGGATATTTACCTTTCCTTAGCTGCAGAAGAGATATCATTCATTACCGAAAAATACTGTTCAAAGACTCTCACTTTAAAAATTTTACAAATGACATCCACAAGCAATTTTATACTCTTTTCCAATAAAGAGAACTGAGTGATTTTTCTTTAATCATTCCGGTTTTTATTTTTAATGTTCTCATGTAATATGAGTCTATTCTTGGAAGTGCATTTGAGCTTAAGAAATGATTAGTGTCTGTAAAAGTAACTTTTGACCTCTGAAACTAAATCTGTATTTTTGATTGGTTGCCTTATTTTATAATTTGCTTCCTTGATAATAATGTTATGACTGACATTTCTCATCTTAAATGGTATAAACATTTGCAAGATTTATTAAACGACAGACATAATGGTTCTTCATTATTTTCTCATAAGCATGCAGGTAATTAAGAACAAGAATAGAAATCTGCTAGGTTTCTCATTTAAAGAAAGAGATTGAAAATCTGTTTTATTTGAATTCACCAAGACCTTATTGACCTGGCCCTCTCAAGTATCCAGGTCACTCTCATGTCACACTCCCCTGGACTTCTTGTCTTCTAGCCCCAAGCATATGTGCCTTCTTCAACCACTGGGTCTTTGCATATGTTCTTTCTGCTACCTGGAATGATTTCCTTGTCCTTCTCATGAGTAATTCCTGACTCATTAAATTTCAGTTCAAATATCTATCACATAGAAAAAGCCATACTAAATCCAGCAGACTAGATTTGGACCCCATGTTCTACACTCTCACAGCACTTATCAATGGTGTAATTCACATGTACTGGCATGATCTTTGGATGAATATCTTGTCTCCTGCACTGCACCCCTTCCTCCATGAGGACAGTGTCTGGCTATGCTCACCATTCTTTGCTTCATCCTAACCACAGGGCCTGGCACTGGTACCACTTAAGAATTTCATGTGAATATTTGTTGAATAAGTGCATGGCAGGGATAATATAGATATATGTTATCACCTTGAGAAAGCACATCAGAGTTGACTAAAGTTATATGAAAGCCAAACACAAAGAATTTATTTTGTCCTGTGGCCCATAGAATCTCCTGTACTTCTTACACTGCTCCTCAAAGACCTAAATGAAGG
This sequence comes from Hydrochoerus hydrochaeris, assembly GCA_004027455.1. Lineage (NCBI taxonomy): Eukaryota > Metazoa > Chordata > Mammalia > Rodentia > Hydrochaeridae > Hydrochoerus > Hydrochoerus hydrochaeris. Next base: position 515,663 of record PVLA01000414.1, read on the forward strand.
AGCAGTGGTGGATATGGAAACATCCTATCTCAACAGACCCTTTGTTCTTTATTGAACCAGCCAGTCTCAGCCACTGGGAAAAAGCTGTTTTAGCCTAAAATTCAGAATGTCAAATCAAAATTTCTGAACTCCTCTGGAAGCATAGATTCTTACTGATGTAACCAAATGTGGGGTTATTGAGAGCTGAGTCTACAACAGCATGATTCCCAAACATGACTGATTGCCAGAAGAAAAAGAAAAAAAAAGTAATTTTCCTGCATCCTACCACCTAGCAATTTTGATTCAATGATCCTAGGAATCTTATTTAAAACAATTTTCAAATGATGTTGTTGAATAGCTTCAGTTGGACACTATGGATCTGAGATTTCTTAGAAGACCATGTACCCTCAAATGAACCCTGAAGTACTTGGATATATGAGGGGCGATCATAAAATACACTGAATATTTAAATAAATACATTTTATTACAATAAGGTGAATTGCTATTAATTGCCCTCAAAATACTCCCTCTCACTTTGAACACACTTATCTCATTATTTGTGTCACTTACTGAAGCAGTTCTAGAAAATCTCTTTTCATGTCTTTGCTGGGTGTGATAAAAAATATAATGAATGCTGTTGTTGAGTGTCACCCAATGGACAGGGAAGCTCATAAAAACATTATGGGTGTCCTTATATACCTTATTCAATAGTAGTCTAATACCATGCAATTTCTGTTTCTTTCCCAAAGTCAAAATGACCAGGAAAGGTGAGTGCTTTGAATCAATTCAGAACATTGAGGCAACCATGACAATGCAGCTAATGACATAAAAGAGAACTTCCAGGACTGATTCAGAAGGTGGCATGAATAATGGAGTGTGTTTAAAGCAAGAGGTAATATTTTGAGGGAAATTAATGGCAATGTGTCTTTTATTATAATAATTTTAAAAATTTTTAAATTTAAACAGATATTTTTGATCCTTTAGGAAACCCTCCTTTCCATTTCATTCTGTGTAAAATGAGTCCAATAACACCTGCTCTGCCTTCACAGAAACTCAAAGACCAGGGAATGAGTTGGAAATTGTTTGAAAACAAAAGTCCTTTACAAATGTAAGATAATATAAGAACCATTCTGCTTCTAAATCACTGGCAAACATAGCTCAAGGAGGCTTTTGATTATTTCAATCTGAGTTAACTCCAGATAGAGTTAAAAACAAGTTCATCAAGCTACATTCCATAATTTACTCCTTTTATTTGTAATTATCAGAGTAAACCTTATATCCTTTCCTCTATATCATAAATTTACAAAACCTTAACATACAATCTGCACACCTGATCTTGGCTGCTCCAACCCTGCACTGTAATACCACACTTCCTATATGCTTAGGAAAACCAACATTCCAAGACCTTGGCAGTTATGACATTTCCATCCATTCAGTGGGAAAGATTCCAGACTCCAGCTATTCCCATGAACACTCATTTTCTCTACTAAACTCTAACCTCAATAAATTTGGGGATTTTTGCGTAATGCCTCAACTTGCTTAGAAACATCACCACATCACATGGTGTTCTGACTAGAGATTCCTCCACATTTTCACATGGTTCACGTGACAATTTCAGTACCTACTCAAAAGTCAGCCTCTCAGCAAGGTCTTTTACTGGATAATTTAAAATGTTACCCTCTCCCTAATACTCTTGGTTCTGCATCATTTTCATCTTTCTAGCTAACCATTGAAGTTTGGCAGTTGTTTTATTATTAATGAACAAATATTAGCTATGCAATAATTATTAACACTGTTTATTACTATGTAACACATTATTAAGCAAAAAAGACATTTTTTGTTGTTTATCTTTTAAGCAAATCATATTCTGTGTTTCATGTTTTAATTTTATTGTGAGTATCACCTATGTGCACTACTCTATTTAGTTCACTGTTGGATTCTCAAGCTAGAGCACCTGACACTTGGTAGGTACTCAGTCAACACTGGTTGAATAAATGCAAGTATGGCATGGATCTCTTCTGCTCTCCCTCATGTGCAGTGCTGGCTCTGGCTCACCAGGCAAGTATAATGACTCTGAAGAACTAATGTAATAGAGTGGAGATACAGTATTTAGAGTTGAAGAGACCAAGTTACGAATTCATGCTCTATCATTTCTTAGCTGTCTTATTCTGAGCAACTTAATAACCACTCTGAGCCAAATGAAGTCAACCATATCTACTCTGTAAAGCTGAAGGAAGGTTTGGGATTTATGCATGTGAGGTTTCTGGAATTTGTCCATGCACATTAATTGGTAGCTTATTATTTCGCTAATCACCGTGCTCACTTGTCTCATATTTGGCATGTGGAGTTCTCGCTATGTCCAAAGGAAGACTAGAATATGTTCCTTGTTCTCTTAATACCTCAAGATTGAGACTCCCAACCCCACACACTGGCTTGCTTCAATTCCACAGCCTGCCATCTTACCTTGGTGGCAATGGCAGATACTGCAGCTGTTCTCTTGGCAGTTATGACATTTCCATCCATGACCTTGGAGGAAGGACAGACAGTGAGCACAAGTCACCTCTATCTATTACTTAGATTCTAAAACAGATTCTAAAGCAATTCTAAAACAGTAGCCCTAGAATGTATTGTATTCTACAGAAAGCATGCCTTGGTGGAGACTTGGATCCAGTCCCTTCACTTACAAGCCATGCAACTTTAAACAAACTGTTTAATCTCTAAACACAGCCTTCTTCATCTGTAAAATGAGGCCCAACTCTCAAATAAGGCCAATCATTCATAGGGTTATTGAGAAGATTAAATGCAGTAGCATATGGGAAAACATCTAGGACAGAGTCAGTCCTCAAGAATTGCCTATTTTGTTTGCTTGTCCAGAGATTCTCAAAAGACCAAATTAAGGAAGAACTCGAGGAATATGATTGTCATTTCACATGTGAGCAAGGACCTGAAACTCTACCCCAGTGATTCTCAACTCATGTTGCACAGGTTAGGAGCTTTGTAAAGATACTATTCCCATATACTGTCTTCAGATTTACTGAATATGAATCTTGGGCTAGATGTGTAGCTCAGTGGCAGAGCGCATGCCCGGCATTCATGAGCCCTAGCTTCAATCCCTAGTGCCACACAAACACAAAACCAAAATACAAATTACTGAGTCTCAGGGGCAAGGCCCAGACATCCTTGTTTTTAAAAGCTCCTCAGGTGATTCTGATGCGTGGCAAGAGCTAAGAATTATGCCTAGTTAATAATAACAACCACCCTTTGCACTGAACTCCACTTTAAAAAGTATTGTTCTCAGTCAACCCTCAAAAAAGTAGGCACTGTTATTCCCATTTTACAATGAGGAGTTACTGAAAAGGTAAAGTAAGGATCTCAGTTCCTGTGATATTTCTTCAAAGACCCACTCCCACTTTCCTGGGGAACTGCTGTGATAAATAGCAGAGATAGCATTGCCACCGGATGAGTATAGGTTTGCAAGAGTAAGATACTCTTCCCAGAAGAATGATGAACAGTCAGATTTCGTGGGAAAACAGAAACTCAGGGAAGAAGGAAATTCTGAAAGCTGAATTGGAGGACACTTAAAAGCTTAAAAGCCAGTCACCTAGGCTTAGGAGGGGTTCTTGAGTCTTTAGCTGTGGGACCACCTGCAATGTGTTTCTACTAATCAGAGCCCAGGAACCACAAAACAAATTGGGAGAGAGAAGAAGGAACAAAAAAATCCCATGGAGGAATTAGTCAAAATTGAATGTGATCAATATCCTGCCTAGCAGATGCTAAACCTGCAATAAGTGAGAATTTAAAAAGCAGTTGTGCATAATTTTAGGATAGGACACAGACTTAGCCTGGGGAGGTTTGAAGTCCAGTCATGATACTTATTAACTACAATGATCTGGATAAGTTGGATATAGTTGGTCTATGATTCGGTTTCCTCATCTGTAAAGTAGGGGTAAGAGTATTACCTATCTTGTCGGTAGTTTTACTTATTAAACAAGATAATACATGTTAAGTGTTTGGAATAGTGTGGGACACATAAGAAAACAATACTATAAGTCACTGCTACTTTTTGTTACTATGATTAGATGTTGAAATGGGTCACTATACATCCTTCAGAAAAGATCTCACAGATTAGGTAACACCTTTTCCATGTTGATAAGGATTCAGGAAATAAATGTTTCCTCAGCTTCTTGTTTAGTTCAAGTCATGAGTTTAGGGTATCTGAGAAGATGATGAGAACATATACAAAAATGACAAGATTATTTCCACAAGTCACACATTTGAAGGAGCAGGAGGCTCAGATGTGTCCTTAGGTAACCCTAGAAACAGACGCACTGCCACAGATAAACCTTCACTGTCCCTTCTATCCAGTCACTTGTAGAGGGGCACTACTGTCACATTCAAACCCCCTCCTCACACATGCACACACTCATGGAGAACTAGCATCTGAGCCTAGCTCTCCACCCCAGGATAGGGAGTTTCTCACCGCCAGCAGGGAGCCATTGCTGGGCTCAAAGAGTAACACAATGGCCTGATGGGAGGGGACAGTGGAGCTGGTGTTGTGGCCCTCGTAGAAGGTGACCAGCTTGGTGGTCAGGGCATCCTCCGCTGCACTGTAGACAGGCATAACGCCCAGGAAGCTACAAGAGAGAGGGAGCAGATTCAACCCCTTCCCATCAAGGCTGGGGTGACCTATGAAGTTCTCATATTCCTTTTCTGTGTTCTTCATCACAGCCACACTGACTCTCTCTTGTCCCCTCAGTTCCTCCACCCTTCCCTTAGGCAGAATGTACAGTGTGCTCAAAAGCCTGGCGCCCTGGCAGAAAACCACCCAGCTCTGCCATTTGTTAGCTGTGTGAGCTTGGCGAAATCACTTAACCTCTCTGAGAGTCAGTTTTCCATCAGTACAATGGTGGCACCAACACCTACCTTGCCAAGGAGAGTGTGGTGAATTAAATCAAGTAACACCTGTAAAGCACAGCTTAGCACACCGGGTAGGTAGCACGGTACTGCAACTGTGAGCGATGATTAAGCAAGTCCTCCTCCCTTCTCCCACGCTTCCCTTCGCTTTCCTCCAGGTCCATCTTTCCAGTTTCTCCTGCCCAAGACTCCCGCCTTTCACACTCACCCCCTGTGCTTGGACACCGGCACCACGGTGCGCACCGGCTGCATGACACCTCCGTCCAGGCCGCTGGAGAAGTTGGCCAGAGCCGCCTCCAGAGGCGGGATGAGGAGGCTGGAGCTGCGCAGGTGGTCCTGCACCTCGGCGGCGCTCAGGAACGCAGGCGCCCCGCTCATCTTGCAGACTGCCTTCCAACCTCAGCCTGGCTGGCTCCGCTCTCCACCTTCCTCCCGCTGTGCTCTATTTGAGCCGCCTGCAGACAGCTGCCCAGCCTCCCGGGGCGGAGCAACTTCAAACCTACCTCCGCCCACTCCGCCCCTAAGGGTGGGCGGGACGCATCCTCCCCAGAGATGGAGTCCACCCCACCCCATCAGAATCGGGTTGGCAGGCCAGGAGGCAGAATTCTTGGGTCTACTTTTCAGCTCGTGTAACGAGCTGTGGCCACGTCCTTTAGCAAGGCGTGTTAGTAGAGGACTTTGGTGCCCCACCTGTCCCTTCCCCCACAATTCCATTAGTGACTGCTGTCTTGGGAAAGAACACAAGAGAAGGGGAATATCATAGTGGGGATCTTTAAATTATTACCTGCTGCTAGACGATCTTAGATAAAAAGACAGAGTGTTATTAAATAGTTTCCTTTCACTTCCGTCCCCATCTGGAGTCTGTAATCCCAATCTTCCTCTGTCCCCCACCCCTAGAATTTGGGTGCTGATTAAGTGCACAGTTGTTTCTCAGGCTAATTAGCCAAACCAAAACTCATCTTTAAAACGGAAGAAGTTCTCAGGGCAAGGTGCAATGACCTCAGTCACACAAAGAGATAAAATGCGGAGTATTTTTCAAGTTCCTATTGCGCCTGAATGGGGGAAGAAGACATACCTTGTAGAGTGACTAAAGACAGAAGCCCACAGCCCTAAACCAGGGATGGGAAGGTGCTTTTTGATAATTCAAAGAAAGAAAGTATTTTGACCTGAACTGGTTAGATAAGAGTTCCCCAAAGGTGCAGGAGAAACTAAAGCTTCAAAACTAACAATGTTAACAACGATGACGGCAATCAGTTATTGATCTTCCCTAGTATCAATATGGCACAATACACAATGTGCATTATTTCATTTAATTACACAACCACTTGGGATGCATGTAGGTGCTGTTGTTCAATTCATTGTACTTTTTAGCCTCTTAGAAGGGCAGGGGTTTGTGCAAGTCATCCAGCAAGTCAGCAGAGGAGTTGCACTTTGCCTGAGGAGTCAGACTCCACAACTTCTATTATACTACTCCCGTGGAGCGGAAAGAAGAGGGCATTCCAGGCCAGGTGAAGCCCCCAGGAGGAAAGGAATATTGTCCAGTCTGATATAAGGGACCAAAACTCCCAACCTATCAGATGTCTGGTACCAGTTCGTGTTCTTTAAAATCAAAGAATGAATTTTAGGAACTATGGAGGTAAAGAGCAGAATATATTTATTGAGAGAAAGAAATCTTCTGTCTGAGTCAGAAGGAGTCCTGAGTGGGTTGCCGAAGACTGTCTTTTTTAGGGAATCTTATAGAGTAAAACCATGGTGAGGCAGGTCTAAAGTGGGGAAAACATGGGAACTCACAAGGTGAGCATGAGGTGGGACAGAACTATGGCCAACCAATAAGATTAATTGCTCAGGTAAAATTGATTAAGTTGGAGACAGTTGGGGAAGGGAGTCATGCAGCAAGCTGTCATGCTTGAAGAGCAGTGACTTTTCCTGTAGGGGGTTGATGGTGGCTCCTGGATTCCTCAAGGTGATAGAGACTTAGTGGGACTATCAGTTCCTGATGCTTATCCTTATTAAGTATGTGGTTGCATTCGATTTATCTTTTGCATTGTGGTCTGGCCCACAGTGGAGGTGTCTGTCTCTCCCACAGTTGCAAGGTATCTGGCCTTCTGCATTGACTCCTCTGAGGGCCCCGCCCTGTCTGACTGCCTGTAATATTTCTATCTAACTCCATTGCCTGTAACAAGTGCTTGGAAACAGTAAGTTACCAGACAAGTCAGTCTGGAACAGGGGTACAGGGGAGCTGATACCTGGGAACATCAAGAGATACAACTGGGAAAGCTTCTTGGAGTCAAGTGGCTGAGGAAGGTGATTCTTCGGAAAGAAATCACTGGCTCAGAGAGATTAAACATTTACAAAGATGGGTCCCATACCAATGGCACAGATAGAATGGCACAGATGAACAGGAGTGGAGTGCGAGATGTGGGCACAATTTCCTGTCATTTTGGTTGGGAGTTATATAGAGGATTTCATAGGAATTGGCCACATCATAACAAAAAACAGGGCATATTAGTACACAGGGCAAACATATGTACTAATAAGAGTTCATATATAATGCATTTAGCAAATGGTTGACACAGAGTAGCCACATAATAAAGAAACCTCTATTATAACAGAAAACCCTGATAACTAGGAAAATCTGAATTTAGATATATACACAATGTTGTTTCTTCAGTTTACTCCTCTAGAAATTCATGCCCGAGGTGAGTAGGATTACAGAAATGTTAATGGATCCTTATTTGTATTATAATTATTGTTACATAATATGTACTGGGGTTTTTTTTAAAAACACAGAAATACAAAGAAAATAAACAACTTGGTCTTGGGAAAAAATGTAAAACCAAATACTCAGATACTAAAATAGAGATATCAAATAGTAAAGCCAGATATTTCTTTACTTCTATTGTGAGTTAAGCATTTTATTCCAGGATAGTATTTGTTTCTAGTAACCACTATAGGGACAGGACTACTTTGTAAATTACTTCAAATTATTTTTCTTATAAAACTTTGGATAGCATTACCCAGCTCTCCCCACCCCTGCCTTTTAACTTTTAATTTTGAAACAGGATTTTGCTAAGTTGCTCAGGCTGGACTCAAACTTGCAATCTTCCTGCCTCAGCCTCCCAGAGTGCAGGAATACAGGTGTGCACAACCACACTGGGCTTCTTAGGTATTACTGAAGTTTTAACTTTTAATATGTTTAAAATAATAAAACAACTATCTAATGTGGTAATGATTTAATAGAAAAAAATGTTAATTCATTTGTAAGGTTGGGGCTAGTATCCTGGAAGTTAACATAACCCTTATTTTCTTGCCCTCCTCTGAGGCACTGTCCTAGAACAAGCCTAAAGGGTTTCTAAAACCCTGTACCTGAGCCTCCGGAAATTCCCTGCTAAACCTCAGTTACCCTCTGGGAGAGACAAAGTCACTAGACTTCTGCTACCACTACATCGGAAGTGACTGACTGCAAGGCGGAGCAGTCGCCAAAATGAGGCAAACAGAGCAACTCGAATTCACCTACAGCACAAAATTAATGGGACATACAGTACTTAGTATTCAAGATGCTCAATACAGCTATTAAATATTATAATGCAGCATTTTAAAAAGCAAAAGAAATACACTATGAACAAAATATCAAAATTTTAAAGTGGTCATAGTGGTGCACAACCCTAATCCCGGCACGGGAGAGGCTGAAGCAGGAGGATCACCATGGGTCAGAGGCCAGCCTGGGCTGCATAGTGAGTTCACAGCAAGACCTCACCTCAAAAATCAAATTTTAAAAGTTAAAGATTAGAATCTCCCTTTTTCTTCAGACTCCAACATAGCTCCTTATTTAACTTATTAAGTTGAATTTTTAAAAATAGTTTTATTGGTGTTTATCGTAAGCAGTAATTGGCGTCCCTTAAATGCTGCGGCCAAGGCGAGGTCTCGCTTCCCTTACTCCCAGGCTCTCCAGCTGTGGAAGCAGCACAGCCTGTCCTATGCAGGAGCAGCGCGCACTGAACACTCGGAACTCTGGAGAGCAGCGCGAAGGGCCTGGCGGGCTCGCTGGAGGAGAGGGGAAGCTGCTGAAGCGCACCCCCGACTCCTCCCCGCGCGCGCCCCGCCCCTCCGTCCTCCAGCTGCCCGCGGCGGATTTCCCGGGGTCCGCTTCTTGGGGCGCTGCGCTAGGGCTTCCGAATGGCGCGTGCAAGGTCGGCGCGCGCCCCTCAGCGGCGGTGGCGAGATCTGGGCGGTGATGTTCTGCGAGCTTTGCTGCTCCTGCTCCATTCCCGCAGCGCTTCAGCTGCTCCAGGACGCCTGGGTGGCCAGCCTTGCTCCTTCCAGACAAAGACAATTCCAGCTGGTTTTATTTGTTAGGTGTTGTCGTTGTTGCTGTCCTTTTCGTAATGGTTTTGGTTTGTTAGCCTGAATGAGGGGGAAAGGGAGAAGGAGTAGAAAGAGCGGAGACATTTTGAGGACTACTGAGTTTATTTGGGAGGAGGAGAGATGATAAATGTTGTGGAGATGATAAATGTTGTGGAGAGCAATGGAGAGGAGTATACCAATGTTGTGAAAGAGAGCTAGTTGCTTACAGGGACTTACGGCAGGAATTAGCTTCCGTTCATTAGTGGAGGCGGTGTATGAGTCAAACTGTCCCTGTGAATTACGTAATAGCTGCGGTTTGGAAAACCCTTGCAGATGATTTTGTTACCGGCACATGTATGCAGGAGCCTGCCAGGGAATCTTGGAAATAGTTCTTGTTATAGGCCTGTGTGTATAAGAACCTTCCATCCTTAATCTCCCAACTCTGATTTGTTTGGGTTTGACACAGGTGACTCCATTTTGCTATGGACAGCTTTCAGAGCTTGTAGCCTAGTGGTTAGATAGAAAGGTTTGGAATGGGTAGCTAACTTTAATTCTAATCAGACTAAACAAATAACTTGACTTCTGTCTCATCTATAATGTAGAAGTGACGTCTCATGGAGCTTTTTAGAATTGCAATAAAATGCAACATAAATTTAACCATTTTTAACCCTTTTGAAGTGTACGGTTCATTAGTTTTCCCCACATTGATGGTGTTATACAACTATTACTACTAATTCCGGAACACTTTTCCTACTCCCCCAAATAAGCCTTTATTTCTATTTATTTAGTACCAGGGATTGAACTCACAACCTCATGCTTGCAAGGCAAGCACTTATGCCAGTGAGCTAAATCCCGGGCCCCCAAATAAGCCTTTAAACAGTCACTGTCTGTTGCCTCTTTCCTGCTGCCTCTAGGCAACAGTGTTTTTTTGTGGATTCCAGACCCTGTTGTTGTCTTCAAAATAGCTGCCTATACCTTCAGTCAGAGTAAAAATCAAACAAAACAGAATAGAATCAATAAAAACAAAACAATGAACACAATAAAGGACTTCAAAAAAAAGACAATAGTAAATCCAAAATGGCTACCATAATATATCTTGTTATCTTTGAAATAGCTGCCATGCCATCAGATATAATAAAATCAAACAAGACAAAACAGAATAAAACCCAACTCAACAAAACAATGAAAATGACACAGGACTTCAAAACAAGATAATAAGGAATTAATAATGGCTACCACCTTCAGAAGGAGATCCTACCTAGATGCTTCATTGCATAATTGTTATACTCTGACTAGATGATCAGACTACTGGTTTTAGGCCTGAAAAGACAGTAAAACACTGAACACTACAAGCATTAAGTTGTATTTTACATTAATAGCTAACATTGTAGCTTGTGTTTCTCTGAATCAGCCAGTTGCTTATGGAATCAGGGCAACCTTGGCTCTTCTTATCTCCCAGCCTGTGTGCCAGAAGGGGCTGGCATCTGGTTCTCCCCTCAGTGGCCCACACATGGCACTGACTCACAGAGAGAGCTTTGATTCTTGTTGGCTTCTTGTTCTCCTCCCCCACAGTCTGCAAATGGTGCCGACTCACAGGAAGGGTGAATTGATTTTCATATATTGAATCAGCCTTGCATTTATGGGATAAATCCTACATCATTGTGTGATCTAATCCTTTCAATATTCTGCTGCTTTCAGCAAGTGTTTTGTTGAGGTTTTTTGCATTTATATACACAAGGTATATTGGTTTCTAGTTTTCTTGTGATGTCTTCCTTTGGGTTTTGTGTAATAGTAATATTGGCTCCATATATTGAGTTAGAAAGATCCTCTTCTCTATGGTCGAGTCTGAGAAGTTATGATATAATAAGAAGATAAATATTTGGTCTTTGTCCCTGATTCCTGGCACAGAGGTCCCCAAACCCTGTGTAAATTCCTGGGTAATAAGAATACCTGTTATTTGTGACTAGTTGCTTTCCACCATGCTTAAGTTAGTGAACACATCAATATCCTGGGTGGGCATAAGACACAACAAAGAACGTAGGAGCTCTGTGTCCCAGATCTTTGGGAAAGTAGTACACCTCAAAAAGGTATGGGAGCTTTTTGCCCCCTTGCTGTACATGCCTCATTGTGTGGCTGTTCCTTTGTAATAAGCTGGAGTAGAAAGTACAGTATAGTGCTTCACTCAGTCTTGGAAACTGTTCTTGTGAATTACAAACCAGAGGAGGAACACTAACATTTGTAGATGTGTGAGCACCTTGATGATCTCTGGTCAATTAGATCAGAGGTGGAAGCATTCTTTCTGGGACTGAGTCTTTAACCTATGGTGTCTGTGTTAATTCCAAATAATTAGGACTAGAATTGGATTTACTTGTAGGACACTTGATTGGAGTGTTAGAATCTTGGGAAATTGGTTTTCCTTTATAAATGATTTGTTATGTTTATCGAACCACTTTTTTTGGGGGGGGTTCTTTTTGAGACAGGATCTCACTATGCAGTTCAGGCTGGCCTTGAGCTCACTTTGTAGCCCAAGCTGTTCTCACACTCACAACAATTCTCCTCCTTCAGCCTCACAAGTGCTGGGATTACAGGCATGCACCACCACTTCCAGCTTCTAACCATTTTTAAGATTTTGTTCCTGTGCTGGACTTCCAGTATTTTGACTGTGATGGGCTATAGATAGATTATTTTCTGATCATGGGTATTTGAGGCTTCTATATTCCTTGCTTATATGTTAAACTCTTTTCCTTTACTTGGGAAGTTTTCTGCTATTATTTCAGTAGACAGGTTTTTTATTCCATTTGTGTTATCTTCTGATATTTTTTAACTAATTCCAATTAATCTTTGATTAATTTTCTTTGCATCATCTAGAAGCTGTTAGATCCATTTTTCATATTCTCTTGTTTTTATGGTAACCCTCATTAATTGCTCACTAATAAAACTCCCATCTTCTACTTCTGTCACTGTTAGTCATATGTTCAATAGAATTTTTAATCTCCTGGATTTTTTATTTGGATCCTTCTCATGGACTCTAATTCTGGGTTTTTTGATGTATTGAATTACATATTTTTTAGTTAATTAAGTTTATTGGTACATTTTAAGTATATACAATGATCACACTCACCATAGGGTATTTGTACCTGTATATGACACATCCAGATTCTCTTTTTTCTCATCATTCCTGTTTTGCATCATTTGTTTAGCTCTGCTAGCTTTTTGTTAGTATCTTCTGAAGATTTGGTGATTATTTTATTCATTTGGCTCAATATCTGTTTACTTACATCTTCTGTGACTTTGCCAAATGCCTTATTGATCTGTTTTATCTTCTCTGATATCATCTCAAATTGGGGTGTGATTTTTAGTTTCCTCCCCTTGAATCAGCTTTGGAAGATCTGGGAGCTTTTGGAGGCATTTTGTTGGCTTATTCTCTCCTGCTTCTTTTTTTGATTGTGTTGAGACTTGTGAGTTGATTTGTAATGGAAAGCTTTGTTTCTAGTATAGAGAACTCTTTCATTAATGGCTACTATCTAGGGGTGCCCTGTGGTCATGGCTAAATAGTCGCCTTTACCTGTGTTCCAAGTTCCAACTGTATTCATTTACTTGGGATAGTTTGCAGTGTATTTGGTCCAGCACCTAGTTCTCCAGGAATGGACCACAGTATTGTTAGTGACCTCAAGGCAATCCAGATATTGTCATCCCTAGAAAACTAATTAATAGCAACAGGTGTGATACTTTGGCTATGGTAATAAAATCAGCATAAATTATAGCATAAATACAAATTTAATATTTGTACACCCAAGGGACCAGTAATGTATCACCATCCTTAATTATAGAAGAGATCTATAATTATAGTGTGAACACTAGAAAAAATCAAATATTGATCTACTATGGTATTGACCTACATTAATAGCTACTAAATGGAACAATTTTGTCTCTGCTAACACTAGAATAGTATTCAACCACAATGGTGTAAAGTTAACTAGCTATCTATAGATTCATAAAGTTTAGTAATTATACTAGTAAAGATAGAATTGGAAAAAAGTGAAAAAAGCCAAATTTTAATAATTAATATGCAATGAGCAGGAGGAGAGAAAAATGAGATAAGGGGTTCTATTGAAGAGTAAAAGGAAAATGAATAGTGCTGGAACAGTTACAGGACAGAACAAACAAGACAAAGAAAGATAGGCAGAGAACAAAATACAGAAAACAAAAGAAAGATAAAAAGGAAGAGAAAGGGGAAAAGTTAAAAGGAGAGAAAAGAAAGTAAAAGGGAGGGGAGGCAGAAAAACTCCAAGCCCCACAGAAACCTGATGAATGAAAGACAAAAATAAATTTTAAATATATAAATCAAAAAAGGTTCAAGTCAAAGAAAAAAATTCCTGTTTTTAAACAAGTAGTTTCTTTCAAAAGATCCAGTCAGTACTATCTTCTTCCCAACTTTAGAGTCTATGCGTTTTTGAGAAGCTATCCTTGCATCAGGGGCGCCCCTGCTCGCTCACCCCAGACTGTGGTTATTGTCCAAGCCAAGATGCTCCCATTGGTAGATGGGAAATGCTAGTACCCTTCTGGTCCCTACTAGATGTAGGTCACAGGGTAGGGATTCCAGTGGACTGTCCAATTTAATGTGGACAGTCATCAGAGGTGTTCCCTTCTTTCCCTGGGCATTGGCTTCATACAGGTTCAGGTCAGTTGATTAGTCCTTACCTCTGCTGTCTTGTAACAAGGGGAAGCAAAATGTAGAACCAGCTTGGAGTCTATGGATCATTGTGCCCTTGTGTTGGGGGCACCACGCACAGGCCTGCTTACTTGTGTCAAGGGGGCACTGTGCATCCAGCACAGGCTTACTTCTTGCTTGCATTGGAGTCACACTCAATTTTGTTTCTTATACAGTATTCTTTTACATAATTTTTTCCAGTGAATTACAACTAATATCTTAATTTATACTTATCTTGCTTTAATTAGTACCAACTTAATTTCTATTGTATACAAAAAATTCTGCTACTAAATACCTGTGTTCTCTACTTGTGTTGTTATACCTTTATAATATCTTTATACATTATTACATGTATTGTTTGCCAAGTCAGCATGGTTTTATAGTTTTTATAACTTAAAAAGTATTTATTTTATAACTTAAAATAAATACTATAGGATAGGGCTGGGGATTTAGCCTAGTAGCATAAGCACCTGCCTGGCAAGCACAAGGTTGTGAGTTTGATCCCTGGTACCAAAAAACAAAACAAAACAACCCAACCAACCAAATGATAATAACAAAAAAAAAACAAAGAATAAGCTGATTTAAAGAAAGATACTGATGAAATACAAAATAATAGTAATGAAATAATTTAGATAAAGCAGATGAAGGAGGTTGGCCAGGAGCAAGCTTATGAAGGTCACTCAGCTCTGGCCTGCCTCCTCTTACTTGACCCATGAGGCCAGCCCTGAAGCATCTTGAATGCCTTCCACATGTGTCTTCCTCATGGCCAGCATCCAAAGACTCACTAAGGTCTCCTGAAAGATGCACTGTATGTCCTGAACACCCTGAGCTCTCTTTGGCTACCAAGTGGCTGAGTTCAGGACACTTGCAAACACTGTACACTCCCTTGCTGTACAAAGTCCACTTTGCTATCAGCTCGCCTGAAACAAATCCCAGTGAAAATTATGGCTGAAACAAGGTTAAACCCTGCATTCTGTAGATACAAGGAGATGACTGGGGACAAGTCACATTTGTATGTTATCCATACGCAAACCTCAGTCAACCACTCATGGCCTTCTCTAAATGTGTTTTGTCCAGGTGCTGGCAGTAACACATGAGACATCTGGGAACTGACCAGGGTGTTCCTGTATGCCAGGGTAATCGCTTCTCAGCCTTTTGGCTAAGATCAAGTGTAGTATCTGTATGCCAGGGTATCGTATGAGGAACCAGAAAGCCCCCTTTACCAGGAGGCCCCTCCCATTTAGAGCTGGCTCTGCAGGCTGTCACCAGAAAGTGTTACTCATGGGCTCCTCATCACTCCTTGACGTTCTTGTCAAGCAGCTTCTGAAATAGTGAGACGATTCGTGAAACTCCTGTTCCTTTCACTACTCCTCCTCTTCAATAGCCGTGGTGCTGCTTAGACCAAGGTCTGGGGAGGGATAGGAAACTATTTAGAGTTTCTCAAGTTTCAAATGAAGCCCAAGTGAACACCAGTACTTCAGAGAACTAGGATTTTCAGGACACAGATCTCTTGAGGTCCTATGAGAGAAGAGATTCTGTGGCCCTATGCTTTGCACAAAGGCTGACCAGGCTCAGTGTTTCTCAAATTTGAGCATGCCTCACCATTAGGGCATGCACACACACACCCCTCAATCTGCTCAAGGTGTGAGCAGGCCTGAGACTCTGCATTCCTGACTAGCCTGCAGCACCATAGCTGCTGGCTTGATACTTCTGATGCTATTGGGCACCACACTCTATAATCTTGCACTTGATAAAGCTTATGAATGAATGAATGAATGAGTGAATGAATACAAGTTTCCCACTACTGCCTCATGTTAAATAGGATGAAAACATGGCATTGTCTACAGTGGCTCTGTGTTGCCTGGGGAGGGGAACATAAGTGTCTTGGTTACTTTTTTTTCATTGCTGTGACAAAATACTTAACCTCCAAAATGAAGGAATGAAAGGTTTATTTAGCTTATAGTTTTTGGAGGTTTCAGTCCATGTCCATCCAAGGCAGAGTGGCATGACACAAGGGTAATACTTCAAGGTGGCAGGAAACAGCAAACCAAACAAGAGCAAAAAGAGGGGCAGAGCAAGCCTCTTTTCCTCCCTTATATTGTAAGCAGGCTATGCCCCTTGGGTGGATGTAGCACTCACACCATCTGCATGCCCTCTTCTTGCACAAGCTGAAGATGTTACAAAGTAAGGACCTTGGCCCGATGTTGAATCAGTTAAATTTCTGACCTTCTCAAATTGACACACAAAACATCCCACAGTGGTGCTGAGTCACTTAGCTAAGCTTCTAGACTTCCCAAGTTGACCTAATGCATCAACTATAACAATGGGTATCTCCAAGTTCAATCCCAATGGCACCTGCCCAGGCATTTCCCCATTATTGTACTTGCTGATGCAAACAAATCCATTCTAGAACTGACCCGGTTTCTCTCAATTAAAGATGAGCTTTTGTCAAATGTGAGTCCCTCAACCCTTTATCAGCCTTTTATTTTGCAGAGAGGGAGCTGAGGACCCAGAAAGGGTACCTGTAGATTCATACAACAGGACAACTCTTCCTGCAGTGCTGTCTGGGGTTCCATGATTTTTCTATCTTTAGAATGGGCAGATGCATCTGCAGTAACTGAAATCCTACATAGGACTTGATCACAGTGCCTGCCATTTCCCACCTGATAGCAATAAGTGCTTTTCACAGGGTACTCCTGGGAGGCTGAACAGCAGAAATGATTCTGCAATCCCACCTTCCTAGGCCCCAGAGGCCCTAGGTGAAGTTCCCAGGCCCCGCAGGCAAGCAGCAGGGTCAGGAAAAATGTGGGGCATCAGGTCACCCCTCTTGGTATGCCCTGAAGAGGGAATGATTTGCAGCTGGGCAACACAGCTCACCTGTGGCCATTTTTGGGATGTGTGGCCTCCCCTTCACCACATCCACTGTCAACAAGGTGCAGCACTTTCACTGCCCACAGGGCACTTGGTGGCAGGGGCATCTGTTGCTATAGTTACGCACTACATCTAAGCTAAGAGCTGGGGTGCAGGTAGATGGAGCACAGGTGGAACATGGCACATGTAGGACCAGGTTCAGGGTGCATGCTGTGTACACCCATCCTATCCTCCCACACACACAACAGGAACATACATGAACATAAAATGCAACCACGTGCACATTGTGCACACTGTGTACACCTAACACTACACCACACACCATATATGCATACTTAACACACACATCATTCTTATAGCAGGGTGCTCCTTACACAACTGGTTGATACAAACTTCCCCTCTCTGTGACCCTTTGGTACCCTCAAGTTCCTTCTTCCTCTCTGTCTGGGTTACCTCCAGCACCTAGTCCCTTCTGAGGATGAGGAGGGTCATGACCCTGAACTCTACCACAGAAGATTCCCATGGCTGCCTTGGGCTCCCCA
Source organism: Hydrochoerus hydrochaeris (assembly GCA_004027455.1). Classification (NCBI taxonomy): domain Eukaryota; kingdom Metazoa; phylum Chordata; class Mammalia; order Rodentia; family Hydrochaeridae; genus Hydrochoerus; species Hydrochoerus hydrochaeris. The sequence continues at coordinate 533,024 of PVLA01000414.1, forward strand.
CTCCTCCTCCAGCCCTGAGCACCCTACTCCCACTCTGCCACTTCCATCTCCCTCTGTATTCCCCCTGAGCATCAGGTGGGGGTCTTAGGATGTCTAAGTCAGGGCCATCAGGCACATTCCTAGAGTAGCCTGTGAGGAGCTGGGTCTTGGGACCTCTTGACCTCTGGGAATCCTCCACCCACAAACAAGGTGGTACCTCCTTAGACTGTCCTTCAATCCTATGAGGTTAGAGATAGGATGAGTAGGCATAACCCAGGGAGAAGACCTATACCCCAGGTCAGTTGCTTCATCTTTGGTAAGGGATGTGGTGTGGCTTTTGGCTCCACTTTCTGCTTTCAAAAGCAGAAGACAGCTGTGGCACTGCCATATATGAATTTATTTAAGCAATTGTTCTTATTGTCTACACCAACAAAAACAAAAATCTGGTGAAATTGATTCAGAACTCCTCAGATAAGGAATTTTCATCCAGTAACACACAAAGTATTTGAAAATCACACAGTCCTAGCCCTCTCCCAAAGAAGTGTAGTCTGACTTTAACTTTTATAAATTATAAATACATTATAATTTTAATGTATATATGCTACTTTGATCAGTTTATTAGTTGTTATTAATTAAAACAGGTTCTTTAAGGCTGAGATTGCGTCCTACATTCTTCAATCTACCTGGGATGGTGGCAGCTGGCTGTGAGAGTCTAAGATTGGTTCTTCACTTCCTCTATCGACCCTGGAAGGTACTACTGGGAGAGAAGTCTGAGATCTCCCCACTCCTTCCACTGGCAGGACTCAGGGCCTAGAAACCTGCTGAAATGCCTGTGATATAGTAGGACCTTGGCTAAGGCAAACACAATGGACAGATGAACGAGAGGTGTGGAAATGTCACATGCAACAGTAATAACATGGTTAAGAGAACCAGTGTTGTGCCTGGGAACAGCAACACAAGGAATGGAAGCAGGTAGGGAGGGTTGCCCCTTCTTTTTCTTTTCTAAATGACTGGGGAGAATTCCAGCCACAGAAAACTAATCATATTTCCCAAATCCAGAGACAAAGTTCAGACTCAAACCCAGCAAAACTCCTCCTGCAATCTTGGCCCAAATACACATTTCTAAGATCCAACTTGCACCTACCACAAAACCATAGACACTAGAGGAATTTCACTACTTTCATTTTTATCTGACTAGTTTCCCTCTTGGTATTCAGCTGGATTAGTGTTTTGTTTTTATTGTTTGTTTCTTTTTTGTTTGTTTTCCATTTCTTTTCTTGTCTTCTCTCTATTCTGTTTTGTTTTTCTTTCTGTATGTTGTTTTATCTGTGTGTGAGGTTATTTTTATTTATTGGTTTTTCATTTTTTTCTTTCTCCTTTCACTTTTTCTTCTTTTTTCTCTTATTCACAACTTAGATCTCTAACCTTTTTTTTAATTTAAAGAGAAACAAAAGCATGTAAAGGGTAGAGATAATACAGAATTTCAGAAGACAAGATGGCTGATCAGTGAGCAACAAAATACAAAGCCTCCCGGGAGAAACAACTCATATGCCAGAATAAAACACCCTGGAGAGACCCAGACAGAGGGAGACATATCCTCTTGACACAGGAAGAAATTAAAACGTAAAAAAGCTCATCAAATACTTCAGGACTACAACTGAAACAGCTAAAAATTACAGGACACAGCATTTTTGCAGTGACCCACCAAGTTTGCACCAGCTTGAATCCACGCCAGCAGGCAGAGCTGTCCAAACTCATTCCCCCTACCACTCACAGGAAGCACAGCAGCACTGAAATCAGGGGTTGGTGAGCCCAGTGGAAAGTGGAGATGGAGAAGGATCTTCATTAATCCATGGTCAGTGCTGGGAATGAGACCCCCCCCCACAAGAAGGGTGTGACCAAATGGGCAACATGTTGGAATCGGGCAGGAGGAGCCTGAACTGGGAGCAACAATGACTTCAGTTGGTTGCTCCCTCCCCAGAGCAGATTCGTGGGATTTGCTTGGACTGGGCCGCACCCCTGGCTGGGACCCAATGAACCATCCCAAATTGATTCCCTGTGAAGGCACCTGAAGTATGGCTGACCCGGTGGGGAGGGGTAGGCATACACAGCTGCTGCTTACACCTCAGTGACAAGAGCAGGCAGGAGAGGGCAGAGGTCCCTTGCCAGCATGCTTCGGAGGAAATGTGGCCAATAGGGAAGGGGGCTGGGACCTGCACTGTAACCTGTGTGGAGGAAGCCAGGACCATGAAAGGATAGAGAGGCAGGAGGATGCCCCCAGCCCAGAACCCTGAGAGCCCTGATCCAGGAGATGGAAAAACAAGAGAGACTGAGGGTGGCAAACACACAACATCAGACGTGGCTTCAATGGACATTAAGAGATATCTTTGGGACCTTGTAGACAAGCTCAAAACTGAAATATTAAATCAGGTAAAGCAGGATATGAGTAGAGTAATAAAAGAAAAGCTCTCAGGAAGCATCTCTCAGGATGATACAGATGGAAGAAAGGAGGAACACAAAGACAAAAATCAAATGATCATCTCAATAGATGCAGAAAAAGTATTTGACAAAGTCCAACACCTATTCATGATACAAACCCTATAGAAAATTGGAATAAATGGTATTTTCAATCTTATAAAAGCCATCTATGACAAACCAAAAGCCAAAATCATAATAAATGGTCAAAAACTGAAAGTTTCACTCTAAAATTAGGAACAAGATGAGGATGTTCATTATCACCACTCCTATTCAATATAATTCTGGAAACATTACCCAGAGTAATTAAACAAGAGAAAAAAAAATAAAATGAATAAAGATCAGAAGAAAGGAGTTAAATTGTCATTATTTGCTGATGACATGATACTCTACATAGAAGATCCCAAAAACTCCACCAAAAATCTTGTAGATTTAATATCCAAATTAATCAGTGTAGTGGGATACAAAGTCAAAACTCAAAAATAAATAGCATTCCTGTAGACAAGCAACAAACTCATAGAGAAAAAATTAGGGGAAACACACCTTTCACAATAGCATCAAAAAAAAATGAAATGCTTGGGAATCAGTTAACAAAGGGAGTAAAACAACTGTATCATGAAAATTACAGTACCCTTAAAAAGGAGACCAAAGAGGGTAACAGAAAGTAGAAAGATATCCCTTGTTCTTGGAGAGAAAGAACCAACATAGTGAAAATGGCCCTAAAGCTACTATGCAGATTTAATGCAATTCCAATCAAAATATCATTGCACACCTCACAGATCTAGATAAAACATTCCTGAAATTCATTTGGAACCACAGGAGACCTAGAACAGCAAAAGCAATTCTGAGCAACAAAGGTGAGTCAGGGGGCATCACAATCCCTAACCTGAAATTGTACTACAGAGTTATTATGACAAAATCAGATTGGTATTGACAAAAATCCAGGACTAAGGATCTGTGGAACAGAATAGAAGAGCAAGTGCAACCCCAAGCACACTCAGCCACCTTATCTTTGACAAAGGAAGCAAATGCATACATCTGAAGAATCCTAGTCTCTTTAATAAATAGGGCTGCAAAAACTGGCTCTACACATGCCAAAGGCTAAAACTAGACCCGTGTATATCACCATGTATTAAACTCAAAATGATTCAAAGGTCTCAACATTAAAATGGAAACACTAAATTTACTGGAGGAGAAAATAAGTAGAAATCTCTAAGACATAGATGTAGACAGAGACTTCATGAAGAAAACCCAGACTGCACAGGAGATATTAGAAGGAATCAACAAACGGGATCTCTCACCTTGTTAAAAACCCTTTGCACAACAAAAGAAATCATCAGAGTGAAAAGACAACCCACAAGATGGGCAAAAAGTTTAGCTAGTTGTCCCTCAGATAAAAGACTTCTACCTGGAACATATAAAGAACTGAAAAACATCAGGCACCCAAAATTCAAAGACCCAATCCAAAAATGGACATCTGAGATGACTACACACTTCTCACATGAAGCAATACAAATGACAAATAAGTACATGAAAAAATGTTCAACATCACTGTTCAAGAGATGCAAAGTAAAACAACACTGAGATTCCATCTCACCACAGGAAGAATGGTTATTATCAAAAAATCAACCCATAACAAATGCTGGTGGGGCTGTGGGGGAAAAGGAACACTTCTTCGCTCTTGGGGGAATATAGACAGATGCTAGCACTGTGGAAATCAGTGTGGAGAGTCCTTAAGAAACTAGGATTTGAGGTCCCATTCCACCCAACTATTTCCCTTCTGGGTATCTTCCCAGAACAATTAAAAACATCATACCACAGTGATATATGTGCATCCATTTTTGCAGCAACAAAATTTGCAAAAGCTAAAACTTGGAAACAATCCAGATGTCCATCAATGGAGGAATGGATAAAAAAGATGTGTTTTTTAAAATATAATAGAATACTACTCAGCCATAAAGAAGGATAAACTTGAGACTTTTATAGATAAGTGGATGCAACTTGAGAACATACTCTTAAGATAAATACTTCAGACCCATGTGTAAACATCATATTGTCTCACTACTGTGAGAACTGAAGGAGTAAACAAGGTCCAAAATGTACAACAGATATTGTAAATTGGGAAGAAATTATTCAAAAGAAAAGGCAAACTGTGATGGGGAAAATGGGAAAGGAAAGAAGGGAAAAAGAAAAAAATAAATTTATATGCAAGATAGTTAAGATAGTTATACAACTAGTTTTCTTAATTCATTGAAAAGAAAGGTTTGTGTTAATATTGTTTGAACAAAATGTCATGCCTATACTTCATACTCTAAATAACTACTATGATGACAACATTATGCAATGTATTAATTATTGTATCTCTCCTATTTCCCTGTTTTGAAACTGTTTTATTGTCGTTTTTATTTTTCCATCTTTAAATAAAAAAGATTCATTAGTGTATTCCAAATCTGTAATAAACTTTTCCCATGCTTCTTACTGACTTCTGAAATTTTTTCCTATGACAGAAGTCAGCAAACCTGATTCAAAAACATGGATTAAATTCCTTATTTCAGTTTCTAGAATTTCTCAGACATAGACAGTGACATTTACTCCTGCAAACCACTCCTTGGTAGGAAATAAAAAGAAACATTGAGAAGGTTACTTTGGTAATCTCAACCAAAAGACTTTTCATTTTTTTCTATGTCTTCTTCCCCATTTCTCTCAACCCCATGCTCTCTGAAGCATAGTTTATCTTTTTTCTCTGTCTCTTTCTTTTTCTTTCTCCCTTTTTCTTCCTGTCTACAAATTTTGTGGTCTTAGGGATTTTTTTTTCTTTTCCAAAAGTTAGAGACTCCTAAGCCCTTAGAAAATGAGTGCTTGTACATAAAAGCACTTAAGACAAGAGGCACTTTTTTTCTGTAATCAGAAATGGGAAGAGATGTCAAGAGACTCTCCCACGACCTACAGCAGTCTCACTAGGTAGTCCTTTAGTCAGGACCACACCCTGTTTGGATGAGACTGAAAACTTTGCTCACCCAAGAAAATACAAAATAAGGATGAAGCCCTTTCCAGTGTCTTGAACAAAATTTCTCATGCAACTGTCATGGGAAACCCAAATCTTGAGGTGTACTAGAAAGACCAGTCTCCAGGTCACACCAGAAAAAGCAATGCAAAAGCATACACACAGATCCTAAACACTTCAGTCTGAAGGAGTTTCTTTAATTGCTCTTCTGATCTTGGTCTCTCTGTCTCTATCTGTCTATCTGTCTGTCTGTCTGTCTGTCTCTCTCTCTCTCTCTCTCTCTCTCTCTCTCTGTCTGTCTCTATTTCTCCCTGCTCTCTCAGTATCCACAAGCCCTCCAAATATTCAGGAATATGCATCTTGGGTTCACTTATCAAGAGTTAAACTTGTTGCTTTTGAGACATTTACAAGACCAAGAAGTCAAGGAGAAAAGCCTGTGTTCAATACTCCTATAAATATTTGGAGGGCTTGTGGATACTCTTCAAGAAGAATTAAAAGGCTGATACAAGAAAAATTAGATAAGTTTATTCTGCATGATTATATCCTCTCATAAATGCATTATGTCTGCTAAATCCAAAATCAGACAATTCTTTTTTTTTTCTTACCTTGTGTAATTTTCCAGTGGGAGAACTAATGTTTTCCTTGACTGGATTTGGCAAAAATATTAACAAAGATGGATGAGTTTGTGGACAATTGCCTACTTCTAGTGTACCAGTGCTACTGTGCTGGGTATCCTCTACAGGGAAGATGATTGGATAAAACTTCAAAATTTTATAGAACAGCTACAAATGCAGCAACAATTTTAAAGCTTGTTACCCATCAAAAGACCGTGAGAAAATCTTTTCTCTAACCATAATTAATACTCAGATATAAACAAAAGAGATTCTGATCTATCCCAGACTCCTAAAACTCTCATGATTAAAGATAGCCATCAATTCAAGGACAAATATTTTCAGGTCTGGGATGAATGTATCTGGCCGAGATCTATTATGTGGCAGCTCAGTCTACTAGTAAGTGCCTTTTCACTGGGAACAAAAAAAAAAAATACTTATGATAAATGGAGCAATGCCACCAGAAATATGAGATGAATTCCTACATAAAGCAGGAATTAGACTGTTGTGTTAAGAGATACTGATGTGTTTGCTACTGAATGGAAGAAAAGAGCTCAAATCAGATGGCCAGCTTCAAACAGTAACCAGAGGCTCCATGGTACAAATTTTTGACCTTGGTTTCCTCCAAAGAGAGGGGAGCCTTGGTTCCTTCCTCAGAGCAGCACAAAAACACCTGAAAATTCCCCTTCAGACTTCTCTGAGATCCAGCTGTCAACATCAATCAAATCCTGGTGATCAACTGCTGGTGGGTCAGTATGGCAAATGGCACTTCTCTGTTAGCAGCAGCAAGCAGTCATTGAATTTGCTTGTTTTTTAAAAGCAGAGCACACTTCCACAGGCCATTCTCATCTTAATAAAAGATTCAGGTCTATTATATTCCAAATGTCTGGAATTCATTAAGGAAGTAGTTCTTTAACCACTAGCTTCTTGGGGGAGAACCAATTTTCAGAGAACAAATGGTAAGAACCATCATGCCTTCTGCATGCTAAACAAATACTCTACCACTGAGCTACACTCTCAGCACTATCATGGCTATTCTTAAGAATTTATGAAAGAATTAATACTTTTGTTTATGTCATTGTTCTGGTTTACATCTAGATGTCCCACCAATACCTCGTGTGCTCAAAGATGGGGCTTTTGAGAGGTGACTGGGTCACAGGTGTGAGATACTCATCAGTGGATTAATGTGATGATGAGATTTTAGCCAAATGTGATGTTGGGAGGTGAAGCATAATTGGAGGAGGTGGGTCACTGGGGGAGTGGCCTGGCAGGATCTATTTCCCTTCCAGCTCCATGAGTTCTCTCTATTTCTAGCTACCATGCCATGAGTACTTCTGCCATGCTGCTCTGCCAAGGCTTCCCTGCCTTTGGGCCTTCTATGTGCTGAAACTGAGTCAAAATATACCTCTCATTCCTGAAGTTGTGGGTGTCAGGTATTTTGTCCCAGCAACAATAAAATAACTAAACAGATTTTGTTACCAGAAGCGGGGTCACTTCTATGATGCTACCTGGCCATGTGATTTAGAAACTTTTGAAACTGGTTTGCATGGGAAGTTTCAAAAGGTGTGGAGATGCTAGCTGAAGAAGCAGCTCTAGGGTGCTGTGAGCTAAACCTAATGGGAGTTTATGGTCAGAACTCAAAAGACGAGAATGTTAACAATAATGCAGCTGATAAAGACCAGGTTTGAGTTGGGAAAAGACTGCTCTGGATTCACAGCCATGTATATTATGCTCTGACAAAAATTTGTCTTCATTTTGCTCATATCCAGAGACTTTGCAGAATACTGAAATTAAGGTTGGAAGACTAATCTGGTGGAAGAAATCTCAAGGCAGCCTAATGTTGAGGCAGTGGCATGACTACTGTTGGGGCTTTTAGCCCAGCTCTACCTTGAGAATCAAGAGCTAATGTCCCAGGTGAATGATTTGAGTTTGGCCAGAAAGAAAGGTCTGTTAAAGCTGGAACTTGCAAAGATAGATCAGAGGAGAATTTAGTTACTGAAAGGTTATAATTAAAATTAAATTTTAAAAATTAAAATGCCAAGTATTTTGGAACAGGGCAATAGAAAATATGGCCTGAGGCATTATAAGAACCAGCAGGACTCCACCCTTTGCAGGCTCAAAACTGCAAAAAATGAAAGGCTTTGCTTTGAGATGAGAGCCCCAGGGAAGCATGCTGCAGAATGACAGCAGGTTAGAGAATGGGAATTGATTATCCAGGATTTAGTTCACTGTGTTCAACATCCAGGATCTCTGGCCTCTGCAACTACTAGCAAGATGCAAAATGGCTCAGCTACTGATCCAGCTTGGCAGACCATAGCGTCATTCACATGGTGATTGTTTTAAGTGCCTGAAGAATGCGAGTTGTGGGCTCAAGAAGGCCACATATAGGTTGTAGTCACAGAAGCTTGAGGTTTGGATCTGCATGAATAGAGAAGAGACACATAATGATTTTAAAAAGATGAAAGTAAGTTTTTATAAAAGTACAGCAGATAGAAGCATACACTGAGATATGAGGCAGCACCAAAGGCAGGCAAGAGAGAGAAAATGCCACACCACATTTTAGAGTTTTCAGCCATACATACAGAGTTCACACAAAGGTGGCTTGGCTGTCTGAAAAGGCCACTGCAAGTCTGTATCATCCCCAGCCTTGGCTAGAGCCTGGGAGTGGCCAGTCGTTGGGTATTAATAGTTTTCTCTATATACTCTTTTCTCAAGATAATCAGCCTCCCTGCATAAAGGCAGCAGACAAGGTCATTTCAGCATATGCTTGCATTTGACTGGCTCTCATTTTTAACCCTTTCCCTAACAGTCATTTAACTGGAAGAGGGTTCTATAGTTATCCTGGCTGCTGCCCTTGCTCTCATTTAAGGTATGCCACTTGGATTTGCTCTGCTGTCTGAAAAGACCACTGATTATAATATGCTATTAGGCTGATGTGCTAAGTGGACACTGTAATAGTCTACTAGTGCCATAGGGTATATTTTCTGAAACTATAGAAGTCTGGTTCCTCTCGTAGGATCTGAAGGTGGTGTATTTGGGCACAGGAAGCACTAAACTCCCAGGTATTTGAGCACTGGCACATATTTGCCGTTGTTGTTTCTATCTTTTGTCTTATCCCACTCAGGAAAAGACTACAGGTGCTCTTTGTGACCTCCAGGATAGTAACCATAAACCTTTAAGGCTTTCAATGATAACAAATAGCCAGCTAGAGTACCCATGCCATAGGTTCACCACCACGGCTCTAGGAAGACATTTAAACTCCCAGGTGTGGCCTATTAGCTTTAAAATTTTGCTGTGTAAGATTTTCTCCCTCTCTGCGGGTACCCCAAGTTAAGGAGTGATGCTAGACCTCAGGTTGGCAGGCTAGGAATTGAAGCCAAGTAGGTCTTTCCACCTCTTCTGGAAGCTTCCAGATGAGCTATGCTGGTGAGACGGTAGAGCTGGTAGAGCACTACTGCTTTCCCTTCTCTGCAGACTTAGGTGAGTGCCCTGCAAATCCAGCATATACAAACCCAAAAATATTTGGGTGAAGTGTCCTGTTTTCCCTTCTGGAAATATGAGAAGACTAGCCTTTATCAGTATGGGAAAAGGGACCTATTCCTGAGTATGCTGAGTATTTGAACAGAGGCATCCAGAAATTATTGTGCTGTGTTATGGTTGATCTTGAAGAGCAAAAGTGTAATGTTTTAGTGAAAATGGTCATACTTCCAAACTTGTTATACAAATTTAACGCAATCCTGATCAAAATACTACTATCATACCTCACAGAACAAGAGGAAAAATTCCTAAAATTCATTAGGAACCAGAAGGGACCTAGAGCAAAGGCAATCCAGGACAACAAAAGCAAGGCAGGAGGTATCACAATCCCTAACTTGAAATTATACTACAAAACTACTGTGATAAAATCTGAATGATACTGGCAAAACAACAACAGACCTAAGGATCGGTAGAACAGTTAAGAAAAGCAGACACAAGTCAAAACACACTAAGCTACCTTATCTTTGACAAAGGGGCCAAGCATGTTCACTGTAAGAAAAATAGTCTCTCTAATAGATGGGGGTGGAAAAAAATGGCTCTCTACATGGTAGATACTAAACCTAGACCCGGGTCTATCACCATGCACTAAACTAAAGTCAAATAGACCAAATCTGTTAATACTAAAATAGAAACACTAAACCTACTGGAAGAGAAAGTAAGTAGAAATCTTGAAGACATAAGTATAGATACAGAGTTCATGAAAAAACCCAGACTCTGTGGGAAATACCTCAAAGAATCAACAACAGGAATCTCATCTTTTACAAAGCTTTTGCACAGCAAAATAAATCACCAACACAGTAAAAAGACAACCCGTAGAGCAGGAAGAAATTTTAGCCCATTTTCCCTCAGACAAAGCAATTCTACGTAGAACATATAAAAATTGAAAAAAGTCAGGCCACTAAAATTCAAAGACCCAATTCAAAAATGGGCATCTGAGATGAATATACATTTTTCAGATGAAAAAATACAAATGGCAAATAAATATATGAAAAAATGTTCAACATGGCTGGTCATTCAAGTGATGCAAATTAAAACAACACTGGGGTTCTATCTTACTCCAGAAAGGATGTCTATTATCAAGAAATCAACCCATAACAAATGCTGGTGGGGCTATGAGGAAAAAGTAACCCAAAAGGTACAATAGATATTGTGAAGTGGGAAGAAATTTTTCAAAAGGAAAAATGAAGTAGAATGGGTGAAAGGAGAAAAGACAGTAAGGAAAAGTGAAAAAAATGCAAGTTAGTTACACTATTAGTGTCTCTTAATCATTAAAAAGGAAGGTCTGTACTAATATTGAATGTAGAAATTTTTATGCCCATGTCTTGTACCCTGAGCAACTACTGTAAAGATAACAACATGTAATATATTAAGTAGTTATTCCCCTATTATTTTTTTATGAAATTTTGTTTTACTTTTTCCATCAAATAAAAAGTATAATGTTTTAGAGGCTGGTTATGGATAAAAATAGCATAAATCCTGGAACAAATCTGTTTCCCATTGATACACACATGTACCTGCAAACACAGACAGACACATACTAGTTCCATGCCAGAAAGCCTAAAGTCAGTTTAAAAAACTAAGACAGCAAGTTGGGTTATTATTTCAAAAACTGACATCAAGATTCTGTATTTGAAAGATAATCTTTTTTTTTTTTTTTTTACTTTTTTTATTTAAAGAGAAAAAAACAGAAAAAGGATAGAAATATTACAGAATTTCCAGAAAAGAAGATAAACAGTAAGAAATCACTAGTTGATAAATTACATATTGTTCTTTTAGAAATAGTTTTTCAAGTTACAGAATTAAAGCACACAAAGTGGACACTCTAGCAATGAGAGTGCAAACAGATCTGTTCAGCAATCCAACAAGATCCTAGAAATATGGATATCAATCCCACACACCTAAACATACATGCAGCTATATCTTTTACAGTGCTTCCAATTTCCTCTTTTTTTACAATAGCAATTATACATTTTTTCAATTTTATTCTTTTTATTTAAAGAGAAAAAAAGGAAAAAGGTAGAAATATTACAGAATTTCAAGAAAAGAAGATAAACAGTAAGAAATCACTAGTTGATAAATTACATATTGCTCTTTTAGAAATAGTTGTTCAAGTTACAGAAATAAAGCACACAAAGTGGACACTCAAGCAGTGAGAGTGCAAACAGATCTGTTCAACAATCCAACAAGAACCTAGAAATATGGTTATCAATCCCACACACCTAAACATACATGCAGCTATATCTTTTATAGCGCTTCCTATTTCCTCTTTTTTTACAATAGCAATTATACATTTTTAAATTTTATTTATTTAAAGAGAAGAAAAAAAAGCAAAACAGAAAAAAGGTAGCAACAACACAGAATTCAGAAACAGAAATAAAGAAAAGGAGAATGAGAAAAAGCCCCACTAAGAAATCAGTAATTTATAAATTACATATTGTCATCCTGGATGTAGTTGTTCAAGTTACAAAGTTAAAGGGTACATAGTAAACATTCAAACAGTCAGACTACAAACAGTTCTGCTCAAAGATCCAAAAAATATTCAGCAATATGATCATCTATTTTACATACTCAAACATACATGCAGTTATATCCCTTAGAGCACTTTCTTTTCCTCTCTTTTTTACAGTACCAATTACACATTTTGGTTTTATTACACTTGTAGTTATTATTTACTTTTTACACTAGAGACACAATATAATATTTATAAATGATTATTTATTTCACTAATGAAGATAGTCTCAAGTTGTCTCCATTTACCTATGAAGGCCACAAGATTATCCTTTTTTATAGCTGAGTAATATTCTATTGTATAAAAATGCCACATCTTTTACATCCACTCTGCAGTTGATGAGTATCTTGGTTGTTTCCAGGATTTAGCTATCACAAATTGTGTAGCTATGAACATAGGTGCACATATATCACTGTGATATGAACTTTTCAGTTCTTCTGGGAAAATACCCAGGTGGGGAATAGCTGGATTGAATGGGGCTTCCAATCCTAGTCTTCTGAGAGTTCTCCATATGGATTTCCACAATGGTTGCACCAGTCTACATTCCCACCAACAATGGAGCAGTGTTCCTTTTCCTCCGCAGCCTCACCAACATTTGTTATCAGTTGATTTCTTGATGGCAGCTATTCTTTCCAGAGTGAGGTGGAATCTCAATGTTGTTTTAATTTGCATTTCTCGAATGACCAGTGATGGTGAACATTTCTTCATGTATTTATTTGCCATTTGTATATCTTCCTCTGAGAACTGTGTGTTTATCTCAGATGCCCATTTTTGGAGAGGGTCTTTGAATTTGGGGGGCTCGATGTTTTTCAATTCTTTATATGTTCTGGACACAAGTCCTTTGTCTGAGGGGTTGCTGGCTAAAATTCTTTCCCACTCTGTGGGTTTTCTTTTCACTTTGTTGGTGATTTCCATTGAAATGCAGAAACTTTTCAATAATATGAGATCCCATTTGTTGATTCTCTGAAGTGTTTCCCATGCAGTTTGCGTTTGGTTCATGAATTTTCTGCCTACCCCTATGTCTCCAAGACTTCTACCTACCTTGTCTTCCAGTAGATTTAGTGTTTCTGTTTTAATATTGAGGTCTTTGATCCATTTAGACTTTAGTTTTGTGCATGGTGATAGGCTTGGATCTAGTTTCAGTCTTCGGCATGTAGAGAGCCAATTTTTCCAACATCATTTATTAAAGAGACTATCCTTCTTCCCCAGTGGACATATATAGCCCCTTTATCAAATATCAGGTGGCTGAATGTCTTTGTACTTGTGCTTACATCTTCTAATCTGTTCCATTGATCCTCAGGTCTATTTCTTTGCCAGTACCAAGCTGATTTGATCACTGTGGCTTTATAGTACTGTTTCAAGTCAGGAATTGAGATGCCTCCTGCCTTGCTTTTGTTGCCTAGAATTGCCTTTGCTATTCTAGGTTTCTTCTGTTTCCAAATGAATTCTAGGAGTGTTTTCTCCAGATCTGTAAGGTAAGTCAATGGTATTTTGATTGGGATTGTATTAAATCTGTATAACAGTTTGGGGAGTATGGCCATTTTCAAAATGTTTGTTCTTCCTAACCAAGAGCAAGGAATATCCTTCCATTTTCTAATATCCTCTTCAATCTCCTTTTTCAGTGTAGTATAATTTTCAGCATATAGGTCTTTTACATTTTTAGTTAGGTTGATTCCTATTTCATTTTTTTACATGTTATTGTAAAAGGCGATATTTCCATAATTTCTCTCTCAGTGAGTTCTTTGTGTACAGGAATGTTATTGATTTTTGAGCATTGACTTTGTATCCAGCTACACTGCTAAACTTGTTTATTACCTCTAGTAGTCTTTTAATGGAGTTTTTTCGGTCTTCTATATAGAGTATCATGTCATCTTCAAATAGTGATAATTTAACTTCTTCCTTTCCTATCTTTACTCCTTTTATTTCTCTCTCTTGTCTGATTGCCCTGGATAGTGTTTCCAGAACTATATTGAAAAGGAGTGGTGATAGTGGACATCCTTGTCTTGTTCCTGATTTTAAAGTGAAAGCTTTCAGTTTTTGTCCATTTAGTATAATTCTGGCTGTTGGTTTGTCATAGATGGCCTTTATAAGGTTGAGGTAGACACCGTATATTCCAAGTTTCTGAAGGGTTTTTATCATGAACATGTGTTGGACTTTGTCGAAAGTTTTTTCTGCATCTATTGAGATGACCATGTGGTTTTTGTTTTTGGCTCTGTTGATGTGGTGTATTACATTTATTGATTTGTGTATGTTAAACCATCCCTCATTCCTGGAATGAACCCCACTTGGTCATGATGTATAATCTTCTTAATGATTTGCTGCATTCTATTTGCCAGTATATTGTCGAGAATCTTTGCATCAATGTTCATTAGTGAGATTGGCCTATAGTTCTCTTTTTTGGTTGGATCGCTCTCTGGTTTTGGCCTCCAGGAATGATTAAGGGAGGATTGCTATTTTCTCAATTTCATTGAAGAGTTTAAGGAGTACTGGCATCAAATCTTCTCTAAATTTCTTATAGAATTCAGCTGTGAATCGATCAGGACCTGGGCTTTTCTTTGTTGGTAACTTTTTAATTACATTTTCAATTTCAATAGGTGATACTGGGTTGTTCAAAATTGCTATATCTTCTTGGTTGAGCTTTGGTAGTTCATATGTTTCTAGAAATCTGTCCATTTTCTCTCTGTTTTCCACTCTATGAGAGCAGAGATTTTCAAAGTAGGTATTCATGATCTTTGGAATTTCCATGGGATCTGAAGTAATTTCTCCCTTTTCAGTTCTTATTGCCTGAATTTGGGTTTTTTCTTTCTTTCTCTTGATAAGGTTAGCTAGGGGTTTGTCAATTTTGTTTATTCTCTCAAAAAATCAGCTTTTTGACTCATTAATTCTTTGCATTGTTTTATTAGTTTCAATTGCATTGATTTCTGCCCTAATCTTTACAATTTCTTCTCTTCTATGAGCTTTGGGTTTAGCTTGCTCTTCTTTTTCTAGAAGCTTGAGATGGAGAATTAGGTTATTTGTGCTCATTCTGTTTTCTTGATATGATAATTTATTGCTATATATTTCCCTCTTAAGACCACTTTCACTGCATCCCACAGATTACAGTATGTGGTTTCTATATTTTCATTGAATTGTAGGCACTGCTTTATTTCTTCTTTAATTTCATCTGTAGCCCACTGGTTGTTCAAAAGGCTGTTATTTAATTTCCATGCATTTATGCAGGTTTTACAATTTCTTTTGCCATTAATTTCCAATTTCAGTACACTATGGTCAGATATTATGCATGGCATGATTGCAATACCTTTGCATTTACTTAAGAATGTTTTATGGGATAATATATGGTCTATTTTGGAGAATGTCCCATGTGCAGCTGAGAAGAATGTGTATTCTGATGTGGTTGGGTGGAACACTCTGTAAATGTCTACTAAGTCCAATTGCTCACAGGTATGATTCAATTCCGTTATTTCTTTGCTGACTTTTTGTCTAGTTGATCTATCTCTTTGTGACAATGGGCTGTTAAGATCTCCTGTTATAATTGTGTTCTTGTGTATTTGGTTTTTCATGTCCATTAGTATCTGTCTTATACAGTTGGGTGCTCCTGTATTTGGTGCATATATAATTGTTAGTTCTTCCTCTTGAATTTTTCCACTAACAAGTAGGTAGTGACCTTCTCTATCTCTTTTAATCATTTTAGCTTTGAAGTTCATGTTGTCTGCAAATAGAATAGCTACCCTGCTTTTTTCTGGGTTCCTGTTGCATGGAATTCTGTTTTCCATCTTTTGACTTTTAATCTATGAGTTTCCTTTTGGGTCAGATGTGTTTCTTGTATGCAGCATATTGTGGGGTCCTGTTTCTTGATCCATTCTGTCAATCTATTTCTTTTTATAGGTGAATTGAGGCCATTTATATTTATGGATATCACTGATATGTACTGGCTCAACTTTGCCATGTTATGTTCCAGTTGTTTCTTTCTGCTTTTCCCCTTATCTAATTGCTTATTCTACCTGGTAGTTTCTTTCTGTTATTTTGGGGATTATGGTCATTTTTATCTCTGTCTAGTATGTCTTTTATTACTGTTTCTAGGGTTGGTTTGGTGGACATGAATTTCTTCAGTTGTTCTTTGTCATGGAAGTATCGTGTTTCTCCATAAATTTGAATGAAAGTTTTGCTGGGTACATCAGTCTGGGTTGAAGGTTGTTTTCTTTCAGGGCTTGAAATACCTCACTCCAAGCTCTTCTTGACTTGAGGGTTTGTGCTGAAAAGTCTGCCATGATTCTAATGGGCTTTCCTTGATAGGTGAGTTGTGTCTTTTCTCTGACAGCTTTTAGAATTTTGTTTTTATGCTGTATGTCTGAGATCTTAATTATTATGTGTCTGGGTGTGGATTTATGTTGATTGTGACTGTTTGGTGTTGTACATGCCTCACTTATCTGCATATCAGATTCTTTCCTCATGTTTGGGAAATTTTCTGCTATTATTTCTGTAAATACTTTATGTATGTCATTTGCCTGCACTCCTGTATCTTTGCTAATGCCCATTATTCTTATATTGTTGCTCTTGGCATCATCATGAAGCTTCTGGATTGTCATTTCATGCTGCTTTGTTATTTTAAAAAGTTTTATCCTTTCCTGATCACTAACTGTGATCCTGTCCTCAAGGTCCGAAATCCTATCCTCAGCTTCCTTTAGGTGGTTTTGCAAGCTTTCAATAGAATTTTTTGTTTCTTGGATGTCTCTTTGAGTTTGTTTCATGAATTCTGCTTGTTTTCTATATTGTTCATTCAAAGTTTCAATCAGTTTCCCATGCTCATGTACTTTTTTTTCTAGTTCTTCTTTAGCTGCATTCAACAACTTCTTTACTAAAGTTGTTATTTCTGTCTTTACATGGGAGAGTACTTCTAATTTGATTTCCTCTATAGCCTGATGGAGTTGTTTTATTATTTCACTCACTATCTTTTTAGAGATTCCCGGTGTGTTACTTTTGGGGTCCTTTATTTCAATGTCTCCTATGCTTGCTTCTGGTGAACTGTATGTTTGAGACTGCATTTTGCTTTTTCGTTTTGTCATTTTCACTGCCTGATATTTTCTATGTGTAGGAGGGGATCACACACACTGTTTCCAGACTCACCAAAGTCTTACAGTTAGTTGGAGGGGGTTTTACTACTGGCCCTATTTATCTACTGTACATCTCTATTTTAGGGGCATACTCACCACACTGAGAGAGTTAATCCGCTGTACTCCAAGATTCACCACCTGGGAGCAAAGTTCCAAAGTTTTTCACACTAACTGGAGACTGCTGAGGCCTTCTCATGTTCCAGGTGGGAGCGTGGGCCCAGCAGAAGCAGTCCAGGGCAGCTTTCAGTCTTGGTCAGGCTTCTGAGATGTTCCAGGTGTCAGGGTGTACCCACAGGGGAGGTTCCAGGTAGCCTATGCCTGAGGCGGGTCTCCTCGATGTTCCCGGTGGCAGGGTGCGTCCTCAGGAGACGCTCCAGGCAGCCCAGGCCTGATGTAGGCTTCCGCTAAGTTCCTGGTGGCAGGGGGGGCCCTTGGGGGAGGTTCCAGGCAGCCTATGCCTAAGGAGGGCTTCCTTGATGTTCCCGGTGGCAGGGCGGCCCACGGAGGAGGTTCCAGGCAGCTTACCCAAGAAAATACATGATCTAGTAGGGTTCATCACAGCAATGCATATGGATGGTCCATTCTCACAGTCACTCATCTGCAAGCCACAGTTCTCTCATTTCTTTCTGCCATTTTCCAAGAAGCCACAGCTGTCCATCAAGGCCCATAACATGAGTTGTCTTCTTTTACCCAGAAGATTTAGAGTCCAAAAACAAAATTAAAGAATATACTTTTAAAATAGCATTTTTCCCCCTCACCATAAGAAGGAAAGAAAAATAAAGTAAGAAAGGCAGTAAACAGGAACCTTTTATTCTGATTCTTATTGGGCAAATGGAGTCCCCTATGAGCAACATGAGAAATTTAACTCCTGTACATGACTTATGGTCAAATGAGCAGATAATTATTATGGCCATAACTGAATAGCAAAATTAATGATGCTGCTTTATATTGGAGTTGCTTTTTCAAGGTTTCTGTATTTTCAATTTGATAGTTGAGTAATAAAGTGTTATAGTTATTCTTTCTTCTGTTGTTTTGTTTGACTTCTATTCTCATACCTGTCATAGATCTCTAGAAACTGACTTCATTATTTACAAAATTTAGTTCCAGGCTGGCTATCTTTTTTTTTTTTTTTTTTTCAGATTTGCCATCTTTAAGGTTGAGTATTTTCTTTTATTTTAAAGGGAATACAACAAACCAATAAAACAGAACAAACCAAAATAATGAGAACAATAATGGATTACAAAAACAAGACAGGAAATACCCAATAGTTACTATACTGTATATTTTTATTCTCTAAATAGATGCTGAGACTACTGGCTTTAGGCCTGCAAAGTTAGTCAAACTATACAAGTGTTAAGTTGTTTCTTTACTTGGATTGTTATTCTCTGGGCCTGTGTTCCTCCAAATCAGCCAGTTGCTAGGGTGGAGGCAGCCACTCTTCTTGGTTCTCTTCCGGACCATGCAACTAAGGGTGGGTATTTTATTTAGCTCTAACTTGTACATAGTTCTGGGCTTCTATATCATAGTATATGTGCCTCCAACTTTCCCAGGAGTGGGTTCATAAAGGTTTCCCAGTTGTCTACACTGATGACCTTCTTTAAAATCCTTCTCATAATCTCTTTTACTGTCCCTTCTAGCTTCCATTTACCTTTTCATCTCTCAGTATGATTTAGGTCTACTCCTAACCACATTCAATGCATTGATCATTTACCCTTACTACAACCTTTATAGGAACATGAATGCTGCAATAGTGCTTCACGTCCATGGGAGATTCAGAAGGTTTAAGGGATTTGACTAGGTAATCAGGTATGTAAGGCATTGTCCCTATCAAGAATCAAGAAACCACACAGCAATTTGAACAGGGAAATTTCAAAAATTATTAACCATAATGGAATTATCTTAATAAAGAGGTGTTCTTATTGACATTACTCTCGAGAATAGCCTGCTCTACCGTTTAGAAAAAATACTCAAAGAAGAAGCAAACTTGCAAGAAAGTCTCCTCCCTATTGCCAAATGGGAACACCTATTGGGTCTGGTAAGCAGGAGACACTTCTGTGGGGGATACTGCCAGCTCCCTTTTTAAAGCAGACAACTGAGGCATCTGTGTAACTTACTGGCAACTTGAATTTAATGCGGGATGAGTGCCCCGGAATGTCCGCACCTGGTGCTGGCAGCAGCAAAGAGCGAGCTAGAAAAACTCAAAAAGAAACCGCCTCCTTAGAAACACAAGCCTTCAGACCTCCAGCGCCCTCTCCTGACAAAACTTCACCTTAGGTTACTCCAAAACCCTTGGGCACTGAGGAGTAATGAGTGCTACCTGCAGAAAGCGCGCGCAAGTGTGTGTGTGTGTGTGTGTGTGTGTGACTTTGCCCTCTAATAGGACCAGAAACCTGTGATTCTAACCATTAAGCTACACTGGAGATGGTTACTGGAATGGGATTGGCTAAGAGGAATAAGCATTATTGAATTTGGGAAGCTTGAGAAATGTGTGGAGATGGAGGCAGGCCATGAGCTAGGTTGAACCTGGTGGGGACTGAGGGCGCGCTGAGGGACTAATGGCTGAAGCAGGGAGCAAGGTGCAGGTGGGGGAAGGGACGAACAGAGGAAGGGCGGAGAGTGCATTGTGCTGGGTTTGCCCCACGATGGCAGTCTTTGGGTGGCCTGTATGAGGGGTTTACAGAACCCCGTGCACGTGTCTCTGATAGTTTCCTTAAACTGAGACTTAAAAAACAATCCCTCTCGAACTCCCTCTCCCTAGCTATAACTTCTTGTATTGATACAGATAAGATTGGCAACTATAAACTGTAAACACTTAATGTCATCTTATGTTCTGCAGGATTCATAAAGTTCTGACTTCTTTCAAGGCTAAGGTATTAATTGCCTTGTCTTGCTTCAGTATCCTCGCTCCAACAACCTAACCCCTCAGTTTCTAAAGCCCAGCCCAACCTACCTATCAGCAAAATATAGAAAACTAGAACCCTTTCTTTGTTCTGGTGCTCCGCCAGTTTGGACGTGATAAAGCCAAGCTAAGCCAGTGTACACCTAAAACGCAATGTATCCTCCTTTTTCCCCCATTGGTCTCTCTGATCTTTTGGATTCTCCAACACTCTAACCCCAAACAGACCCTGGAAGGGGAAAACCACTGAATCCCCTCAAGTTCCCTGCCGCCCGCCCCCGAATCCGCTCCGAAAGAACCTGACCCAGCATGCCGTGGAGATCGGAAGCAGCAAGCCGACCACAGTGCTCGAAACCGAAGTGTAATTCGAGCCGTCCCCACAGTGCACTCCGGGCAAAGAGGGAAGGGGTGGTGTCTGCGAGAATGGAGAGCAGGGAGAGCACTGGGTTGAAGAGAAGGTGCTGGAGCAAGACGGAGTTTGGGGTAGTGGGCTCACTACCAGGGAAAGCACTGAGACAAGGTCGCGAACAGCGTTCGCCGGCCGCGTCCCCTACTTCTCGCTTCCTGGTCCTCTGGCCCCGCCCCTCACGGCGCGCCGACCTCGGCCCCGCCCCGAGCACGCCCGGCCTGCGGCGGTGCGGAGAGCTGTTGCGTGCCGGCCTTTGGGCCAAGGCGCCAGGCCTGAGGCGCGCGCGCTCCCGGCTGAGCGCCGGAATGATCTGTGAGTGATTCGCTGTGCTGCTGCGGTTGCCGTCCGAGCTCCCCACACCCTCCTCCGCGCTAAAACGAAAAGGACTGTGGGGATGGTTCAAATTGCACTTCGGTTTCGGCCGTTGCCGAGAGAGGCAAAGCGCGGTCCAGGCGGGCTCTGCTCTGGCCGCCGACTGACTGCCGCTCACCTCTGCGCGTCTGGTCTGTGTGGGTCACGGTCGTACCGTCCCCGTGGGGTTCAGTGTTGAGTGGGGGTCCGCGTCTGTACCGGGCCCGGAGAGGCAGGGCTGTGCCCCACTTTAGGGAAATTATAATATTGCCATACTCCCAGCCGACACAGAAGCGCGAAGAACCCGCCACCACCCACAGAGCAGGAATTCATCACTCAGGGATCCTGTTTTGCCTGCGTAGTATTCAGTCGCTATGGTTTTAGAGGCAAATGTCTTAATGGTAGTACTGACCAGCTCGAAATGTATATATTTCTTTGACTTGAGGCAAATTGCTTGATTTTTGTAGACTTCAATTTCCTCAGCTTCCAGGAAAAAGGATATCACGGATACCCAACTCGGTGGTTATAATATTTAAAATGCTAGAATATAGTAAATGTTCAGTAAATGGCTAAAGAGATGTGAAGGTTAAGTGGGGTGTAGGTAGTTAAGTCTTTATACTTCACTGTAGAGCTAGTGTTAATGAGAACGATACCCAAAACACTTCATTACTATATTGGGGTTTTGATAGTGTAATGAAATCAGTCTAGGGAAGACAAGAGTAGACCTGTCTATATCTATGGACATAAATACTTAACCCAAGAGAATCCATACTACACAAGATTCAATAAAGTGAGGCTACCGCAACTTTTCCACACAGGTATACACCTTAATCCTGTCGAAAATATAAAAGAAGAGACTATAATAGAAGCTAACAGGCTTATACTTATAAATAATGCACCAAGAAATATGCAGTTTACATAAAGAAAACTTTTAAGACCCTCATAAGATTAAGAAGTAGATCTGAACAATGGATAAACGTTCCTTGCTCTTAAGCAGGATGACCTAACATCATAGAAATGCCAATTTTCTCTTTTTAGCATATGCTTATACTGCCCCAATAGTGTAAGCAATAACTTTTTATACTGAAGTATAGAAAGATAAGCATAAAAAATTGTTGAGAAAAAAACCCTGAAGATGTTTCATGAGATGAAGGCAAATTCTACCAGATATTAAAGCATACCTTAAAGTCTCTGTAGTTAAAAATATATGGCACTAGTACCTAAATTTGCAGACAGACAAGTGAAATAAACCACTTGCGAAAATTGAGAAATAAACTGAAGTATATATAGAAATTTCATCTACAATATAGGTAACAATCCATCCTACTGAACAGAAAGTATATTTTTTATTTAAACGTTGTTGGATCAAATAGCCAGCTGGAAAAATACAGATTATGAGAGTGGGGGAAATCTCCATAAATCAAAATCTGCTCACGATGAACATAAGATAGCAAAATTAAAAGACTAATGACTAATTGGGAGAAAATAAGGTATCACAGACAAAGGACTAATTTCCCTATTGTACAAAAAATTCTATAAATTGGAAGGGAGGAGAAATAACTATTAGAAAAATAGAGGGAAGTAAGGTTCAAAGAAAAATAGCCCTTAAAATGTAAAAGAAATACAAACAGGAGAAATACCAATTAAAACCAAGATATCATTGCTTTCAGATGAGCAGAATTTCAAACGCCTTACAACGTTGTTGCTGAGGTTTTGAGAAAATAGAATCCAACCTCTGGATAATACAATAGTGTGTTTTTATATTTTATACATTTTAATTTTTGTTACTATGACCATTTAGGTTTCCTTCAGTTACTGTTTAATGTACCCCATAATGTATGTTTTATTCATTAGTTCTAACGTATATCCCTACATACTATTTTGTCTATGTGTCCTTTCTTGGACTGCCCTATTTTTTTTTATTTTAAAGAGAATAAAACAAAAAAAGACAGATCTAAACAGATCAGAACAGAACAATGTAAGCAACACAGCACTTCACAACAAGACAATTGGATATTAACAGTAGCTACCATAATGTTCATTTTCTTCGAAATAGTTGAGCTTAGCTTTATATAGAATAATGTCAAACATAGCAAAATAGAATAAAACCACTCAAGAGAATGAAAGTATTACAAGGCATTCTGAACCAAATAACCAAAGATGAACAATGGCTGCTATATTATCTCATTTTCCATAAAAAAATTATACTATCATACATATTAAAATCCAATAAGACACAATGTGATAGAATCAATGGTAATAGAAAAATAAGAGCATGATAGAACTTCAGAGCAAGATGATATCAAATCAACAATGGTTGCCATGTTGACTTTTCTTCAAAGTATTCATACCATCACATATATTAAGATCAAACAAAACAGAATAAAACCATTCCAACCAATGAATGAAAACATAAAACTTTAAAACCATATAATGGTGAATCATAATTACCATAAAATCTTCTGTACTCTTATCATTTCTTACACTAGGGAGACTATACGGTATTTATACATGTGAGTTTGATTTATTTCAATTATGAGTATGGATTCAAGTTGCATACATTTATTTATAAATATCTCAATGTGATCATTCTTTATAGCTGAGTAGTACTCCACTGTATAAAAGTACCACAATTTTTTTTATCAATTCCTTGGTTGACGGGCACTTAGGTTGTTTCCAAAAGCTGGCTATTACAAATTGTGCCACTATAAACATGGGTGTACATATATTAGTCTGGTAAGATGTTTTCAGTTTTGGGAATATGCCTAAGAGTGGAGTAGCTGGGTCAAATGGGACCTCCAACCCCAGCTTTTTAAGGAATCTCCAGACTGATCTCCAAAATGGTTGCACCAGTCTACACTCCCACCAACAGTGCAGAAGAGTTTCTTTTTCCCCACATTCTCTCCAGCATTTGTTGTTGGTAGTTTTCTTAATCCTGGCCATTCTTTCTGGAGTGAGATGGAATCTCACTGTGGTTTTAATTTGCATTTCTCTAATGACCAATGATGATAACATTTTTTCATGTATTTATTTGCCATTCATATTTCTTCATCTGAGAACTGTGTGTTCATCTTGGATGCCCATTTTTGGATTGGGTCTTTGAATTTTGGGAGTCTGATTTTTTTTTTAATTCTTTATAAGTGTTAGACAGAAGTCCTTTATGTGAGGGACAGTTCACTAAGATTTTTTTCCCAGTTTGTGGGTTTTCTTTTCACTCTGCTGGAGATTTCTTTGGACATGCAGAAACTCTTTAATAAGACATGATCCCAGTTATTGATTCTGGGAAGTATTTCCCGTGCAATTTGGTTTTGTTCATGAATTCTCTACCTACCCCTATGTCTTCAAGATTTTTACCTACTTTGTCTTTCAACAGATTTAGTGTTTCCATTTTAATATTTAGATCTTTGATCCATTTAGATCCATTTAGTTTAGTACATGGTGATAGGCATGTGTCTAATTTTAGTTTTTGGCATATGGATAGCCAGTTTTCCCAGCACCATTTATTAAAGAGACTATCGTTCTTCCAGTGAACATGCTTGGCCCTTTTATCAAAGATAAGGTGGTTGAGTGTGTTCATAGTTGTATCTTCTAATCTATTTCATTGATCTTCAGGTCTGTTTTTATCCCAGTACCATGTTGATTTCATTATGGTAGCTTTGTAGCGTAACTTCAAGTCAGGGATTGTGATGCCTCCTGCCTTGCCTTTGCTGCTTAGAATTGCCTTTGCTATTCTAGGTCTCTTCTGGCTCCAGATGAATTTTAGGAGTGATTTCTCTAGATCTATGAGGTATGTTAGTGGTATTTTCATTGAGATTGTATTGAATCTATACAACAATTTTTGGAGAATGGCCATTTTCACAATATTTATTCTTCCTATCCATAAACAAGGGATGTCTTTTCATTTAGTGAGGTCTGCTTCGATTTCTTTTTCTGGGTATTATAATTTTCCCTGTACAACTCTTTCATATCTGTTGTTAGAGTAATTCCTAAGTATTTCATTTTTTTTGGATGCTAGTGTGAAGGGTGTGGCTTTTCTTATTTCTCTATCAGTGATTTTGTTGTTAGTGTATAAGAATGCTATTGATTTTTGAGTATTGACTTTGTATCCAGCTACATTGCTGAACTTATTTATTATATCTAGGAGTCTATCAATGGAGTTTTGGGGGTCTTCTATGTAGAGTATCATATCATCTGCAAATAGTGATAATTTAACTTCTTTTCCTATCTTTATTCCTTTTATTTCTCTCTCTTATCTAATTGCTCTGGCTAGTATTTCCAGTACTATGTTGAATAGGAGTGGTGATAAGGGACATCCTTGCCTTGTGCCTGATTTCAAGGTAAAGGCTTTCAGTTTTTGGCCATTTAATATGACACTGGCTGTTGGTTTGTCATAGGTGGCCTTTATCATATTGACATAAAGACCATCTATTCCAATTCTCTGTAAGGCTCTTATCATGAATGGGTGTTGGATCTTATCAAAAGCTTTTTCTGCATCTATAGAAATGATCATGTGATTCTTACTTTGGGCTCTATTGATATGGTGGATTACATTTATTGATTTACGTATGTTGAACCATCGCTGCATGCCTGGGATGAATCCCACTTGGTCATGGTGTATAATCTTCTTGATGATTTGCTGCATCCTATTTGCCAATATTTTATTGAGAATTTTTGCATCTATGTTCATTAGGGAGATTGGTCTGTAGTTCTCTTTTTTAGTTGGGTCTTTCTCAGGTTTTGGTACTAGAGTAATATTTGCTCTCAGGAATGACTTAGGGAGAATTGCTTCCCTTTCAATTTCATTGAAGAGTTTGAGGAGTGTTGGCATTAAGTCTTCTTTGTATTTCTTGTAGAATTCTGCAGTGAATCTGTCTGGGCCTGGGCTCTTCTTTGTTGGTAAGGACTTGATTATATTTTCAATTTCATTAATAGAAATTGGGTTATTCAACAGTTTTATATCTTCTTGATCCAGCTTTGGTGGTTCATATGTTTCTAGAAATCTGTCCATTTCTTCTGTGTTATCAAATCTATGAGAGTAGAGACTTTCGAAACAGTTGTTGATGATCTTCTCTATTTCGACAGGGTCGGTAGTGATTTCACCTTTTTCATTCTGTATTGGGTGAATTTGAGTCTTTTCTTTTCTTTTTTAAATTAGGTTTTCTAGGGGCTTGTCAATTTTATTTATTCTTTCAAAGAACCGACTCTTTGATTCATTGATTCTTTGTATGCTTTCTTAGTCTCTATTGCATTAATTTCTGCTCTGATCTGTGTAATTTCCTCCCTTCTTTTGGCTTTGGGCTTGGCTTGCTCCTCTTTTTCTAGATGTTTGAGGTGTAATATCAGGTTGCTTATTTGTGTTCGTTCTGTTTTCCTAATGTGGGAACTCAGTGCAATAAATTTTCCTCTGAGGACAGCTTTCATTGCATCCTACAGGTTCTGTTAAGTTGTATTTGTATTTTTGTTTCCTTGTAGATATCGTTTAATTTCTTCTTTAATTTCCTCTGTGACCCACTGATTGCTCAAGAGTGTATTATTCAATTTCCATGTGTTTGTGGGTTTTTGCAGTTTCTTTTATCATTAATTTCTAGTTTCATGGCACTATGATCCGATAACATGCATGGGATAATTTCAATTCTTTTGCATTTACTTAAATATGTTCTGTGGGTTAGTATATGGTGTATGTTAGAGAATGTTCCATGTACTGCTGAAAAGAATATATATTCTGATGTTGTTGGATGGAACACTCTGTATACATCTATCAAATCCATTTGTTTACAGGTGTGATTCAGTTCTGTTATTTCTTTGCTGATTTTCTGTCTAGTTGATCTATCCCTTTGTGTCAATGGAGTGTTAAGGTCTCCTGTTGTAATTGTGTTATTGCCTATTTGATTTTTCATTTCTGTTAATACTTGCTTTGTGTAGCTGGGGGCTCTGCATATATATTTAAGATTTTTATCTCTTCCTCTTGCAGTTTTCCCCTACCTAGTATGTAGTGACCTTCTTTATCTCTTTGGACAATTCTTGGTTTGAAGTTCACGTGGTCTGCAAACAGAATAGCTACCCCCACTTTTTTTTTTGAGTTCCTGTTGCATGGAGTATTGTTTTCCATCCTTTGACTTTCAGTCTATGAGTTTTCTTTTGGGTTAGATGGGTTTCTTGTAGACAGCATATGGTTGGATGTTGTTTTTTGATCCATTCTGCCAGTCTGTTTCTTTTAATTGGTGAATTGAGGCCCTTTACATTAATGGTTATAACTGTTATATATTGTCTTATTGTTGACATATTTCTGCCATTGTATTTTTACCTTTCCATTGTATTTAATTGTCTGTCTTGCTTAGTGGTTTTTTCCTATGTGTATCTAGAAGGTCTTTCAGTATTCTTTGTAGGGTTGGTTTGATGATCATGAAGTTCTTCAACTGTTGTTTGTCATGGAAGTATCTTATTTCTCCATCCATTTTGAAGGACAGTTTTGCAGGGTACATCAGTCTGGGTTGAAAGTCGTTTTCCTTTAGTATCTGATACACTTCTCTCCATGTTCTTGTTGACTTCATTGTTTGTGTTGAGAGGTCTGCTGTGATTCTGATAGGTTTTCCTTTTTAGGTAATTATTTTTTCTCTTGAACAGCTTTTAATAGTCTGTTCTTATGTTGGATTTCTGGGATGGTGATTATTATATGTCTGGGTGTAGTTTTGTTTTGGTTATAGCTATTTGGAGTTCTATATGCTTCACTAATCTGTATGTCAGTTTCCATTCTCATGTTTGGGAAGTTTTTAGCTATTGCTTCTGTAATTAGCCTCTTGATATCATTTGTGTTGTCCCCTTCTTTTTGATTTATCCCTATTAATCTTATGTTGTTTTTCTTTGCATCATCTTGCAGCTGTTGAATTGTTATTTCCTGATTTCTTGGTATTTTTAGAAGATCTTTCCTTTCCTGTTCACTAGCTGCAATCTTATCTTCGAGGTCTGAGATTCTATCTTCACTTTCGTTGAGGTGGTTTTTGCAACTTTTAATAGAGTTTTTGATTTCCTGTATATCTCTTTGAATCTGCTTCATGTATTCTGTTTGTTTCTTATACTGTTCATTCAGGGAATCTATCATTTTTCTTTGTTCCTCTAATTTTTTTAGCTGTGTCTTCATTGGATGAATTCCATATTTCTTTCACTACTTTTATCATTTCTTCTTTTACCTAGGAGATTATTTCTGATTTGAGTTCCCTCATAGCTTCCTGTACTTGCTTCTTTATTTCAGTTGGTATCATTTCAGGCATTTCAGGTGTATGGCTAGTATTTTCTTCTATGTACATGGCTCCTAGGTTTTCTTGGATGGGCTGGAGGGTTGAGATTGCATTTTGGTCTTTCGTTTTGTCATTTTCCTATATTTTCATGTTTCTAGCAATGTTCCAAAGCTTTTCCTCAATGTGCTGGAAATCAGCTCCTGTGCCCTCCGCTACTGGGACTCACGTGGCTTTGGCTCCCCTCACTCAGTGGGCCTGGTTTCCCTGGTTGAAAGAAGGTCACTGGGCCTGGTCTAATCAAGCCCGTGGAACCTCTGGAGCCTAATCCAGTGTTCTAGGGGGGCTGGGTGGGCACCCAGCTACAGATATTGATGGTCCCAAACTTTTCTGTTCCTACCCTGGTGAGCTGCAACTCATGGCAGTGGCTGCAAGGGCCTGGCTCCCCTTTTGGTGGGCCTGGCTCCCCTGGTTGAATGAAGGTTGCTGGGCATGGTCCACTCGAGCCCGTGGAACCTCTGGAGCTTAGTCCAGTTGGACTGCCCTATTTTAGTATTTTAGTTTACTGATATAGTTATTTTAACTACTTTTTCTTGGAATTTCTTGTAGATAAGTTTTTGGTATTACTGGGAACATAGATATAATTGTTATATATTTATTGTAAATTGTGGATGTATGCAATACAAAGTCTTCTCCTTTGCTTTTGGGCCTGAAATTCTATTTTGTCTTCTCTTGCTTGTAGTACTTACATATGTTATAACTTGGCATTTAAAAATTTCAGCCTTCTTGCTCATTTGGAATCATCATTTATATACTCAAATATTCAGATATTAAGTATACTTGATCTGTATTCAGATATTAAGTGTACTTGATCTGTATTAACAAATACATAACAAAACACAAACATTACCATTATCCCAGAAAGTCCTGACATACCTGGTTAGAGGGACCCCAAGACTACCTCTATTTTTAAAGATTAATTACAAAGACTAACAGGACTCGTATAGCTGTACTCATGGTGAAGATTTATCACATTGATGTAGGAAGGTTATATGGCTGAATTATAAGGAAAAACACAAAAACTATAAAAAACTGTACACATCTGTCTTTTTATTCTTTACTTCCCAAGAGGGATCACTGTCTTTCCTGAGCAATAAAGTCCAAAGTTTGTTCATTGTTTCTACCTAAAGGGTTCCATTAGATTCTCAATATTCAAGTGTTTGATTAGGTAAGAATTTGTCAAGGAGTATCTCTTTGTCTATCATGTGCCACAGTTCCAGACTCTTATATGTAAAGCAGCTGTTCATCATTTAGGACAGAGAAACTTCGCTTCTTTTAAGTCCTGTGGCTAGGCTTGAGAAGTAAGCTGACATAAAACAAAAGCATAAAAATTATTTTTAAGATTTTTACATGTACATGCAAGTTTTCATAAGGAAAATGAAACCCCAAAAAGGAGTTAGGTCTCAGAGCATATATACTTTCTTCTTTTCAGTATTTTTTATTTGTACATGTTTGCATTACATAATATTACATTTCTTATAGGAAGTTGGTGCATGTGTATAACATCTCTTTTTTCATCTTTCCCCTCCTATATAACATATCTTTTGCATGGCTCTATATTTGTATTTTGGGTGTTTCATGTAAGAAAAACCATACAATATTTTAGCTGGTTTCTCTGATTTACTTCACTTAACATTATGTTCTCCAGGTGTATCCATTTTCCTACAAATGATTTAAATTTATCCTGTATGGCAAAATAGTATTTCGTTGTGTATAAATACATTTTCTTTATCATTCACCTGTTGGTGTACACATACATTGCTTTCATGATTTAGCTATTATGGATTGTTTGACACTATGAACATTTGTCACTGTAATATGTCGTTAGTTTTTTCTTAGTGTTTTGAGACAATTTATGTAGTTCAGACTGGCCTTGAACTCACAGTGAGGCCAGGCTGGCATTGAACTTCTAGTGATCTTTTTGCCTCAGTCTCCTGAATGCTGTGAAAACAGCCATGCACCACCACACCCAGCCTCAGTTTTATTTTAATTTGCTTTTCTCTAATTGGCAGAGATGCTGCACATATTTTCATGTGCTTATTGGCCATTTGTACTTCTGAGAAGTACAGAGAAGTGTCTATTCATTTTAGTTGCCTATTTTTGATTGGGCCTATGATTTGGGGGGGAGCTCTAATTTTTTTTTTTTTTGAGTTCCTTATATATTCTGGATGTTAGTCCTCCCTTGGAAATAGCTGGCAAGTTTTCTTTCTTTTTTTTTTCTTTTTTCTTGTTTGTTTTTTGTGTTTTGTTTTTGTTTTGTTGTTGTTGTTGTTGTTGTATTTTGGTACTGGGGATTAAACTCATGAGCTAAATCCCAGGCTCCACAAATTTTTTTTTCCTAATTGGTACATTGTCCCTTTACACTGTTTGTTTTTCTTTTGCTATGCGGAAGCATTTTAACTTAATATGATCCAATTTGTTGATTCTTGGTATTACTTGTGCAATTGGGGTTCAGTTCAGAAATTTCTTTCCTATGCCTATGTCTTCAAGAAATTTACCTATGTTCTTTTCCAGCAGATTGTTTCTGTTTTAATAGTTGAACCTTTAATCTATTTTTATTTTAGCTTAAATCTACTATGGTAAGAGATAGGGGTCTAGATTTAATCTTTTTTAAAAAATTTTATTTAAAGGGGGGGAAGCAAAACAGAAAAAAGGGTAGAAACAATACAGAATTTCAAAAAAAAACAGTAAGAAATCACTATTTGATACATTACATATGGTCTTCTTGGATATAGTTGTTCAAATTACAAAATTAAAGCATACAAAGTGGACATTCAAACAGTGAGGCTGCAAACAATTCTGTTCACCAATCCAACAAAAACTTAGTAATGGTTATCAATCCTACACACTTAAGTATACATACAGTTACCTCATTTAGAGCACTTTCTTTTCCTCCTCTTGCTTTTTTTTAAAAATTTTTTTATTTAATAAAAAAATTTTGAAGCACAAAGAGAGTAGAAAAAATACAAAATCTCAAAAACAAAACAAAACAAAAATAGTAACCAGGAAAAAATCACTAGTTGATAATTACATACTTTCCTCTTAGGTGCAGTTGTTCAAGTTACAAAAGTAAAGTCCACAAAGTGGACATCCAAGCAGTAAGACTGTAGTCAGTTTTGCTCATCCATCCAACTAAAACTTTAGCAACATGGTTATTAATTCCACACACTCAAACATACATGCAGTTATATCCTTTAGAATACTCTCTTTTCCTTTTTTTCTTTACAATAACTATAATCCATTCTCATAAACTACTTAGAAGTTCTACATATGTGTAAGTCTCTACACATATACCTAGCCTTTCTGTATTAGAGGGAGAAACAAATCAAAACAAGTCAGCAATACAAATTCCTAGAGAAACCAAATGAAAAGAACATACAAAAACACAACACTAGGTGATCTACTGTAGTTACTATGATGTCTCTTGTTATTTTCAATAAAATTGTCTATATCGTCAAATATAAACTTAGCATTGCTTTACACTATTAATAAAATCTAAACATTGGAGACATTATAGGACTTCAAAGGCAGTTAATAATCAAACCAGAGTGGGTATCCTATTGAATTCTGTCATCTTCAGACTAGTTGCCCCTACTCTCAGACTCGACACTCTCAAGCATGCCAGATTGAAATAAAATCAGTCAAGATAAAACAGTGATATAACCATCTTCTCTGTTTTATCTCTGCCATGCTATTTTTCTGTTGTTATTTGTTTACTTTTCTCCTTCATTCCACTGTCTGCCCCTTTAATTGAGGCCTTTCTGCCATTATTCCTGGAACCCTGGTGATTTTCTTCTCTCTCTCTAGAATGTCCTTCAGTATTCCTTGCAGGGTTGGATTGGTGGTCACAAACTCCCCCCGTTTCTCTTTGTCTTGGAAATATCTTGTCTCTCCATTAATTTTGAGAGACAGTTTTGCAGGGTACATCATTCTGGGTTGGAGGTTATTTTCTTTCAGGACTTGGAAGAATTCATTCCAAGGTCTTCTTGATTTGATGGTTTGCATTGAGAAGTCTGCTGTGATTTTGATGAGTTTTCCTTTATAGGTAATCTGTTTCTTTTCTCTGACCACTTTTAATATTCTGTTCTTGTGATAGATTTCTGGGATACTGATTATATGTCTGGGTGTAGATTTGTTTTGGTTGTAGCTGGCTGGAGTTCTATATGGCTCATTTATCTGAACTTCACTTCTGTTACCTATGTTTGGGAAGTTTTCCTTAATTATTTCTGTGAATAGACATTTTATTTCATTTGTATTTGTTGCTGCATCTTCATTCACATATTTTATTCTTAGGTTATAAATCCTCTTGTCATCTTCTAGCCTTTGTATTGTTGCTTCCTGGTTATTTTTAAGAGATCCTTCCTTTCATGATCATACTTTGCAAATCTATCTTCAAGTTTTGAAAGTTTGTCTTTAGTTTCTGTTAAAAGGTTTTGCCAGGTTTCAATGGAGTTTTTAATTTCCTGATATTCTCTTTGGATCTCTTTCATATAGTCTAGATTTTGTTTATATTCTTCATCAAAGGCTTCTCTCCTTTCTCTGGGTTCCTCTATTCTTTCATTTGCATCTATTTGAGGATTACCCAGGACTTCTTTTATTAATCTTCTTATATCTTGCTTCAGCTGAGTTAGAATTTCAGCTTTAAATTTGACAATGAGGTCACAGATGTATTTCTTTATTTCCGATGAGGCTGTCTCTGACATTACAGGTTTGCTGCTTTCAACCTCCTCTGCGTTTACCTCTGTTGCACTCACTTTCCCTAGCTCCGCAGTTGGGGACCTTTTGCTCTTTCTCTGTCTTATCATGTTTTCGGCCCCCTTCAGACAGGTGGACAGTGGAGGTCTCTGGGCCTTTCCTATTGCTTACAGTTGTTTTGCAATGCACTTGCTAGGGAAATCTAGATTTAATCTTTTTATTTTGTAGGGGTTTTTTATTTAAAGAGAAAAAAACAAGAAAATGGTAGAAATATTACAGAATTTCAAGAAAAGAAGATAAACAGTAAGAAATCACTAGTTGATAAATTACATATTGTTCTTTTAGAAATAGTTATTCAAGTTACAAAATTAAAGCACACAAAGTGGACAGTCTAGCAGTGAGAGTGCAAACAGACCTATTCAACAATCCAACAAGAACCTAGAAATATTGTCATCAATCTCACACACCTAAACATACATGCAACTATATCTTTTATAGCACTTCCTATTTCCTTTTTTTTACAATAGCAATTATACATTTTTAAAATTTTATTTATTTAAAGAGAAGAAAAAAGCAAAACAGAAAAAAGGTAGCAACAATACAGAATTCTAAAAGAAATAAAGAAAAAGGAGAATAAGAAAAAGCCCCACTAAGAAATCAGTAATTTATAAATTACATATTGTCATCCTAGATGTAGTTGTTCAAGTTACAAAGTTAAAGGGTACATAGTAAACATTCAAACAGTCAGACTACAAACAGTTCTGCTCAAAGATCCAACAAAGATTCAGCAATATGATCATCTATTTTACACACTCAAACATACATGCAGTTATATCCCTTAGAGCACTTTCTTTTCCTCTCTTTTTTACAATAGCAATTATACATTTTGGTTTTATTACACTTGTAGTTCTTATTTACTTTTTACACTAGAGACACAATATGATGTTTATAAATATGATTCTTATTTATTTCACTAATGAGGATAGTCTTAAGTTGTCTCCATTTACCTATGAAGGCCTCAAGATCATCCTTTTTTATAGCTGGGTAATATTCCATTGTATAAAAATGCCACATCTTTTACATCCACTCTGCAGTTGATGAGCATCTTGTTTGTTTCCAGGATTTAGCTATCATAAATTGTGTAGCTATGAACATAGGTGCACATATATCACTGTGATATGAACTTTTCAGTTCTT
Organism: Hydrochoerus hydrochaeris; assembly: GCA_004027455.1. NCBI lineage: Eukaryota > Metazoa > Chordata > Mammalia > Rodentia > Hydrochaeridae > Hydrochoerus > Hydrochoerus hydrochaeris. The sequence goes on from PVLA01000414.1 coordinate 567,089, forward strand.
CTGGGAAAATACCCAGGTGGGGAATAGCTGGATTGAATGGGGCTTCCAATCCTAGTCTTCTGAGAATTCTCCATATGGATTTCCACATTGGTTGCACCAGTCTACATTCCCACCAACAGTGGAGCAGTGTTCCTTTTTCCCCGCAGCCTCGCCAACATTTGTTATCAGTTGATTTCTTGATGGCAGCTATTCTTTCCGGAGTAAGGTGAAATCTCAATGCTGTTTTAATTTGCATTTCTTGAATGACCAGTGAAGGTGAAAATTTCTTCATGTATTTATTTGCCATTTGTATATCTTTCTCTGAGAACTGTGTGTTCATCTCAGATGCCCATTTTTGGAGAGGGTCTTTGAATTTGGGGGGCTCAATGTTTTTCAATTCTTTATATGTTCTGGACACAAGTCCTTTGTCTGAGGGGTTGCTGGCTAAAATTCTTTCCCACTCTGTGGGTTTTCTTTTCACTCTGTTGGTGATTTCCTTTGAAGTGCAGAAACTTTTCAATAATGTGAGATCCCATTTGTTGATTCTTTGAAGTGTTTCCCGTGCAGTTTGCATTTTGTTCATGAATTCTCTGCCTACCCCTATGTCTCCAAGACTTCTACCTACCTTGTCTTCCAGTATATTTAGTGTTTCTGTTTTCATATTGAGGTCTTTGATCCATTTAGACTTTAGTTTTATGCATGGTGATAGGCTTGGATCTAGTTTCAGTCTTCGGCATGTAGAGAGCCAATTTTTCCAACACCATTTATTAAACAGACTATCCTTCTTCCAGTGGACATATATAGCCCCTTTGTCCAATATCAGGTGGCTGAGTGTCTTTGTAGTTGTGCTTGCATCTTCTAATCTGTTCCATTGATCCTCAGGTCTATTTCTTTGCCAGTACCAAGCTGATTTGATCACTGTGGCTTTATAGTACTGTTTCAAGTCAGGAATTAAGATGCCTCCTGCCTTGCTTTTGTTGCCTAGAATTGCCTTTGCTATTTTAGGTTTCTTCTGTTTCCAAATGAATTCTAGGAGTGTATTCTCTAGATCTGTGAGGTATGTCAATGGTATTTTGATTGGGATTGCATTAAATCTGTATAACAGTTTTGGAAGAATGGCCATTTTCAAAATGTTTGTTCTTCCTAACCAAGAGCAAGGAATATCCTTCCATTTTCTAATATCCTCTTCAATCTCCTTTTTCAGTGTAGTATAATTTTCAGCATATAGGTCTTTTACATTTTTAGTTAGGTTGATTCCTAAGTATTTCATTTTTTTACATGTTATTGTAAAGGGCGATATTTCCATAATTTCTCTCTCAGTGAGTTCTTTGTGTATAGGAATGCTATTGATTTTTGAGCATTGACTTTGTATCCAGCTACACTGCTAAACTTGTTTAGTACCTCTAGTAGTTTTTTAATGGAGTTTTCTGGGTCTTCTATAGAGTATCATGTCATCTGGAAATAGTGATAATTTAACTTCTTCCTTTCCTATCTTACTCCTTTTATTTCTCTCTCTTGTCTGATTGCCCTGGCTAGTGTTTCCAGAACTATATTGAAAAGGAGTGGTGATAGTGGACATCCTTGTCTTGTTCCTGATTTTAAAGTGAAAGCTTTCAGTTTTTGTCCATTTAGTATAATGATGGCTGTTGGTTTGTCATAGATGGCCTTTATAAGCTTGAGGTAGACGCCGTGTATTCTGAGTTTCTGAAGGGTTTTTATCATGAACATGTGTTGGACTTTGTCGAAAGCTTTTTCTGCATCTATTGAGATGACCATGTGGTTTTTGTTTTTGGCCCTGTTGATGTGATGTATTACGTTTACTGATTTGTGTATATTAAACCATCCCCGCATTCCTGGAATGAACCCCACTTGGTCATGATGTATAATCTTCTTGATGATTTGCTGCATTTTATTTGCCAGTATTTTGTTGAGAATCTTTGCATCAATGTTCACTAGTGAGATTGGCCTATAGTTCTCTTTTTTGGTTGGATCTCTCTCTGGTTTTGGTATCAGAGTAATACTTGCCTCCAGGAATAATTTAGGGAGGATTGCTTTTTTCTCAATTTCATTGAAGAGTTTAAGCAGTAGTGGCATCAAATCTTCTCTAAATTTTTTGTAGAATTCAGCTGTGAATCCATCAGGACCTGGGCTTTTCTTTGTTGTTAATTTTGAATTACATTTTTAATTTCAATAGGTGATTCTGGGTTGTTCAAAATTGCTATATCTTCTTGGTTGAGCTTTGGTAGTGCATATGTTTCTAGAAATCTGTCCATTTCCTCTGTGATTTCCACTCTATGTGAGTAGAGATTTTCAAAGGAGATATTCATGATCTTTTGAATTTCCATGGGATCTGTAGTAATTTTTCCCTTTTCAGTTCTTATTGCCTGAATTTGTGTTTTTTCTTTCTTTCTCTTGATAAGGTTAACTAGGGGTTTGTCAATTTTGTTTATTCTCTCAAAAAACCAGCTTTTTGATTCATTAATTCTTTGTATCTTTTTTTAGTTTCAATTGCATTGATTTCTGCCCTAATCTTTACAATTCCCTCTCTTCTATGAGTTTTGGGTTTGGATTGCTTTTCTTTTTCTAGAAGCTTGAGATGGAGCATTAGGTTGTTTATTGTAGCTCATTCTGTTTTCTTGATATGACAATTTATTGCTATATATTTCCCTCTTAAGACCACTTTCACTGCATCCCACAGATTACAGTATGTTGTTTCTATATTTTCATTGAATTGTAGGCATTGCTTTATTTCTTCTTTAATTTCATCTGTAGCCCACTGGTTGTTCAAAAGGCTGTTATTTAATTTCCATGCATTTATGCAGTTTTTACAATTTCTTTTGCCATTAATTTCCAATTTCAGTGCACTATGGTCAGATATTATGCATGGCATGATTGCAATACCTTTGCATTTACTTAAGAATGTTTTATGGGATAATATATGGTCTATTTTGGAGAATGTCCCATGTGCAGCTGAGAAGAATGTGTATTCTGATGTGGTTGGGTGGAACACTTTGTAAACGTCTACTAAGTCCAATTGCTCACAGGTATGATTCAATTCCGTTATTTCTTTGCTGACTTTTTGTCTAGTTGATCTATCTCTTTGTGACAATGGGCTGTTAAGATCTCCTGTTATAATTGTGTTCTTGTGTATTTGGTTTTTCATGTCCATTAGTATCTGTCTTATATAGTTGGGTGCTCCTGTATTTGGTGCATATATATTTATAATTGTTAGTTCTTCCTCTTGAATTTTTCCACTAA